>NW_010578122.1:158965-220627 GCF_000705375.1 Tinamus guttatus
ATTTTTGCTTGAACATTAATGTAAAACATGCATTTTTCTGCAGCATGTGATAATGAATGAAAATTTAAAATAATCAAAGTAGACTCAAGTGTTTTACATAAAATCCAGTATTTCCTTTGCTCTTTTCCTTGAAGCCTGAGTGGTGGCAGGTTTTCTCCCTCACCTTCAGCTGAGGACTCATCCCAGCAGAAGGAACGTACCATTTTTTAGCACGCAGGGCCGGGTTCCTCCTCTTGAAAACTTGCCAAGGGTGGGTACATGTTTTTCCACAAGGACCTCACTAGTCTCCCTGGGCTAGATAAATACTTGGCAGAGAAATAGAAACTTTGCACGGTCACCACACCCCGTTTCCACCGAAAGCTACGCTGTCAAGCAAGCTCTCTTAGAAGAAGCTTTATGTAGAGGATACAAGCAGAAAAATATCAGTGTGCTCCCCTGAGTACAATGCCTATTGGAAATGCCTCACTTTTTCAATGTGACTTACTGTCAGTGGTTTCCAATTGGAAATATTCTGATAAGGAGATGATTTACACATGAGTTTCCGTTCCTCTCAAAGTCCCCTGAAGCTGTTTCAGAGGGCAAGCCGAGGGATCTCCACAGGGTGGAGGGCTGTGTCCAGCAGGTTTGAACTACGAGGGAAAGGCACAAATGGCTGGAAAGAACACAGTGGAGAAGGGCCCGTGTGTCTGTGCCCGGGCCATGGGATGGGCTCACTCAGTCATGACTAGTTCCCTGCTCCACGACCCCTCCTGAAGGCCTGTGTCCACTTAATTTTCCTCACTTTACTTAAAGGAGTGAATTTTCTAATCTTAGGAGGCCACTTCTCAGTCTGCCCGCAGCTGGTCTCCATGTTAGAGCAGGAGCAGAGGTGAAAGGCAGGAGCAGAGGCTGAAGCCAGCAGGAGCTACCTGTTTGGGACACAGGTGAAGACAACCCTGAGACGGTGCAAGCTGTGCGGTTAAAAGCCAGAAACAAAACAAAAAACCTATATGTTTCTCTAGCAATGACACTGTGCTCCCGATCACACACTGGTCTTTCCATCCATCCCCATCCATCCTTCTGCACAAGCTCTAAGGAAAATTCGCAAGAAACAAAATGGCTGTGAGCACAGTTAGGTCTTGCTATCTGTAGGGAGGACCCAAACGAGGTGAAGCTGACAGAGGGAGGTGGTTTAGGAGACCAACATAATTGCTGCATCTGGAAAAAAATAAACCAGCTCTCGAACACAAAAGGCTTTCTTCAGACCCAAAAACAGACAAAAGAGCACAAGCTTAGGAGCTTCCACGCTAGCCATGGAAGGGGAACATACATATCACCAGTTAGGCTTTCTTCAGCAGCTTGAGCCCACATAAACACCGACCAGGGTGCAAAATTTGGATAAGGACAAGTGAAAATGATGATGAAAACAACAAGCTCTCTGGAAGCCAAACCCCATGAACTCCCTTTCTTTTTTCCTTTTTTGTGACTAGAGAATGTCGTATCACCTGCCAAACTTTCTGTTGTTCACAGGAGAAGGTCAAAGCACTTAATGAGAGAAGAACTAGCAGATGCCCTTTTGTCAGAACTGCATTTTTAATCTGGCCACCAGTTTTATGAATGCCATTCTAATTACTTCATAAAACTTCACTAAGTTTTAAACCTAATTGTCCTCTCAGTAATTTATTTTCAGCAGTGCTTTTAATGAGTTCTAGATGTAAAAATTATTCTCAAAAAACCCCTTCCAGACAACAAAACATCCTCCTCAGAACAGACTGTATTCTTGGCCACAAAAATCTCCATGATACTTTTATAAACCGCATTTCATTGAGATAGAAAGGGACAAATTACAGAAAGGAACTCGCCCTGAATTCTTAAAACCTGGCTCCGAGGCCTCGCGTCCGCCTTCCCTCGTGGTGGCAGTTGCAGCGGTGCCGGAGGTGACCCGGCAGCGAGGAGCGCTCTGCAGCAGGGCAGCGCTCCTGCCACGCGGCACTCGCACCCAGCTGGTGTCAGCTGCACCCGCGAGACAAACTCAGCCCTTGCAGACCGCTCCGAGGCTCTTTCCGTTCTGGCCTCCCGAGAGTTACCACATCCATGCTCTGGTTCACGTAGTTTGGAAGAATCCTTCACCCATCAGGCATCACTTCTGCTCAACCACAGTGCCCCAGATCCTCAGGCATTAATGGCAGCACCTTGACTTTCCAGAGCATTGACACAGACAAGTTACACTGTGGGGTGAGAGGCGTTCCCTGACCCTGCCAGCATGCTGCCTACACAAAAGTCTGCTTTGCTTATGCCTAGAGGAAGATTCAAGTATTTCCTTCTTATAGCTTCATATTTATAGGCAGGGACTTTCAGAAAGTTCATTGGAAACAGATTTTTTTAATGATAAAAATGTAGCTGTCAGCTTGCAGGGATTTTTTTCATGCTTGAGCACGCTCAAGCTCTACTCCATCCTGCTTTCGTGGCCTTCGTCGTCTCCACGTCAGACCTTTCCCTGGTCAAGTCCCAGCTCTTCCACTTGTGCCAGGCCACAGAATATGCAGTGTTCCTCTGTGCACCAGGCCAGCTTATCCTTAAAGCCCTGCTCCTTCCCCTGAGCTCGCTGTGCAGCCCCGTTCCTCGGGTTGGGCTGCAGAGCCTCCTCCGCTCCTGCTCCTGTCTGGAAGCCGGTCTCTGCTTCCAGCCGCAGCCTTTCCCAGAGGAGATGATCTGAGTTTACCCCCAAAGTGCCTATGCCCCAGCATCCTAACGAACGCTGCATTAATTCTCTGAATAGGGCATGACTCTCCTCAGCCCAAGTGGATGGGATTTCGTGACATTCTGAGTTCTTCTCTCTCAGACCCTCACCTCGCACAAGGACTATTGACTTGCTTGCGGCCACCAACAAATAAAGATCAGAAGATAGTTCTGGAGGGTAAACACTGCATGAATATCCATATCACGTCAACAAATATTCCACAGGTCAGGAATGCTTTTCAGAAAAGCATCCTGGAGTCAGTCCATCATAGTGCCATGTTTCCAATTTTAGCACTAATTGATGATCTGTCTGAAAAGAACAAAGCTGGTACTTCGGTTTTGGTCTTGAGATTGACCACAAACATCCATGTCTCAAGCCTGCTGCATTTTATTCGGCTGCTCATAGTAACAGAAATACTTTTACTACAGCCCTGCCAAGCCTGCAGCCAGACCAAAACCCTCCTTTACTGAAGATGCTGCACAGGGATAAGAGTACAAATAGCCAAAAACAAAAACAAACCCAGAAGAGAATAAGGAAGAGAATTACTGCTAGGTAAAGCAACTAGGAGGAGAGTGGGCAGTCATGCAACTGTGGGCATCCTACCCAAACACAGCTCTGGGCCAGGGAGGTAAATTCAGAGTCAGAGCACTAGAAAGGATACAGAATGCTCTTATTCTTTATGTAAGACTAAAAGAAAAATCCATTTTAGCACCCTGACATAGAGATAAGAGCTTGATGAACACGTTTTCCCCGGGCCCACGCAGCTCTCCACAGCGGAGCATTCCCGTGCGTTCTCCCCACGCAGCGGCCTTGCTCCCGCACGGGACAAGCCTCAGTGGCAGCCAACAAATCGGGGAGCAGATCTGAAGGAGAGCAGCAGGACACTGCGGGATTATATTATTATGCTCGCCTAGTCGCTCCGCTGAATACATATTAAATTTAGCAGCTGGCTCGTGGCCAACCTTCTATTTCTCCTCCGGTCCAAACGGGCCGGCGAGTTCGCAGACAACTGCCCCTGCACCACGCAGGCACCGCGGCTGGCACGGGCTGTGCAGGCTGCCAGGATTCCCTCTGCATGTGTCCAGCCTTCGCCAGAGCTACGGCACCTGCTACGAGCACAGGTAGCAGCTCCCGAGGGGCTTGTTCCTCTTTTCCTCATGGGAAAAACAGGAGATCTACCTCCACTTCCACGGGCGGGAGGATCGGGCCTCCCTGCAGAATGAGTGCCCGCCAATTAGGGACACTTACTGATTCTGTCTGTAGAGAACCATTATGAAAAATGCAAAGCATTATGCAGCCCCTATTAATCTTCTGCTTTTGTTGCGTTTACTCATGGTTTATGGTCCTCCAAGGAGGATAAATGATCAAGGCATGTTCTCACACTGTTATTTGTCTATTTGTCTGTGCAACAAAACACGTGCTCAGCACTAAGCAGAAGTTATTTTTCATGGGGAATGCAGCTTTAAGGCTTTTCAAGGTCACAGGGCTTCAGGAGAGAAAAATCGGCAAGTGCCTCCTGCTCGTTTGCTGCCAGCTCTTCCTTTTAAAGTTGTGCCCCGTGCTGAAGTAGCCTGGGGAGCCCATGGGCAGAAAGGTCCCAAGGAGGAACGGCCACAGAATAAAGTGCTCCTGCATTTCTGTCTTTTGCTAGCACATGGTAGGGCACTCGGGTACCTACGTGCGATAGATAAGGCCACCGATGGCCAACGACAACCCCTGTTTCAATGTATTTACACCAGTGGAAAAAGCAGTCCCACCGTGCACCCGTCATACTGCAACCTCTCCTCTTGCCTGCCTTCCCCCGGGCTCACGGCTCATCACGAGGGAGGATATTTTGCTTCAGTTTCATTTCTGGTAGCAGGTGGATATTTATGGAGGTTAAGTTTTGGCAAATTTGGGTTATCGTGTGTGCAGCGATGATGCACTGCGAGTGTGCTGGCTAGCTAAGAGCTCTTCTTTGGCAATACACGGCTCTTTGCAAGAAGGTTGCCCATCTGCACCATGAAAACAGAGTATTTAACAGAGCACTAGTCCAAAAGTGGAAATGCAAAAGCAGTTCAAGTACTAGTAGTTGGAACGGAGACTAAAATTTAGTTTAAACGATCAGCTTTCCATGTTTACACTGAAGTCACATGGGCGTAAGCACAAACTTTTAATAAACTTTTTTAGTCTAAATATAGATACGTGGTGTTATAGCAGGGATGACACTTTATAATCTCAAAGACTATAAGGTGAGAATCAGTATTTTTGCCAAACACTCATATGGCAAGAGACAACATTTGTCCCTTTCAGAAGTGCAGCTATCAGTATCTAGCCTGTTTTTTTTCTCCCTCCCTTCAGAAAGCAGAGGGATAGAGCCTGGTCCAAAGCCAATCTATGCAAGTCTTCTCAGTGACTTGCACAGCTTTTGGATCTGGCCTCCTATCCTCACAGGACTATAAATACAGGACATGGCTTCAGCAGCGTGTCACCCGGAGCGGGGAAGTGAAACACGCTGCCAAAGCAGATAGCAGGTAATGCCAAACATCTGCTGCTCGAATCCCCCAAACAAAGCTCCATTCATGCCGAGGGTTGTATCAAATATTTATAAAACACATAGTCACAGAGGAACTCAGATTCACACCTCCTGATTATCTTTTGTTCTTGTATTTCTTCTTCTCTGTTTCAAGTCAACTAAAAATAGTCGGAGAAATGTGAGAGGAAGAGTTTTCCCAAGGCGTTTGTTAAATGTGTTCTTTAGAATAGTCTTGTTTCCTGTTCAGAGTGTTCACATTTGCACGTATCAGATCCACTCAGTCATTCCCATCAGTGGCTCTAGCAGCCAATAAGTTAAAGCAGTTTAATTTCAGTCATTCTGTGTGTGCAAAGAGCAAAGCTAGTTAAATACTTGGTGATACATATTCAGACATCATGGAGGACATGGAACAATGTTTTCGAACTAGCTAATGAGGTATCATTCAATGCATTGAAAGGTGAAATGACCCTCTGAGCAGCAGGTAGTTTGCAGGAGATGACCATGACTACACTGCCAAAAATAAATACTTTGACACACCAAATAGTGGATTGGTATATAAATCAGCCAGACAGTACAGCCAATTACACATATCACTAATAGTTCAGTCTTTTAAAATGTTGTTTAATAGTTGCTATACACATCTGTCTGCCACCAAGCCCTCTTTCCTATCGCCAGCAAGCGCGTTGGGTCAGAACGGTTATCACACAAGCCCTATGGTAACTCCCAGTACACATCACCCTTCCCTTTCTAATTCTTTCTTTCTCCTCTGCCACTTCGCAGCCCAACAACACTCTATAAATCCCCAAACCATGAATGGGGTAAGGTTGCTCCCAGCAGTGCCTTTTGGGCCCATCTCCAGTGTCTCTGTGGTCTTAGCAGAGCTTGAAATTAGCTCTACTGGACAGGAACATCCAAGCTTTTTGAGTTTTGGTGTTCCTAAGACATTCACAAATGCTGGACATGTTTCCCACCCATCTAGTACACGTTATGGGTCAGAAGAAACCTCAGAAACAGGACAATTCAGGACTTTGCCATAAAAGCCATTGGACAGTGGAAGTTTATGAGAGTAATTAAAGTTACCTGACAGGAATAACGGAAGCCCTGCAGGCCACACACACACTTTGGAACATAACCAGCAGAGAGCAACTAAATTCTTGCTCAAATGCTCTGATTTTATAATTGAAAACTGGTACTAGAGAGCAAGACGCTCGATGGTCCTGCGCTGTAGCCAGCAGAGCTACAACTACAGACCTTATTTCCTGCTCCTCCCTACACTGCAGCACCTCAGAGAGGACCAGAGCCACCCACTTCTGCAGCCTGGAGAGTCCCTCACGTTGGATGCCTCTGGTGACCACAAGGGGCAATTGGAGATGCGAGCGGTGAGGTAGGAAAGAGCTCCTTCCCACAACTTTCCTTCCAGTCCAGCCCTCCCTGGCTTTGCCACAGGGAGGTAAGGAGTCTGTCCCTGCAAGGTTCCTGCTCCCCTCCTAATGCCACGTACTGCAGAAACTCACAGGGATCCCGCATTCCTCCTGTTCCAAACAGCTCTCCCTCTCCACCTTCCTCCTTCTGAGCTACCCAGTACGTTGAATTCGCCCAAGAGCAGGGTCTGTGTTTGAAACACGATGACTGCTGGCGCTCTGCTCCTCCGAGCATTATCAGTATCACCTACCAAAAGCAAAGGCTGAGGCACATCCTTCCCCTTGTGGATAACGCCTGCGAGTCTCTCCGTGCACTAAAGCAGCTCATTTATTTGGCCTCCAGCTCTTCAGCACCGCATGTCACACCACGATTAATTCATCCCCTGCTCTCTCTCTGTACTGAAGGCTGCACCATATTGAAATCTGCATCTGAGCAGAGCGCATAATTCATCAGCACTCCAATATCCCTGTGTACAACGTGCTCGTCTTGCCATAATGGGCTTTTTTTAATCTTGCTGACAATTGAAACGTTGATATTGTTAAGGTTAATGATCCACTAATAAATGCCAGTAAACACTTTTATCCTCAAACAGTCTTTAATCACAGCTGCTGTAAAGTGCAACTGGAACGTTTTGCACCTAAATAGCTTTAGGAGCAGCTCTTCCTAAATATCCGAAGCTCCCTCTTGCTACCAAAGTGGTTGCTCTGGCTGTTCCTGGGTTTGCCTTCGTGTCAGATCCTCTTAGTGTTTTACACCAAGTTTGCACATGAGCTGGCTGGCTTTTCTTTCCCTCTTCTTAATGGCTGCACTGTGTGTTTTGTGTGTGCTGAGATGCCTTCGATCTGTACCTTACAAATGGTGAAATCAATGCAATCAGTAAGCCAGCTAATGGAAAGAAGAGAAAGCCTGCGAGAGCTTTATTGGGGCGCAGTCACCTAAAAGCTACTCTCTCTGATAAAATATACTCAGCGAGGGCAACGGGGTCATGAAAAGACAAGAAGAATACTGATTTTTCACACTTTAATTGCCACATTTTAACACTCAGGTCCTTGCGGGGCAGGACTCGCATTATACTAAGAAAAAAGGCATGCCCAGTCACCTCAGGTAATCACTAAGCCAACGTGCAGAGAGGGCTGGGAAAGTGTTTTCCATTTTTAATTCATGCTATTTTTTCTTGGATTTCTCCCAAGCATTGAGCAAGCAAAATATATGGAGCACTTTCTGCTGTGTTCTCAGAGATACTGACCCAGCTCTCCTTAGCCAAGGCATGTAAATATAGCTGCGTTCGGAGCTGGAGCAGCATGTGTCTGTCAGCTGATGAACTGACCCTAAAGAGTAATTTCCAACTGCAAAAAAGAGATAGCAGAGATGGATATCACAGCACATGCAGCAAGAAGCACTGGGAAAAGGAAAATTCCCATTCAAGACAAACAAAATTTTGCAGCAATGAATGGATGCAGGTAGGGGAACCTAAACCAAGATACGCAGCTCTCAAATTACATGTGTGTTATTTGCATTGGTAAAAAGAAAAAGTGCTCGGCTTTGGCATTTGCTGTCCTTGATTTGAACCATTCATCCCAAAACGGGGCTGCCTGCCGAAGTGCTTGCAAAGCTGCTCCAGAGCCAAACGCCAGCCAGACCGCGCTGAGCCGCTCACCTCGCGCCGTGCTGAGCAGTCGAGCCAAGGGACAACACTGGGAAGGACAACGAAATAAAGGAAACGGCAAGAGACACATTGCCTCTGAAACAGGAGGCTTGGGGAGAAGTGGCTTTTGTTTGCATTATGAAGTATAGCTCCTTTAGAAAAGTCAAGGTAATCCCTTTTCCTACAGAGCCCAGCCAATATGTCCTAGCTCTGTTCTGAAATACCCTGTGCTACAAGAGCTAGCAATAGGGCTCCCAAAAGAGTCCCCTTCTGGTTGTGGAGTGGACGAAATATTGGATCTCCAGAGCCAAGGACAAGCCTGACGACCCGCACTGCTCAAGTGCAGGATGTATAAAGATCATGAGAACGTCGGAACTGCCCTCCTGGGTCAGACAGATGGTGCAGCCAGCCAGGAACCCCGTCTCAGCCAGCGGCACCAGGAGAAGCTCTTCAGGGACAGCAGAGAGCTGGAACCACCGCAGCCCATCCCCTTGTACTGCCCACGCTTCCCGCTCGAGGATGTTGCGGGCTACATCTTTGCTCAGCCCTTTGGGCCACTATTTATGGACCTCTGGTCCATAGCTTGTCTAACCCTTTTCTGCTCTTGCCAATTGTGACTGTTGCTACAGACTTCTGCGGTAGCAAGCTCCAGAAGTTCACTACCCCCTGGGTAAAGAGGCACTTTCCTTCATCTATTTTAAACCTTCTAGCTTCACTGAGCCCTGGGAACACTTTGAACCACTGCAGTGGCTCAGACAGTAGCCCCTGCTGCATTGGAAAGTAACAATAAAAATATATATACAGTCCCTTTCCAGGCATACAAGGACAGTATAAGAATGGGTTATAAGCCTATAGTGGCAAAGAAATAACTGCCCCTTTTGACTGATTTGCTTCTAAATTACACTATTAACATTATGTTGGTTTAGCCCACATAGCAGCCTTGAATGCAAAGACAAAAAACCACTCATTATAAATATGTACACCAGATGCTCCGTATTTTCTCTTATCTGCAGGTGTGAGTAAAAGCAGACACGGGACTCATTGGTTGTGGAGCTCTGCTAACTGTCTCAAGCTTGTACTATTCCAGAAGAGATACAGTCCTAAGAGCTTTACTGCTAACATGCCAAACATTTTGCAGGATCTGGCTGTTGGTTGGGCTACAGTTATTTCAAAGTGTGCAATTCTCTGGCTCCAATTAAACTTTTGCAGAGAAACACAGCTGACAAGAAGTTTTGAATAATTTGCCTGGTCCTTGACATTAGTCAGGAAGTCTCAAAGCAAGGGCAAAGTGCAAGGACACCACCTTCCAGGAGAAGGAACAACAGCCCTTAATTAGAGTCTTACCTCAGATGTTGTTGTGAGGGATGAGCCACTGATATCAAACATACCCCAAGGCAGAGCTGATTCTGGTGGTAAGCGATCAGTTCAGATACTACGGCTGGTGGATCCCTAGAGGCAAAAAGAAATGGAAGAAATTTTGAGCATAGCCTGGAGACACAGATGCAGAGACTTGGCATTTGCCCTGTGAAATTCTTGGACGCACTTGAAAGCTCCTTCCCAAGGATTAAAGCGCAGCCTCAATTTGTTTCATGCCTGGAATGAACCGACACCATCACGTTATCTCAGACTCATTGGCAACCAGTTTCTTCCAATGGCTGCAACTGTTGTTAGACTGCAAAATACGCAAAACGACAGATGGCTGATAAAAATCACTGCCAAATTATTAGCTGTATGCTAATGATGCACGAGTTTGAGAGCAAAATTTAAGAGTTGAGACACCCTGAGTTAATGAAATATTGGGGAGAATTAGCTGTAGAGGAATACTTTGAAAGTTGAATCTGCTCCCATTTTCATGCTACCAGTGGCTAGGCTGTCTTATTAGAGCTCAAGCAGACACATTTTGTGTAAATTATGAGTAGCTCCTGAATTTACACTACACAGGTGGGAATTAGTTGTTCAGAGGTGCTTCACCCTGACCGAGACTTCTGGGCCAACCGCTGAACTTCATCTATCAGCAACAACACTCACCTCGCTCCGGCTCCACCTGCGCCCCGGCTGAAATGCAAAGCTTGCACGGGCTCGGAGGCAGCCTTAGCTCTCTATTTTTTTTGATTTTTTTGCTAAATTTTGCGTATACAGATTAGTGATGCTCACATAAAGGGCACCCAGGGAGCTCCCTCCCATCAGCAGCTCTTAATGGTGCCGCTCGTCTGCACCCTGAACCTCAACAGGCCTCAGCCAAAGGTGCTCAGGTGCTCCCTACCCAACTGCAGCCGTTTTCACTCCACGCCAGGGCTGCTCCCACTACAACTAAGTGCATGAAAACATCAGAGATGGTGGCTGAGGACCTGCAAATACTGTGGATTCAGTTAAACTGACTCAGGTGTTGGGCTATAGAGCGGCATGTTTTATATCACCCTTGTCTGACCCAGAATGGCAATTTCCCTGCTCCTATTCATTTTGTAAATGTGTCATGACAATTATAACTTTGATATATGTAAACTTACAGATGGTGGTTAGAGGAGGATTCAGTGGCAAAACTGCAAACCTCTGAGTATTTTTCTTCCAAGCCACCCAGCTGTCGATACTTGTAACATCAGTGTATCAGCAATAACATCCCAAAGTTAGGGTGCCCAGAACTCTTGTAAGACTTCCTATTAAACCACCTCAAATCCCAGACTTTGTACAGTGAGCTCACATTTCACAAGAAATACACTTAATTCTGCTCTTCTCTTGAATGTCTGCCAAGCTGCCCATCCCTTAGCCTTCCCTGAGTACGATGAGGAGTCGTCTTCTAGCCAGTGGCCTGAAATGCACAGGAGAAAATGCTTCCAGCCCTGCTCTCGCTTGGGTTTAGATGATTCAGTTAAGTTTATTTTGGGACATGTCACTGTGTTCTCCTTTCCTTTAGTTGCCATGGCTGCTTGCAGAGACCTGACATGACAGAACATCTGCAGCGCATGCAGTTCTCACTAGCTGCCCGAAATGCCAGACCCTGGCAGGAAAATCCACTAGCTACACATGAAAACTTGCCTTCAGAGGTGCTTTTTGCTGCCGTTAAAATAAACTATTTCGGAAACCTCGGGAGGACACTTCTCATCTTTTGGGGAGCGTGGGAATACCCGGACCAAAAGCTCAGAAGCCTCCGCTCTTGCTGTGCGCTCGCTTGAAACAGCATTACCTTCAGTTCTCAACTTATTCTATGAAACTCGACCCCTCGCTTTAGTGCAGACTGTCCTCGTCCTCTCCGGCTGCCCGGAAAAGGAGCACGCTCCCTCCTCCTTGTCCAAATGCCCGCCCTCAGGAAATCTGAAGCTGGGAAAGTCCAGTGGCTTCACAGCAACTCCAAGCACAAACAGGCTGGGTACCATGTAAAATATCATCGTATTTAGTGGATCACCACTTTGCTCTTTAAAGATGTCTCTCTGCATGAAATGGCACTTGTACTTAGGCAGTGTCACTTCACATTGCATTAAGTTGTGTCATGTCATATCATTTGGCACCAAAATGATATATGATATATAATCTGTGGCATGTCACAACCTATATTCCCAGTATTTAGTCTATTTGATTTAAATGTACGGCTACTTTGTCCATCTTTTTCACACTTCCCTTTTACTGCAGCAGATGGGAGAAGCATAAGAACAAGTGACAGGGTAATCCAGGAGCAGGAGGAGACCGTGAATGACAGTGCAGTGCCAGGGGCTTGTTAGCAGTGGCATCACTTCAGTTAACCTTGCATAGCTCTAGTTCCCTTCTGCGCCCCTGGAGCATTCCCTGTTGCTGTAATGACAGTTCATGCCATTAAGCCTGGACAGTCACTTGCAAAGCCCAGAATTAGCCGAAGGAATAACACTGAACCTCATTAGAGCTGTTCAGCCTCTTCATTTGGTCTCTCACTCCAGTGCCTTTCTCAAGGGCATCCTGAGGAATGTGATTGTTTGCCTCATCCCAGATGAGGTCTTGTCTTTCCTGGCCTGGATTAAAGGCTTAGATCCAGCATACAGTGTATGAGCTTCCGTTGATTAGTCACTGCCCTTTTCCAGGGCGAGCATCACCATTACGATACCATCATGATACCTACTTTGGTGAAGTCTTCCTCATCTAAGTCAGGAGAATCCAAAATAGCCAGGCAATACATATGTGCTGTAATAGCACTCTGAAATCATCTCTTTGCGCTTTTCAGATCAATATCAGCAACTGGAAAGAGATCGGTTAGAGCAAGACACGAGGCTACGATTTGTTAGCGTGATGCTGACAAGCCTTCAGGGAGAAGCTCGCTGCCGGGCGGGCACGAGGAGAGGCACGGAGGAGCTCACACCATAAAATGCCACCTCCCAAGCACCTGAAACGCGAGGGCTTCGCTTCCAACACACCTTTCTGCAAGACTGATTTGTTATGGGCTGAACGCTTGCACAGAATGAAAATTACAAAAATCTGCATCGCTCTGAGCTGCAGCCACGATCAATCACAACGGACAACCAGTAAATGTAATATATGGTATCTTCCACACAAGACGGGAAAATTAATGAGGATGCCCAGATCTCCTACTCGTGTGCAATCACAAAAACGCAGGCAGACTCTCCTGTTAAAGACCAAACTTTGCACAGAGCTGTACGTGGTTGTGTGCAGGCAGGTCTGCACTGCAGGATGGCAGTTTCACTGCACACGGCAGCCCTGCCTGGTGGTTTACGGAGAATCTATACGGGAACACGGGGTCCAAATAACATGTCAGGGGGGATTTAGATGGGGACAGTGCAGTAACTGAAATTGGATTTTGGACAGAGTCTTGCTCACAGTCAGTTAAAGCTCCTTTGGAGTACACATGATCAAAATCGGGATTTTTATCTCCCTTGATAGACTGCTCTCAGACTCGTATCACAGGAGTAGCTGAAGACATGACCAGGGATAAAGCGGGATGTAGAAACCATTTACCTCTCTCTCCATTTATCTGTCCAGAGCATCTCTCCAGGGATCAGGAGAGAGCAGGCTCATCACGCGTAGGAAACATCCAGGCGTGCGTTGAAAGTTTTTGTCAGTAACTCTAGTCCAGAGCCACATTTCTCCATAGTGGAAAAGTGCAGGTAAAGCAACCATGTGGAATCTCAAACTGGAATAACAGAGGAGCTCATGTATGTCCTTCCTTTCTTCTTTAAAGCTCAGTAATTGAACAATTCCCAACTACCAATGTGGTTTTAACTCTGTGCTTGTTTAAATGTCCCTTCTAGGTACAAATGAACACGGTTTATGCTACCTTCTCTTCTCTCCCAGTATAACAAGGTTTGGTAAGAGGCTGAAATTACCTCCCTAACATCTTTTGCCATGTAAGAACTCAGAACACAGGGGATGTACCCCCTTCCAGCATGTTATCCATACACCGACGGCCACTCGTCTATGTTGAAGAGAGCCATTTATGAGACCTGATTTCTTCAGCCCATTTCTCAAGTTCATTTCAAAGAGCATCACAGCAAAAGCTTAAATGAATACTAAGAAAATGCATGGAGAAACAAACACCAACAGGGCAGCAGCCCAAAGATGTGTCAGCAGAGTCACACAGGCAACGCAGTTAAGCCACCCCATTCTTTGGCCCCTTTTTTAGTACTTCCTATTCTATACCTCAAGCCACTCATTTTTCTGGGGATTTTTTTTTCTCTGTGAACATTTTATTCAATCTCATTTATTACTTGATAATCGCAGGAGAGTTTCTCGATGAAGGTTCACTAGATTAAAAGCTGACACATTCCCCCACTTACCAGATTAATTTTCATCCATATCAAACTGTTACAGATGTTTGAATCAACAGAATATTTCTGGACCTGCTGCTTAGCTCAAAGTTAAAGAGAAACCCGCAAGGTTAATGTCTAACAGGAAGCCATTCATTAAAGTTTTGCTAATGGAGTGTTTCTCACCAACTTGGCTTCATAATAAATTTTACAACCCAAAGGAAAAACCAAACCTTGAAGAAACGGGTGCCTAGGGTAAAAGATTGACAACCAGGGAGGACATCTCTGCACGAAGGGCCGTGGTGGCTTCTGGAGTTCAGGTCTTCATTCAGAAGTGTCCATTCACTGAATCACTTTATTACACGTGCCTTTTACTGACAAAAAAAATCCCTCTCGCAAAAACTTTGACACGTTCCCCTTACACATTCATCTCTCCATGATAATGCCCTCCGGACACGAGTTTCACCTAACTTATTCTGTCCCCTGAGAACTAAATCCTGCCCGAGAGGACAGGCTACCTCACAACTGCTTAGCCGAGAACCACAGCACAAATATTTTCTGCCAGGTGCACGTGGTATCGGCCACTCGTGGAGACAAGACGCCTGTTTCTGCACTACGGAGAAACCACGAAGGTGCTTTGCCTGGTAGCTTCCTGCTACCTCTGCAAGGAGCCCAGATGTTTTTGTTTTCCTTTAAAAATCACAATCGTCAGTCTCAATTAACTTCCCAAACTGAAAAATCCAGTGATTGCCTTTTAAACTAGAAATAATGGTTAACTAGAACAATGAAATTTTGACCCTTCCTTTCTCTATCTCCCTACTTACCAGAGTTGCTCAGAAAATGAAAAAATAATTTGCTTTCAAGCAGTGAACAATTGCAAAAATATGAACATGACAGAAAATTTGAAGCACGATAGTTTTTGCAACAGTTGAAAGCTAAGGCCCCCAAGATGATTTTGCTGCATGTGCAAAATTACTGTAGTTAAAGATTAGAATAACGAATATACGTATTTATGCAATGATTTTTGTGCCTTTTAATGCATTAGTAACTGGCACTTAACTTCTTGAATTATACCCTAAATCCAGCCGTTAACTTCTTTCTAACTAAATGTTCGTAGATGATTTTCATCATTATCTTCTGGAACAATATTCCGACCGTTCCTGCTAACGATCTGCTCCTCGCAGAGCCCGCAGAGCGCTCCTTCCCGCAGGAAGCTCCTCGCCGGCTTTGGAGGGCAGGAGCTGCTGCTGAGGACGGGAACCTCCTGGCTCCGATGGTCCCTGTTCATCACTCTCCACTGCAGGACGCGCTCGAGGCTGATGATGCACGGGAGGAAGGAGCAGGGTTTGCCGGGCGCCCCGCTGGGGTCTCGGCGCCTCCCTGCAGCTCTTCCCCCTACGGATATTCCTTGCTAAACTCGACTCCGAAACCCTCTTCAGCAGTTACACAACCTGGAAGGCTATGGCTGATTTCAAGGCATCTGCCCTCGCCACGGAGCGTCCCCACATCTCGCTCCCTCTGGCAGCAGACACTTACGTCACATCGTTTCATTCGTGATCTCTTCCCAATTTAAACCTGCTTCCCCTGGCTAATTATTCTAGGAGCTGTCCCAAAATTTCCCTGCTCTTAAGGACGGAAACTTCCTTCTCTTTTTCAGCCCAATGCATTCCTATTTGTTAACTCCCGTTTGTTTCTGCCTTTTACTGGGTAAAGAGTTACGTTTAAATGCTCAAGCAGAACGAGATAACATTTCTTGGCATTATTCACCTCATTCATGCTGCAGGTAAGAAATTGCAGCTTAACTCATCCAGAATGCAAGTTGTGAATATTTCTAACAGAATAAGAGAGTTCATAGCTGTTTCACACAAGCAAGAAATTCAAAAATATCTTTATCTATGCTGTGCTTGGTATGAGATATGTAAAAGGGCAAAACACTACCCAGGTTGAGTGGGGAGAAAGACTATTACGGCCAAAGAGCAACTTCCAGCTTCTTTGCTGGAGAAATTAGAGGTGGTTTTGGAAAGAATGTTACAACATCTGACTTGATTAAACTTTCTGTAAGTCCAACAAATAAAACTCCAACAAAAGAAATTGAGAAATATTGTTTTCAGATGCTTAAAACACTGGTCTCTGGAACAGAGGGGCTATTACAGGGAAAGCAATTCCTCTGCAGATGTCAGAAATGCCGGGAAGCAGAGGGAAATTGTAGACTCTGCTACGACTGCATGGGAGAAACTTTTGCATTTGAAAAAAGTGAATTAAAAAAAAAAGGAGTTCTTAAATTCAAATAATCCTTTTTTTTTTCTCCCTCCTCCCCACAGAAGGAGATTAGAATTTCTTTGAGTACTGAGTTTAGAAGATACTGTTTTTAATCTCTCACTTTAAACTGGGAATATTTCACAGGAGCCAAAGGAAATGAGCATTCCCATGTCACTATAGATTCTGCCTATGTTTTCCTTCTGAAACACGTTGACACAAAAGATACTTGCTGTGAAATTAAGAGTAAGGGTTTTGGAGTATAACGGGAAATCTGAGGTTTATCTTTTGGAAATCCTGTAAGTAATTTTTGGAAAGCAGCTCAGAAAGATGGGCAATGGAGCGAAGCTTTTGCAGGGCTTGAAAGCACCTGTGACCTATGGAAGAGGCAGAATTTGTTTCCAAGCCTTCAGAGCAGGAAGCCTAGAGGGCTGACTTAAATTCATGTGCAATTTCTTGCAATAATCTAATTAAGGTGTCAGGCAAAGTTCTGGGTTATTACTTTTCACTGAGAAATTACAATGTAATTGTTATTGTTTTCTTCTTAATCTGATGGAGTTAGAGGATATTTTTAATAAGCTTTGCTTATCTAGGAGATAGCACTTAAATTAAGGAACCTGGTCAAATAAAGGAATAATGTGCAGTGTCTGTTATTAAGCGCATTCTGAGAGCTCAGCTGGAGTTCCTCCAGCGTTTCCAATACAATTTGTCAGGATTCTCTGTTACGCTGGTGTAACACGCAGTAACTGCCATGGTGCCCCCCCTGCATTTACACTGACATACTATAAGCAGAATTTACCCTTCCTTATACACATAAGATTCCCTGTAGAAGCACTCACAATAATGTCAGAATTCTGCTGAAGAGGAGCTCGTTTCTGTGTTGATTTTCCCTGGCTTTGGAGAGAGGCTGCTGGCCACGGCTTCCCTATCGAGCACTGGAAGCCCCAATCGCAGCCAGGACGGCACCTGGAAGCCTGCGCGGCGGTACCGGTGCGCGGCCTCCCACAGCGCGGGGGCACTCGTATGGATGGGCTGCCTCCCGAAGCCCTTCCCCTCTGGAAAGGGCACCGTCCCCCGGGAAGAGCCCCCAAAACAGGGGCTGTGTCAGATCTGCAACATGCAGCAGTATTTCCATGGCCAGAAACCATGGGAGATCCCACGAAGCAGCCACCAGTGTTTATAGAGGTGAAGGTTATGAGCTATATATTTAATTAAATGACTGCCTGAAAACCATAGTGTGGGAGATACTCTGCATTGCCATGAATCACCATGAGAATAGCTGAGAAAATGTATATGCTTTTCTCCTGCAGGTCATGAGTGCATTCCTCTGTGACCCTTCATCCTAACACCAGGCAAAGACATAAAATGCCTTCAGTAGAAACAGTCCAGAGTTTATTAAACACCAAATAATTCCACTCCCAATCTGGCATCTTAGACCTGAAAACCACCTACAGAGAGCAAACAACTATGACCCAACATTAAAACAGAGATACAGACACGTGCACATGGAGTCCGCTGTTAAGAGCAATCAGCTTTAATAAGCGCTTTTTCTGGAGCATATTCTTTCTGTTGCCTGAATGACTGTGGTCTTTTTTACTTTAACTATCCTGCCCAGTGAATTAAGGCAACATAAATTATTCAACTATATCTTGTTGTGAATCTTTAATGAAGAGAAAAAAAAAAGGCTGGACATCTAATTCTGTCTGCATCTGCAAAGACATTCCCTAATTCTGCAGTTTATTAAAAAGAGAAATCATTAAACTAATATCTCATCTGATGCTAGCCTGTATTTCATGAATACTGAGAATAATCTGGACCAAATATTATATTACCGTCAGATTTTTATAACATAAAACGTGCAATATATTCACAGGATGCTTGAAAAAATCTAAAAATTCTGTGAACAGCAGTAAATTTCTGAGATTAAGAGTAAGATCACCCTTAAATTTTTCAAATTTACAGATGTAGGCAGACACAGCAGAATCTAAACTCTCAAACAAAAACATTATATACTTTCACCTCCTGTAAGCAACTTAGGATAACTATAGTGACGCTTCTATATGTCTAATTAGAGCTAAAACACTTTCCAGTGAAGAAGTAATTGACATTATACTTTGAGAGCAAACCAATGAATATAAATGCTTTGGAGATAAAGATATTGAAACTTAAAAAATATTAATGTTTAATAGCGAAATTTTATGAAATGTTTGAAATCATTCATTATTCACCAGCGCTGGCTCAATTATTTATATTTAACGCACGATCAGAACCGCGGGCCGGCCGGCGCCCCAGGAGGGCGTCGAGCGCTCGGCGCAGCACGAGCCGCTTCCTCCGCGCTCGGTTTTGGGGCAGGGTGCTCAGGGGCAGCATCTTGGCTCCCTCCTGCCCCGTGGTCCCGCTCACTGCCCTCTCCTTAATGCCACATTAGCACCGTGACGCTCGTGCGTGGCCGGGACAGGACACCGTCCCGTCGCACCCTCGATAGCGCGGAAAGGGCACGGCTATAAAGCACCACACGGCCTCCAGGGCCAGGCCGGCGTGCTACAATCTCTGGTGCTACACCAAGGACAAGGGGGGCTCTGTGCATTGGGTTGCTCGGGGGTAAAGCCCCAGCAACGCAATAACCACCCCACGCACAGGAAGCGCCCGGGCAGGTCTCTCTTCACCTGCCCCACACCTACAAACATCAGCAGGACACGTAGGCTCAAATCTTTTTGGAAACTGTATTTTTTTTTATTTGTTGAAGTCTATACAAGTGAGGTCTTGTCTGGAAATGCAAGTGCTTCCAACAAGGTTTTCAGAAATAGCAGCCCTCTTGTTTCTAGCTAAGGCAGGGTGATTTATGGCAATGCACTCTATTTTCTTGACAAAGCTCCATTCAAAGAGAATCATTGACTGCAGCATCAGATCTAGCTGAACTTTGTTCTCAGCTCTTCTAAAGTCAGCTGAAAGATGGAGGTTGGTTTTTTGTTTGTTTGTTTTTTAGTGGGGCCCTAAACTCCAGCACAGACACTCTTACTTTAGGCATCCGGGCTCAGTAGACGGGTCCTCCAAAGAGTGGAGGAGGGAGAAGCTCCAACAGCCAACACTTCAACTGCTTTTTGAAACAAAAACAAAACAAAACTCAAATGCTTAAATACACTTTTAAGCTTCTAGTTGCAAAACACAACTGCTTAGGACTCGAGTTTGCCTTCTCCTGGGTGAGTGCCCTGCTGACCAGGCTGTAAAGAGTCACTGGCTCTCTCAGGCTGGCCCAATTCATATTTAATTATGTCAGGCAATCTGGATCAGCTTCAGTGGAAGCACCAGAGGGCCCTAACACAGCCCAGGGCAGCCCAAACCTACAGATTTGTGGGCACAACAGAAGCAGTAACTGCATCCAGATCTTCTGCATCCTAAGCAAGTGTCCTGAAGGCTAAATTCACAGATAGCAAGTGGCACTGATACCTCTTGACCTGAACATGCTGAGACCAGCGCATGAGATCTGCTGAGGATCAAGATTCTTTGAGCACAAGGCAGACAGGTAGGTAGATAGGAAGACTATGCACAGACCCTGATGAAGCTTAGATGACAGATGCAGCAACATAGCAGAAGCTACTCCAGAAGCTACCGTCCTAGCCTTGTCCCTGCCTAAAGGATACATGGGAGACCTAAAGATCTGCTAGTGTAAATTAGGCCTCACCAAAAATTGGCATGTAGAGTCTACATTGCCCACACACATATGAGAAAACAGCTTTTGTTTGCACAGGGCATCCAGTTATGCCTGAAAGTTGTCCTGAGGTGTAATTAATGTGAAGAACCTTGATGCTTTTAATGCAATATAAATAGCAGTAAGCAGGCGCTGCGGTGCTAAGCGATGAGCGACGCGCAGGGGCTCGTAGCTGTCACAGCTTAGTCCTTGGGACTGACCATTTAACAGGCGCTGGCAAAGCCCCTTCCCTTTCGCCTCAGCAGCAGTGGATTAGAGCCCTTCTTCCTTCTCTGATGGCCTGCTGCACATTTCTGTGCCTGTAACAGCAGGACACTCAGCCCCCCTTGACACCCCACGAGGCGCTACCGCCTCGTATGGGCATCGCTACCGAGGAAGCCGACCCCTTACAGAGCCCGCCCGCTGCTGCGGCCCCGGCAGCAGGGCACGAGCCGCCTCCTGTGCCGCACGGGGCACCAGACACCTCTCCTGGCGCCTGACGCTTGGACCTCAGTCACCAGCCCGGACCATCACCGGCTTGAGGGATGGCCATGGCGCTGCACCAAGTGTTGTTCACATCAGCGCTGGATCAGCTGCTGAGGGTCCCTCGCACCCTGCTGGTCTCCTCCTGTCTGGGAGGTCTTCTCCTGTGTGTTTTTTTCTTTTTCTTTGCATTTCGTAAATCATGAAAAATATCCGAGTAGTTTAATGATGTAACTATTGCCTCTTAGGCTGTCTCCTAAAGATTGTGAGGATCTGTATAACAGAAGCATTTCTTAATTTTAAGGTGTCTCATCTCCAACCCTACTTTCCACTGATTTTATAGAAACTATCATTACTTTCCACCTTTTTCCAGGATTTCATAATGTGTCTATTAAAATGATTAAATAATACATGTCTGTTATATTATTTGAATTAGTTCTTAACTTATTCACATATATTTAGCCAGGCATGTAATCAGATGGCTGCTAATATTAGTATTCTCTGTACAGTCTAGTTAACCCGTTACTCAGTCCTTAGATGAGGATGGTAGATCAGATGTATTCCTTTTCCAGAGGGAAAAATAATGACAGCTCAAACCAAAAATAATGCCAACATGTACCTCACCTTTAGGGAGAATGCAAGGTGCATAAGTTTCTAATGCCTTTGCCCATTTTTTTTTTTCTTTTTTTGATAAAGGGAATGCTTCAAGTGTCTCCATATTTGAAGAGCTGATGTCCCAAACCATTAAATTCATACAAATTTTGTTACATCTAAGAAGACTAAAGGTACAAGATGTGTGTAGCATCTAGCAACTTTTGAAACAATTCTTGAAATGGCTACATGATTAGAAAACTGCCTTTTCTGTACAAGTTTCTGGGATATTTATCTGTCCATTTATCAGTTCTGTGGCCAATTGTCAGATATTGTCAGTACCAGAGGGATGTGGAGCTGCTGGAGAGAGTCCAGCGCAGGGCCACAAGGATGATCAGGGGCCTGGAACATCTGCCCTATGAGGAGAGGCTGAGGGAGCTGGGCCTGTTCAGCCTGGAGAAGAGAAGGCTCAGAGGGGATCTAATCAGTGTCTACAAGTACCTCAAGGGAGGGAGTGAGGAGGATGGTGCTGGCCTCTCTTCAGTGGTGGCCACTGACACGTGCTCTAGGTGACCCTGCGTATGCAGGGGGTTGGACTAGATGATCTCTAGAGGTCCCATCCAACCTTCAGCATTCTGTGATTCTATGATATTCAGCCCGGGAAGCTGGAGGGGCCTTTCAGCAGGCGGTGCCCAGGGAAGGAGCTGCTGAGAGTGGCTGGCACTGGACACCGACTCCTCGTCCAGCAGCTGCTCTGGGCAGGGCTGAGCACCCTCCCCAGCCTCTTTCCTCACATTTATATCTCATCTTCTCCAGCTTTGCTCAAAATAGAGGCTTAAGCTCTCAAATGAACCTTAACTACGCTGGCCACCTCGGGACACATTTCCTTGGAAATGGAGAACTCTGCACAACAAAAACAGTGTTCAAGATTCCTATACAGTTTCCAGGGGCTGTATTCAAAATGCTGTAAAAGCCAGATATAGACTTATAAAGGTTTCCCTATAATTAGAAGCTTCATTGAATTTATGGCACTTTTACCTATCAATATAGTAGAGAATTGATCCAGATTGAGAATTTTTGAGGCTTACGACCAGCATGTATTAATCACGGCAGTAAATATATTTTCCATAAATATTAACAATAAAATACAGTGAAATACAATAAGACTCAAATATATAGGATGTGTTTGAAACATGCATCACTCCCCTGTGCATGCAGAAGGCAGCACAGCCAGGAACACGGCCAAGCTTGCGGGACAACCTCAAAAACGACTTTCCCAAAGGAAACCCTCACCACACTTGGTCCCACTCCACCCTGCGACCTTCCCCCCGCACTCCCATTGCATCCAAAGCGACCACTTATCCCTGGCCCGAGGCAGCTGCCCCTGCTCCCGCTTTCCCCTGCGCAGGGGGAGCTGTGGGAATGCTGGTGGGAAGCAGGAAGAGCAGCTGTGGCAGGGAGCAATTCCCTGGTCTCAACCACAACTGCAACCTCAGCCCCAGAATTACTGCGAGTAGGAACGGGAGCCTGGGAATGCCTCAGAAATCATTTTCCCTGTATCTCCACTGAGCAAGAATATTCTCCTAATCTTCTCTATAAAAGCTCGGAGGAAGCAGCTTCTGCTGGCAGAACGTCACGAGTAATTCTATCAAATTTATTACATCTAAACACTGGTAAATATTTGGAGAACTGGAGTGCAGCATATAGAGTTTTAAGAGATTAAAAAGAAATAAATTATCTTACATTAGCATATAATATTATTTATCCAAGATAATTAAATCAACTCAGCCAATCACTAAATCAACTAAATTTTCATTACCATGACATGCTTAAGGACTGCAGGTGATGTCTGGTTGGAAATGTTAAAATAATAACAGTTGGTTGTTTAAGCTATAGTGCAATAGTATCAAAATACGCAAGGTGCTCTTGCCATTGATCTTAGATAAAAGTCAAGGTTGTAAGAAAATATTCATTCAGTTGGGAAAAGTAGATTTTTAAAATACTTACTTTGCCCTCTACAAATATTAACTAAATATCACAGTGCCCTTAGATATTTCACGGCTGGGAAACTCACGCACCGAGGCACAGAGCTTCCCAAGCAGCTAATGCAGTTTATAAGCCCCAATCTTTTGGCATTTCACTTGCTGCTTTAGAGACCCACCCTGGTGTTTGGATGCAACTACTGCCTGAAAATTATTCCCTGTTGTGCTGTTCAAGATTCTCAGTGATAATTTTTTTTGGATAAACAAGTGACGGGTCATATCCATTTCCATGCCAAAAAGCAGGCAGGCTCTAAGCAAAGGTGAATTAAAGCCGAGTGGGCTGAAGTGGAAGCGAAAGGGAAGGGACGGGGCAGGCAGGGACACGAGCAGGGCGCAGAGCAGCAAGGGCAGCTGCCCGCAACACAGCTCGGGGCCTCTCCTTTCGAGATGCAACTTCTGATTAAATCTCTCCCCAACCAGAGGCGTCTGCTGGCAGGGCCGACCCTGCTGCTCCCCAGCAACGTCCCGGGAGCAGCCGCTTCCAGCCAAAGGCCTGGGATCCCGGTTAGCAGATGCAACGGAGCAAGCTCTGGTGTCCCCATCTCATGGGTTGCAGCTGGAAAGCAATCCCATTTTTATTGCTAACCACAAAGCAGTGTTAAATCAAACTTTAAAACATATTTTATGGTTTCTAATAAAATGAATTAATTGCATTCCTCCCCTCTTTTAAGGCTCGTTTCCTCTTTGCACCCATTTTTCCCACATCTAATATCGGGCTGCATTTTCCCTATTAACATCTGTAGGATGCCCACATTCCTTGGTATTCTTTCAGTGACAGGCCTGGGAAACAGAAATAAGGTCACCCCAAAGGCAACTGAAAAAGCAGCACAGAGGAAACTGAGAAATAAACATTCATTTAAATTCACAATTAATGTAATCCACTGGTCACTGCATGCTAGGTGCCTTCTCCTGTCCTGACTCCTCAGGACTGTTGCTGTTTTGTAATTGCCAGCTTGAAAATCTGCTCTCACACACCCACACCACGTAGCCTTGTGCTTTTAGCTCCTACGTGTTGACCCAGGTGACATTCCTGCGACGCCCCTTTGCTGGGAGCCCGTCGGAGAGGGGAAACTCCTGGACCAAACGCACTGCGGGAGCGGGGCCACGAGCAGAGCGGGGCTGCAGGGCCAGGGCCTTGGCAGGGCAGCAAAGGGCACCAAAGCAGATGTGGGAAACAACCTTTGATGACTACCCTGTTTTCATAGCGGCCACACACTCTTGGTTCTGGTGCCAACCCTCACCCCAGGAATTTTGAAAACACCACCTTGGGTGAGCAGATTAAGTGGGGAGATGGTTTAGACTCACCCTTCACAGCTCATCCTTGTCAGCACTTTCTGTGTTTTTCACTGTAGGATTTAATGCAGAGGTTCTACTCCTTTATTCTTATTCACCTTTAATGCATAATTTTCCTAGGCATTTATCTACTTTTCCATCACCTGCTTTGCTTAATTACTTGCCCCTTTCTTTCAGATAGTTCCCTCATTCCCTTTCTGCTTTTCAGAATCATTAGCATGGCATTATTATTCTTAACAGCAGCACATTTATGTTTATTATGCAGTGTTTGCAAATAATAGAGAATTGAACTTCTAGCTGTATTTACCTAAAGCTAAAATGAGAAAAATGCAATGCAGGTTGAATTTTCAGTTCATTTACTTATTTTTGGAAGGAAGAATTTTTAATGACTTTAAGACCACTGCTTTGCATTCAGTGCTTTTTATAGCTTTGGCTTCTACATGAATGTTGAAAACATTTATCAAATGATAAGTTTTGACTATACAAAATGTACCAATATTGAACCCCAATTCTTTTTTTCTTGGGTTCTGCTCTTTTTCTTCAGGGAGTTTTTATAACCAAATCAGCTAACTAAAAGGATTTTGACTAATCTATCATGTTCAGCCTTGGGAAACACTTGTTATTTCGTATTTGACTTCATAAGCTTCATAAAAGTCTCAATCTGCCCATCTGGTGTTTTATTGCTCCAGCCAGTTGGTATTTTTTCTTGCTTCCTCCTGGCTGTGCAGCTAAGGGCCACTCAGAAGCAGACTAAGCTAATGCCCGATCCTTCTCCCGCTCAGGTCAAGCTCCAAAGCTCCCAGAGACTTCAGCCAAAGCAAAGTTGAAGTCACCCGCACATCTGAGCTGTGCAAGAGGCACATTCAAACCAATAACACTATTTAGTGCGTAAAGCTCAGCACTGGCATCTCCACCTGATCAAGGTGCAGCTGTGGGGCTCGTACACCTAGGGACTCCTCCGGTTTTCCTTTTGCAGGAAAGGCAGGAAGGTGGAAGCTGTTGGAGCGTATTGCTCTGTCTGAGCTCGTTTCTGTTGCAACTAGTGCCCATCATTGTGGTTTGGTATAAACTAGTCTCACTTCTTAGCGCTGCAGGCTCCCAGTCTGACTCTTTTCAAAAGAAAAACAACGAAGTGGAGAAGCCCAGCCTTCGGGAGCAGACAGGGCCAGGAGAAGCCCGGCCTTCGGGAGCAGACAGGGCCAGGAGAAGCCCAGCCTTCGGGAGCAGACAGGGACACAGGCTCTTGCTCAGGTTTGGCAGGGTGCTGCCTATGGGAACCAAGGAGCTTCTCTTCTCCCCCGGGCAGCTCCCGCTCGCCCGGCTCTTCACGAGCTGCTCTCCCCACGCTGCTGCTTCTGCCACCACCAGCAGCAGCTCTTGTCCCACTGCTGACATCTATTTTATCATTATGTGGGGTCTGTTGATAGCCCAGGCCCACAAAGCTTCACATCCTGGAGCCCCAAACTGCTGCAATTATCATTCCTCTTTTCCCCTCATCTTGTTCTCTACATCAAAGATGCTACCAATCAGTGAACGTATTAAACTATAGGAAGCAAGGCACTTGCACATGAATCAGAGAGGCTACAGTTGTGTTTCATTAAGAGGAACATTTCAGTTTTATAAATACTTCACAAAGTGACTGCCTATAGCTGAAAGAGTCACCGTAGAGCTAATTCTTGCTGTGGCCAAACCTCCAAGCTGCTTAGCATTTGCTTACACCTTCACATTACAGCGAAGAGAGCTGACAAACTGGTTGGCAAACTATTGGAAACATCTCAGAAACGACAACCGTTTAGTCAGCACGAGGCAGCCGCGCTACCTCGGACCGATACAGGCCAAGAGTCTATTAAAACACCACATAAAGGAAAAGGCAACGTAATCAAGTCATCGCACACAGCAAAACTAGAGACCGCAGACTCTGGTGGGGATTAATTTGTATCCAGTAAGTGCATGAGAGTAGCAGAAGTACAAGTTTTCTTAAGGGTTTATACTGGGATAGCAGTGAGCTGCAAAACAGAAGGTGCAAGAAAAAACAATAGCGAAACACCAAAGGACACATCTGATGGCAGGAAAGGTCCCAGCAGTATCGAGTGGGACCCAGCGAATGCTGCTCCTTGAGAAGCGCTCGGTGGCAGCAGCTCTGCGGGACGAGCTCAGTGCAAGACTGATGCAGGCAGGGAACTTGCACAAATGAGATCCCAAAAGGAGGGCAGTAAATCAGTGCCAAGGAGACGAATAAAACCCCCGGGAAAGGCCTAAGCTGTAAGGACAGCAAGTGATCTGTACAAGCAGCCAGGGACTGACTGGACACACAGTTGCATTAAAAGGTTAGATGAAAGTAGCAGTCTGTCCCTTGCCCACCTTGTCCATTGCTCCCTTTTCTTGACTTCTGTCATGCTGCAATCCCAGCCACCTGCCTCCTGGGGAGGACAACCTGAAATTCCAGACTGCTGAAGCTTCTCATGGGTCTCCATACACTGCAACATGCTGAAATGATAGGTACTTTTTCTTTTTTTAGCTCTCTAATATAATCCTCCAGAAAGCAGAGGGAACTTCAACTATATTCTTTTCTTTGACTTAATATAAAATTCATAGATTCACGTTACTTTAAACTACTGAGCTGCTGGAAATTGCACAACACCACTGAAATCTGAGGAATTAGACCAATTGGCTTTAGCAGAAGATCTGACTACTAATCCCAGTGCAATAGAACTTATTTAGGTTAAAGTTCTGAGCATCCAGCTCTTTGGTGACAGCAAAAAGCAATCTGATTAAAAGCAATTCTGACTCACCTTCAAAGAAGAGAGCTTGATTTCAAAGACTTCTCATGTACCTATGGGCTTATGGTACTACCTGACAGCCCAGTAGTTTCAAATCACTTAAAACCAAATCCCATGAGCTCACCTTGGCCTTACAAAAATAATAAGACTGGAAGAAAGGGCTGTGGCATCTGACCCCATTACAAAATCTTTTTACAAGCTGATCAGGCTCCATATTAAAATCAGTTTTTCATGCTTTTCAGCCCTATTATGCCTGCAGTTCTTCCAGGTTCTTCTAAGTTACAGATATTTGCCGTCACTTTCTACCAATTTGTTTTTAATGGAATTAGTTCTATACTCAGTCCCTGACACTTACCCCCATATATAGATATATATTTAATTGCTGAAGTAAACTAGCTAATTTGGTTAGTGTCCACTCATAAGACAGCTTTCCCATTCCCAGAATGGCCTGGTAGCTCTTTTCTGTACCTTTTACAATGTCAATTAATCCTCCTTACATACAAATATCTGCAGTTACTCACACGATTTCAAAGGAGGCCAACTCACGATGCTGCACATAGCTCAAAGTTTGCTGCACATACTTTAGGACTGCATTTATTTTGCTTACAGTGATAGCCATCCTCTGATCAATACAGATATTTACATCTTGCTTCTGTTTCTTTCTGGACTGCAGAGCTCCAGCAATTTGAGAGATTATTTTTACTAGCACCTACCAACTTTGCCTGCACACTGTTGAATTTCTGCTCGCTCATGTCAGATCAGTTCTCAGATTTTTCCTGTATATTTCAATCCTATTTTGGATCAGTTTTATAAGTATACTCCCACTTTTCATGCCATTAATAAAACTATTAAACAGGATCAGGCAAGCCCATCTGTAAATCTTCTCCATCTTTTCCTCCCCCTTCACCACAATATACTGTTGTCTCGCATTCAAGCGAGAATAATTCTTGTCCTTGTCTTCGTCGTCTGGAATAACGACTTCCCACGTAGGCCACAGGGGCTGCACACCTTGCTTTCCTCTCCACCCATGTCCGTGCCTGTGGAACGGGAGCAGGGCTGCCCATCTTCCTTGTTCAGCGCCCCCAGAGCTACAAGAACACGATCTGGGTGATCGATGGAAAAGATCATGCTCATTAAAGCGTCTGTGTTTCCCACTCGATCCAACAAAACCCATTTCCTCTCCAGGCAGCCCCCTCCACACTGTTGTTACCGCGGTGTGGAAGACGCAGCATGTACCCTCCAAGAGGGCAAATGGCCAACGTGAAGCGGCGTGATTGCCCGTACCTAGGAGTTTACCTCCAGAAACACAGGCCTTAGGGATTCACTACTCAACTTTCAACTAAATGCAATGAGAAATACTCTTTAAAGTGAAGAACCATGCTTGCATCTGCTTCATCCATCCCTATTAGGAGATTTCTAATACAACATGGTGCAAGCTTGCCAGAAGTGAAGCACTGCACATCAATTATCGTAACAGCGCAGAGGATTTCCTGGCAGGAAGAGGTGCCTCCCTGCATCTTTGCTCTGAAGTCACATCATCCTCAGACAGCTCAGGTGCAGACTGCTGCCTCTGAAGACACAGAGGATAAACAGGAGCAAAACAAAAGCTGGCTTGGTGCTGCCGTATCTGCCCATTTCTGTTACAGAGGACATCTACAGCAAACTGCCAGTAAGGCAAAGGAGAAATGAAAATGCATCCTTGCCAGTAAGTTGCTCACACATATCCATGAAACACAGATTACAGGTTATTATGTCAGTAATAAAAGACAACCATGAATCACCAGGGCACTATAGAAGGAGCAGCAGACCAAAAACCCATGCTACTTTTGCAGCATTTGTAATAAACAGCATTCTAAAGAACTGAACGTCAAACTATATTTTCTGGTATTTCTAAATTACTTTTTCTTTGCCTCTCCCTAACAAATTCTTCAGAAAGTGTGACCCAATTTGCTAATAGCCATTGTTCCAGTAAATTCTGCTTTTACAGCATGTGTCATTAGCTTCATTCGTAAGCGCTGTCATTAACTTGCCCTGTGAACACCTAGGGATGATGCTTCTCAGAGGTGCATTATGCAAGAGATTCTGATCCCTATGGATGATTTTCCTGACCAGATCACTCGGTCCAAGTGGGAAAACTGGAGACCAGAGCTGTTTAGTGGCACCAGCGCCCAGGACGGAAGGTCCCCATGCGGCCAAAGCCCTTTCCCTGTTCTCCCAGCTCTCCACAAGGTTCAGAATACAGAGGAACAGCTAATGCTTCATTCCAGTCCTCTCCGATATCAGCTGTGAGTGGCCCCACCACAGGCTTCAAGAGTGGTAAATTATCATAATCCACTGGCAGAAAGGTTGGTGTGTGCATAGGAAAGGCTGGACCTCAAGCACAGCAAGTAGCTGTGAACACAGGAGGGACAGAAATGCACAGACACAAGTTACACAGAAAAGTGTGTCATGATCAAGAGTCTTCCTGGGAAGAAAGTAGTAAAAAGCCATGTGCCACCTGGGTGAAATGTTTGCATTTTTAAGCACTTGAAGGAGAGCAAAGCATGTTGCTCTTGATCAGCATAATTTGCTGGGCAAGAGGAAGACCCTAAAGAGGCAAGAAGGCAGCCAGCAGGTTCTACGTGCAAGCAGGTGCTGCATGGGGCCATCACACTGTTTTTAATGATTGAAGCATTTTCCATATTTTTCTTTCCTCTCTGCTCCTGACACTAGAGGCACGTTTTGTGTGCATAGGGCATTCCAGAACATTCTCTCAGCTAAGTGCACTCAGTGAATCGTTACAGCCTTTGGAGCAGAGGTTTACCCACAGCAGCTAGCAGCAATTCTCTGTTTTTTTCTGGGGGAGACAGGGTCAGTCCTTCATGCAGCCTCTAAACCCTTCTCTGAAAGGGAGACTCTGTCACTTTGGAGCCTGCGCTCGAGGCAGATGCTGCTCTCCTCAAACCTGCCTCTCTGCACGGGACCAGCAGAGCTGCACGAACATTCGGCCTCTTCCTAGGGAGAAATATTCCCCTCTACCCCAGAGGAAATGCCTGGAAGGGGACTGAGTTGGCAACGCCACATGCGGTGGGTCCAGCTGCTGCCATACAAACCCACGAAGCTGTCCAAGGAAATAACAGCTTCAACAGCTCCCGCTTTCGCTTCCCTCTGTTGCCGTTTCAAAATAAACCTGCCCAAGTGGCTACTGAAACTCCTTTTCTACTCATTTTGCTGCTGAAGTGGGGCAGATTTAGACATCTGTTCGTAAGCTATGTAGCAGTTGCCAAGCTGCATGCTTGGAAGGCTTGCTTTGCACGCACAGAGAAGCTACTTGTTCTGTTTAGATGAAAGTTTAGCCCCTGGAGAAGCCGATCGCAGCAACAGAAGTCTCCCAGGAAGCTTCCGTGCTGGCAGCCTGCTCATTTCTTCCAGGGCAGGAGGATTTTGGAAGTCTGTCTGTTGGAGATGAGCGGTGCTTCCTACCGACTTGCAGGGAGTTTGTGCTGCAAAGCCCGTTCCACTCAGCTGCATGTGTTACCCTGATGTTTTAGAGGTGCTGGTGGAGCATATAAGCATCTATTTTACAGTATTTTTCCCCTTGTTGAGCATGCAACCTTCTTCAGTTCCTCACAGGTATGTCTGCTCCTAACCTCAAAGGAGGTTAATAAACATATTAGTTTAGTCACTCTGAGGTGCCAAGTGTCCCCACCTGGTTTGAAAGCTGGCATTCTTCAGAGCTGTCCTACTCCCTCCTAGGGTAACAGACATAGGCAACATGTTATTTCTAGTTCATGTTTTTTCGCTCATGTCCAACCATCTCCTGCCCACTGGAGAGCAGGTCTGCTGCTCAGCCTCACTGCAAGAGCCAGAGCTGCCCCGCCTGGACTGTCCTTGTGCAAATGCAGCTTTTGCCATGGAGCTTAAGCAGGAGCTGCAACTCAGCCAGTCCAAACAGTTTCAGCTCTTTTTGTAGAGATCTAAATCAGGAAGATGCCTCAAGTCTTCAAACCAGACACCTTTACAGAGGGAGGACCTTGTTTTTCAGCACTGCCAACTTCAACCACAGGCTAAATGAAGGTTAATGCATGCTTGTTTTGTGGCTTTCCATCTCCCTCTTCTCCTGGATTACATGGATTAGTGGCACTTGAAAGGCAGCTTATCATGTAAGACTTCAAAGGGCACCCAATGTAATCAAGACCAAGTTCAGGCACTGTATGCTCCGTATCATCTGTTGCCACAAATGGTTCTTCTCAGCAAATGCAACCACTATTGTATCGAGTTACCTCCTAAGATCACCAGCCCAGTGTTCAACACAAGCAGGATAACAGTATTTCAAAATATTAGCATATTCTGTTGCACAAAATACACGTGGTTTGGATAACTGATACAGAGACAACTGCTTAGTTTTGCAATAGAAGAGATGCTACCCTGTGCCTTACACATAACAGCCTTACCTAAAGGGTTGCTGTCAGCTCAGCCCATAACAACATTTCATATCATTTAGCACAGACCTGGCAGGCAGTGAGAAATCAGCTAGACAGAGTCTAATGCGATGAAAGGATTTAGTGTGTTCTGCGTCTTAATTTTTTTCCTGTACAAACTCTAATTCTAGAAATGGGTTAAAGAATCATGAGAAATACAAAACATGCCCATGATGAATTAATGAAGTCAGATGAGGCTAGCACATAAATCTAGAGACAAACAAAAAAATGGTAACAGGAAGCAGTTACAGTGATTCCTTCAGCATGCTCTGGGCAGGAGATAAGTAAAAGCAGGAACGCTGGTGTTTCCAATTCGCCCCACCGGCGGATCCAGAAGCGGTCCTCAAGGGCGCTGCCTGCCGAACACTGTGGCCTCCCTCGGCAGCACCCTCCTTCCCACGGGAGCAGGGACGCTGGGCACGGGCTGGAAGTGCTCGGGGTTTCTGTCCTGGGGGAGAGCTCTGCATTCTGTGAAAGGCTTTCGTCTGAGCTAGCATGGCAAAGGGAAACTTAGAAACACCCAGAGCTGGAGACATTTTGGAGAAAAATTATTAGAGATTGAGTCCCCCAGCAGATCCCCCTCCCACCACAGAGGGAAATTTGCACTTGTGAAGTTCCCATCCAACTGCACCGGTGATGCACACCTAACAAAACAGCACTGCTTTTAGTACCCTCTCAAGCTTAGTTTACAGCCAACCCTACAGACCAGACTATGATCACAGGTGATAACCAGCACCAAGCAACACACTGTGGTCTCCTGTGAGGGCGCTTCCCTCAGCAGAGCGCAGGGGATCTCAGCAGCATTCATGTATCACAATCCATACATCCGTGTGTCTGGCTCTTCACCACCAAACACCATCTGGGTATTTCATTTCTGCACTGCTAATTAGAGCACACCACCTCCCCTCGCAGGGGCACCTTCCCCAGCACGGGCTGGCATCAGCGAGCACACGGACTGCCCAGGGAAACACGTTCTGCTGCTGCCCTTATGAGAAGCGATCCGAACCTGCCCGCATTGGTTTCCCTCACGATCCTTCAGATTAAGTGGATGAATCCCATGTGAAGGGCTACATTCACCCTGAAGGCCCAGCCTAAAGTGGAGTCACCAGTAGCAGGGACAGTATCTTGATGCCTCACCGCAAGTTATGGAATCAGAATTATTTCTGGACCCCGAGATGAGCAGGTTCCATAGGTCCTACCTGCTTGTGTTGTTGGGGCTGCATTAACAGTACTCAGGCAGAAATTCTGATGAGCATCTCCAGTCTGCAATAAGGACAGAAGGCAGAGCACGGAAACAGCAAAGCCCTGCTCTTCCCAGGGGACGTTCCTGCCCATGGGAGGGCAGACCCAGGGCCCTACACGTCTGCCTGCTGCTGATTCCCAGCCTCGATACAGCTCATTGCTCTGTCACTGTTTGGCTCTGTAGATGAGTCACTTCTTCACACCGAGTCCAAAGCTGACCCAAGGATAGGCAGGGCGCTCCTGATGCTGCACCAGGCTGGCCAAAGAATTAAGATTTCACAGCTCTCCAAGAGCAGAACATGAGCTGGGAGCCGGGATATTTGCTGTCCCCGTACAATGCAGCAGGGAACCGGCCTCTGTGCCAGGTAAACAGCAGGGTTATATTCCCAAACAGGACTGGGCCAGCTCCCCCAAAATGCCCCAAAGCAACTACCTGCTCACACTCAGGGACACGTGCACAGCACACACCAGGTCCATTTGGCATCAGGGTGCAAAGATACTTGTGTTCAAATGGGTGAGCTCTAGCAGGTGAATTTTAATTTTGCCTATTGGAGCATTCACAGTATTTCTAAGACCTGCAGTGGGGCACTGACTGACACGGAAGAGGGCCAAGGCCTAGAACCCCCTGACAGAGGAACAAGTGAGAAAGAAAACTCAGAGCAGGATTTTAGCACAGTCTTCACTGCTCAAACTGCCCACAAAGCAGACTGTTTGCACTGAGCTGTGCTGCGGGCAGAAAACCTGGAGCAGAAAGTTCATGCAGTACATCAAATCCAAGACTGCTTAACACAGCAGAGAACCACCTAGGCACTGCTTTGAATGAAGGAGGTTAGATGGCATTTTATAGAGCAAGAGGCTTCCAGTGTTTCCTCACTAAAAGAAAATACAGTAAAAATTAGTCACAAATGCTTTCTTGCAGAGACTTTCCCTGCTTGTTTGCCAGCAATAAGAGAAATCCATACAATCCCTCCCTGCCTACTGCTTCCAACCACAAGGAAAGCCACCCCATGGCCGTATTTCCCTGGAAGTTGTCTTAGACATTGCCCTCAGGCACACACACAGTTTCCAAAGCCACGGGGAGCACCCCACAGTCCTCAGAGCGGGAGGCGGGCAGGCTGCTGGGGAAGGGGTTTGCAGGGCTCAGCCCAGGAGAGGCCTCTAGGACACGGCAGCAACAAAATACTGGCTGCATTGACACAGCAAGGTGAAGTCGAACCTCTCGCAAGGAGAAAATTGTGGATTTTTTTGTTTGTTTTTTTAAAAATGCACTGAATATCAACTGAATTGAATATGCATTTCCATTGAACTGAGGGGAAAAAAAAAAAAAAGATGTTTTGGAAAAGATGGAATAAAAAGGTTGTAATAAAAAGCTGCTTTTTTCCCCTCCTTTTTTAAAATAAAGTTAGAACCTTCCAGTACAAAAACAGGGTGTCAGTTTTGCTAGTTTCCCTAGGAAGCCATTTGTTAACTAGTTCAACTCAATGTCCTCTGCCTGTAACACAGCTTTCCCCGTGGGTCCTTGTCCACAGGTACCAAACTGAAAAGCTCACCCACGAGTCCCCTCCTGCGGGGATGCACGCTTGTGCAGTCTTGAAGCACAACTGAGCTGCTATCAGCCCATTTCTCACGGAAGCCCTGGATTTCACCTTCTCCTGCCTCTTCAGGACAGACACCCTATTAGTGCTAAGTTCTTGGCTAAGGAAAGAGCTGGGCTGGAAAAAAGAAAATGCCCTTACAGGAATGGAAACCATTGACTGTTTTATCAAACCAGAACCAGACTAGAAGCACTCCATTTGAAGTGCTGGAAAAATATAATTTAGCTACAGGATCCACAAGTGAGTGTCAATAAAAGCACTCCAATATGATTTCACACTTCATGTCGATGCATTACTATTCTTGCTGCAGGTAAGCCAGAAAGGGAAATTTATTACCACTGCAGAAATACATGACCTCGGGCAGCAGGCCTGCCACACGTGCTGGCCTTAGATGAATAAAGCACCTGGGACACAACGTGTGCCCCCAAAACACCCAGCCCAGCACAAGGGCCGGGGCGTTTGCTTGGGTGTTGTTTACACTGGTGGCACTGGCACTCGTGGACCAGTTGGGAAGGAACCAGTGTGTTCATTAGCTGCTCATTGAAACACTAGATGCCTCATCCCTATCCAAGCAGTCAGATCACTTAGATCTGACCGCTGTTTCAACATAGACTTTGTGCAAGGTGCTTGCAAGAAACATAGCCTATAAACTCAGCTTGACCTTACATCTTGCGATGCTCAAGGCACAATAGCTGTATTAAGGTTAGAATGACGGGCCAAAATGAGTCTTTAAACCCAACGCTTTCACAAGCCTGCCTAGGGTAACTGCTGCAATCTCTTGTGAGATTAAACCCAGCACAACAAGGGTGAACGCTATTTCAGTTTTATTTCCCCTGTGCCCTCTCACACCCTGGTTTCTCAAGGTATCTACCATAGTAATTCAGGGGGATACAATAGGTTTTTCACTGGCAAGTCTCACAACATGCTTCAAAAAACAAGCTAAAAAGAAAAAGGCTGTTTACTTGGCAGAGATGGAGGAGGAAGCAGCGAGTATGGGCCACAAAGGGAAAGCCAGGGCTGATCCAGAGGCAGAAGATTAAAGAAAATACACAATGAGACTAAACTATAGCCCTGTAGTGTAAGTGAAGGCACCTCATAGTAACCTCTGCAAAAACAGGTATCAAAGGCAGGCAGCACAAACACTCCTCAAGGGCAAGAGAGCAAAATGCCTTTGGAGCTAATAGAGTGGCTTACACAGGCTGCGGAAATATGATCATGTGAATGAACTAAATTGCTCAATATGTTCTCAATCTAAATGAAAAGCCTTGGATCAAGAAACATAGTTCAGTGTTGCAACAGTGTGGAATATGTTGTCCTCTGGGCAAAACAAAAACCAGAATATTTCTTTGTGTTTCTGCTTTAATTACTTCCTAGGAAAGAAATGGCCACATCAAACTAGGTCAGGATGACAACACACAGTAAATAAAGTCTGTCACGTTGGTTCATCAAAATTAGGCTCTTTAGTGTGTTTTTGAACTAACCAGGATCCCACAATAACTAGTGAACCAGGCGAGGCAGCCTGTGTTAATCCATAGGAGCAGGACACCAGACAGTCCATGCTGCTGGGGTTTTACAAGGTGCATTGGTGCCTACAGAAGGGATTCAATTTAATGCTCTGCCTTCAGGAGAGAAAGAAAGTATTTCCACAGACCAAACCCATGTGTCCTTAACTCTGAACACAAGTACTATAGCGATCTCGAGGAGGAAAGAGCGATTTCACAGCAGTTGCAGACAATAGACAACATGCCCCCAAAACAGCACAAAAATAGCCCCAAATCTCCTACTTCACAAATGATTCAATGGAGAGCTATAAATAAGCAGCAGAAAGTCAGTGTTATAGGGAGAGAAGTTGGCAATTTAATAAAGCATTAAGCTGATTTTGGATAGTTAAGAATCAGTGGGTGCATTCACATAACACTAAGATAAATAAGCAAATAAAATATATATATAAGCCTTTCAGTGGCTCTTGACAAGTAGAGGTAAACAAGGAGAAGGTTTTCTGTATACACTGATGAGATTATATAAATGTAACCAGATGTCTTTTATGCTTCATAATACCCCGTGAACCTTTGGGACATCTGTACAAAACGCTTTGAGGATATCATTTTGAAACGCTGCCTTCTGCTTCCCCTCACTATTATTCCATTTTCCTTAACAGTGGACAGAGATCTACTACAAGCAGATGTTCAACTCTGTGCAATCCGATTCTCTTCATTTTAACAGGATAAGGAGGCTCAAATAAGCATATTAACTTGAGGGCCCTAGAGGAATTGTTCCTTGCTTTAGTAGTACTTACACCAACAAACAGGCTCAATACAAAATTACAAATGTAGAACCTGCCCCTCTTAGATTACATTTGTATTTCTAGGTTAGGTAACACAGCATCTTCCAAAACATCAGTCCTACAGCCCTGATAGGAGCACCCAGCAGAGCTCGACCAGCAGCACGAGGCAGTTCTTGTCTGGTTTCATTTTAAAATTCATACAAAGCCAGCAGTAAAGCACAGATAAATTAAGGATTGGCTCAGGGTGCACTGCCCGATCCACTAGAACCGATTGTAGATGAGCCAATGGAGCTAAGACCAGCAGTAATTGGATTGCTCATTACTTGAGCAAGGACTGTGAAAAGAGCTATTTCTATTGGTCTGGTCATTGACTTTGCTGGGTGACTAAAGCTATTTTAATTTGTTTAATTGCAGTTGCTAACAATTTTTTTCTTTCCCTTCCAAGAGGGCAAAACATACTGTGGCCTCAGAAAAAGGGTTTGGTTTGTAATAAAAATTTCAAAGTTAAATATTAAAAAAAAAATCCCTTTCTATTTCTTTGACTGAGATAAAAGAAATTCAATGTGAAAAACATGGGTTCACCAGAAAACTTTGTAAGTTCACTTCTTTGACAATGGAAAATTTAATGAAGCTCTTCCTGAAAGTGAGCAATTTCTGAGGTGCCCAAAGGATAAATTCTTGCAGTGATGACAGCCCCAAGATACCAGATGCCAAATGGGTAGGTCTGGCATCTTCAGCTTTCCCTATGGTCTCTCGCACAACTTTGCCATAAGGAAATCCTTAGCAATCACGAGGCGTGTTTCTGCTCTGGTTCTACCAAGCTTTAATTAATGCTGCTAGATGTACTTCAAAGAAAGCACCAAGGACTCTCTGCTTGAGTGTTTGTGGCCAAGGGGTCCATAGAGGAGTCCAGAGGAAGCCACCCCTATGCCTCTTTCTGCATCAACTCTGCAAACACAGAAAAAGGAAAGGCATTTGGCATTTACTGCGTCAGGCAGATGGATGGGAGGAGCGGTACTTGGAATGTCAAATAGTGTGAACGAGGCATTTGGGAATGGATTGAAAACGTTATGGAGAGAGCACGGTGTACTGAAAACCATTGAGCTTGGGAGTCTGGCTGTGCTTTAACTGAGCAGCCAATTAGTCAGATTTTCCTCTGCTTTTGGCTTTAGGTTTGCCTCTGTAGCCTTTTGCTAGGCACCACTTCTACTGAAAGTCAGTTGAGAAGAACTGCATCGGCGAGTTGCTATGACTAATTTTATAAAGAACTGACAAAGTCAGTTTTAATGAAGAGACTGGAGAGTGAACATTTATTTAGATCAATGTGGAGGAGTAAATCTGCATTTAGCTCTCAGATAGCCAAGATATCTTTGCAGCTAAGGATTAATACAAAATTTCCAATTATTTTTCTTTTTGCATGTGTCTGCATAGGAAGGGGAAATGCAGAAGACAGGCACAAGGAGAATCATAAATAAGAGACAAAATGAAGAACACAGTCAATTTGCACTGGTAGCAGGATGCCCGAGAAAGTTACTCTCATTCTTTTCCCTTGCTGAGGTTCAAATCAGCAGCCAGGGGATGAGGATGGTTCCTCATCACGTTGTGCAAACTGCCTAGCTAAGAGCTGCGCTGTAAGGGCACTCAGAAACCCACCTCGTCCAAGAGCTTCCCAGGGTGTTTCAGGATATACCTTGCTACTGGCTGTAGGAATCCAAGCTCTCCCCTCCGTCACCATTAGTTGGAAAATATGTTGATATAGACAACCACAAAAACAAACAAACATGTACAAGGGGCTCATCTTGGTTAAAAAACCCTACACTGGGTTCAGAGCCGGAGCACAGCTATTCCCCAGCAAGGGACATGATGTAAGGCAACATTCACATTTCTTAACCCACTTGAAGTCAGGACACAACCAACTAAATCTAGCCACAACCCAGAGGCGGCCACAGATGAGCAATGCTGGAAAAATGCTGGCCACGAGGGAAGGGGGCTCCATAGCCACCTGCGCTGAGGTGGGACAAAATGGTGTCTCCCGCCCAGCACCCAGGCCCTGTCCAGCCCCCGCCATCCCCCACGGCCCTCACCTTCCTCTCCTGAACGTGCAGGCTGGAGCTGCCACCGCTCACCAAGGCCTCTCTGCTGCTGCAGCTGCCACTGCTGTACCCAGAGGGAAGGGGACAAACAGCCATGCCCCAGCCTGAGGCCGTGCCACTCTGCTGCCCACAGCAGCCCCTTCACCACAGACTTTGGGCCCAGCCCCCGGCCACCTGCTCCTTTTAAAGCCTCACGCACCGGCAGCCTCACTGCCTGCACCTGGGTGCGTGGAGGGGCCGAGGGGCGAGGACACGAGCTGCAGCTGGAACCGCTGCCCCCTGGGCAGCGCTGGGCCCAGCCTTCGCCTGGAAATACCTCCAGTGCGGTGGGAGGCAAAACCTGCTTTTGCACGCTTCTGCCTTTAGCTGAATTGCTTCTCAGGTGACTTTAATCTTTAGCGCCTCCAAAAAGGGTCTCAGATTGTGAAGAAGCTTTCAAGGGAGAGGTGGGACAAAGCTAGTCACTGTTTGCTATTTTATATTTTAGGGTGACACTGCTGGAGATTGTTTGAACCAACTACAAAGGTCGATCCAAGGCAGGCCGAGCTCTCCAAAGGCTGTTTTTATGAGGGTCCAATTATGCTGTAGGCTTGCTAAGCATTGGTCCATACTCTTGGTCTACACAGGCTTCTTTGTATTATCCAGGTCTCTACTCCTGTTTTTGTGGGATTTTGTGGAAAAAAAAAAAAGAAAAAAAAAGAACTCAGCAATTCTAGTCCTGAAACCACACAGTTTACAGGTATTTTCCTGTTACCATATCCCATTCCTATTTCCCAGCTATCCTTCCTTTCCCTCACGCTCGTTCTTCACTCGGTCCAGTCCTACCACCATTGCTCACTATCCTGACTATCTCCTCCCTGATGGTTCATCTTGCCCTAACACCCTCACAAGGAAAGCGCCACATGATGAAACTCCCAACATCAGTCCAAAAAATTATTTACATATAATTTCATTCAAATCTAGAAATGTATCAGTTCAACGGCTGCTGTTTTTCTTGACCTCTGTAGGAGGGCTAGCTCTGCCTATTGGTAGCAAACAAGGCAATAAACGAATAATATTTAGTTTTCATTTTGCGAGTGACTGTTCATTAGTGCATCTGGAACCTCTAATGAAGGTTAAACCTTACTAAATAGAAGGTGATAAGATAAATCCCCCCACCACTCGCACAGATGTTTGCTACCCCTAGCAGAGCATGACAGATTACAAAGAAATTTCTTCCAGCGGATAGTTTCAAAGGATATGCACAGATGTATTTTAAAATAAATGGGGTGGGTATTGAATTCACATCATTATACTGTACGTACTGCTGCTTTCTTCCTTAGAGGCTGACTCTTGGGGATCCCTGTCTCATTAGGTCCCAGACAGGAAGAAACCACTTATTCATTAACTGGAGGACTGTATAATCTGTTCTTTCACTGATCAATTAGTCATCATTCACAAAGGCCATAAGTTCCGACAGGCACCGCTTTTCGGTTTCCCATGGACATGCTCCCTTTGGTGAAAGCACAGTCATTTTTGAATGTTCAACAAGAACAAGAAAACATGGGTTAAAGAAAAACTTAAGCCTTCACCTCAGTTCATGAGGTGCATAAATGTGCTCACCTCCCACTGAGTGAAATAATACATTTGTTCTTCTGTACCACTTGCACTATAATGGAAGTAAGAGAGAAAAGGTGGAGTCTAACAAAGGACCAAACTCAATATTCAATAGTCTTAAGAGAAAATATTTTCCTTTCAATAGCATAGGCAAAGAATTGAATTCATATTCTTTCAGTATTGTGGATTTTCATTCACATATATAAATATAAAAGCCAATACCAAGGGTAGATTCTGCAAATGATTTTGCTCTGTAACTGTAACTCTTCCTCCTTGAATGATGTTTAGTTAACTCAGTCCAAACCAAAACATTTCCCTATCCAGGACAAGCAAACAAATGAATTATTCGATTAATATAATCTGCTTTTCTTTCTCATTCTTTTTTCTTTATTCCCTCCCTGCCCCTACCCTTTCCTAAGATATTTAGAGAAGCCAGGCCTGGGGAAAATCCGTGCACTTTGGTGTTCATAAATTGAAGCATGAGCCGAGCAGTATCTTTCTGAGCTGGGTATCTCAGACCCTCCTGACACAGAGCAGTCTGACTGTGCACGAGGAGGAAAGGATTAACGAGGTTTCAATGGGGGGGACCACACACTGCTGTGCTGAGCAGAAGGCCACAGATTTCCCCCACCGGCCTCCTGGCATTCTCCTTGTGAGAATTCTCAATTAAAAATGAGTCTGGAGATAGCAGTGGCCAGAAAGACACTGCTAAGGAGAAAGAGAGAATGCCACTGTTGAAAGTAACTCCATAAGGATGGCCTGAAGAAATGAGGTCTAGGAATGAAATAAAATAAAAAAATACATTTTAAAAAAAAATTCTCTTGCTTAATGGAAGGAGCATTTCACCTTTCTAAAACTTGCTGTGCATGCATACTAAGACCCTGCATGTAAGACTGGGTGAAAAACACTGTCATCGTCAGTAGTGTCCCCGCAAATGCCTTTGTGCAAGTCTAGACCTCCCTTTAAGAAGGAGAGACAGGAAAAAAAAATAAGGTAGAGTAGACTCTGGAGTTCAAAACCAGGTGTTAAATATTGATAAGCAACGTAGGAGAGAAACTCCTGTTAGTGGTGAACTGAAAAAAAGATCTAGACTGATTATTTTAATGAGAGGCTATTATAAAGATAAAATGCTTAATAAATAGCATGGAAAAGGTTAATGAGGATTCGCTTTTATTCTGTTTCTGAATATAAGAATTAAAAAAAAAAACTCTCTCCTGGCCCTGGATGTGGATTCAAAATGGCTAGGCAGTTTAATCTAATTAATGGAAGCAATATTTACAAATTAAAATAAGCGGCAGCAAGACTAAGAGCAGCGTCTTGGAAAGGTTCAGGGCAAGGTTGGGAACCCCGGTGGCACCGGGATGCACATTTATTTGGGGGATCCCAGCTCCATTGTCACAGCAAATTCAGAGCATGAAGCTAAATCCTGAAGGCAGAAGAAATGTACTCAATGCACCAGTGATTCCATTATTCTCCTTTACAGGATTTTTTATACTTTCCTAACATCCTTAGCCTTTGCTATTTTCTGTGGGGAACCAGTTACTTTATACTGATATGGGCCACTGGTCCACTCAAGAATTGTAATGCTTCACTCTTCTCTCATGGGATAAGATGCTAAATCTGATTAATATAATTTTTTCATTTGTTCTCCTCTCTTTAATCATGATTCTTTCCATTTACTGATTTCTCTTCTTTTAAACTTCATGCTTATTGATTTTTGAAGATAACCATTAAAGACGTGCACTCATTTCCATGTACCATGAAGCAGTTCGGGAGCTCTCAGAAGAACATTGGTCCAAGTAATGAGGACTGACAGTTCAGTGACCTTTGTTCATGAGGCAACACGAAGTACTGTCTTAAACAATCATTAAAGTGAAGCACCTTAAAGTCATTTATTAAGTCATTGCCTTGCTTTGTTCTCAATCAGCAATGAATTAATCCAACCGGGGGTATGTAACAGCCATCATTAACGTTTCTGCAGGTGATTGCCTGCATGGCACCCTCAAAAATGCCAGTTCTACTTTTGTCTAGAGTATATGCTAGAATATGTTGGGGCCTGGGAACCTCGCTCTCCAGTGTGCCCATCACAGCTGGCCATTTTGGAACCCTTCACAGCGAACTGCTCTTACAACTCTTTAAATTACAGGTGTGAGTTGTTTCTGGGTCCTTTTTCAGGAGAGCAAAACAAAGCGTTTGCAGCAGTGAGCGCTGCTGTCTCTCCTCTTACAGTCCACAGCCCTGGAGAGTCCATGGAGCAAGAAACGTGCCCAGTGAAGTGTGGCATGAACTGCCTGAGCAGGGGGATCCGGGGGTAGCTTAGGCTCACACGCTGCCAGGGAGGCGTTTTATTTTCCTCACAGCAACAAAGCATCGTCCTCCATTTGAATTCATGGTCCGAAATATCCCCTTGGAGTCCGGCAGACACTCCAGCCCTTCCCATCCAAGGATGGGAGACTGCCTGGGTGTTAGCAGGATGCATGAAACATGAGGGATCACATTCCAGTTAGCTCATTTTTTTTCCCTACCAGTGTAGTCTCCACCGAAAGTCTTGTGCTTTTAACTTTTTATTTTAAAAAAATTAAAGAACTACTTTTCATTACTTTCGTATCTGTTGGTACGGACATAATCTTGTGGGTAACATTAAAAGTCACTAGTTACCAGTGCATTTACCTCTGAGAATGCCTATTCTGCGTATAAAAAAAGATCAGGGTAGCTACCACTGTACAATATGTTAGCCCATGCTAATTTGCTTAATTTGTGTTCATTTTTTTCAGATTTGCCCATGGTAAATATAATTTCTTGTTTGCAAGAAGAAAAAAAATTAAGGCTCTGGGAGGTTAATGAACTTGTTTGTTCACACTGTTGTAACAGATTACATGCCAGGGTAGGAGCCAAAAACATGAATTCTGATTGTGGTTCTGACATGCACTTGCAGTGTAAGAATAGGGCTCCCTGAGCTTCATTTTCCCAGACAGACAGTGAACTGTGGGTCTCTTCATCTGAGGTTAATTGGAGTCTCTGTACCTTTCCTTAAATTAAAGAAATGCCCTGCAGCAACTGATGCACTAAATGTGTCTCAGGAACTTTACATCCAATGTAAGGTGCAGGGGGAAGTGGTGGGTGTTGACTGTGCGTCGAATGCGGCGCTGAAACCAGGTACGTGCCCAACACGGCTACTTTCCAGGGAAAACCTCTGCCACTGCTACTCTGCGGGAGTCTCATTCCTGAGGGGCCCGAGGAAACCCACAGTTTAGACCCAACAGGCCTAGGACACTTTCTGGTTCTGCAGACGGAGCTGCTCTGTAATGAAATATTCATTTTACAGCTGGGAAAGTCTGCTGAGAAAACCGGGGACAGGTACTGTCACAGTGTGTGCAATACGGTAAAGGGAGCAGCCTTTGGGATTCAGGACTTGTCCGAATCAACAAATAATGGGTCATATAAAAAAAAAGGAAAAAAAAGCCCCTTTTTGAAAGTATAACTCTGAAGCTGAAGGGTTATTTTACACCCAGTTTTGCTTGTGACTAGAGGAAAATCAGTGTGAGCCTGAAGAGCACGTGCTCCACAGCCCTCACTGCCTGGGGATATTGGTAACACCTGCACGTGCCACACAGGACACAACAGTGCCTGCAGAAAAGAGGGAGGCAACTCCCCTAACAGATGAGTTTTCCATCTTCTCTGCGGCCTTTTCAAGTTCTAGGGGTTATCTTGGAGAAATAACTCCGGTGCCAAAAGCCTGTGAATATCCGTGGAGTGAAGAGGACTCAGTCTGGTGTCATGTCCTGCTTGCTCTGGCAAATTCCATTTACCCACACGATGTTTCTTGAAAACAGGCAAGAAGCAAAAGTAGTAATTTGTGGCTTTAGGACACAAACCTGTAGGTTTAGGACATGGGTTTCTGTTGCTTTTGGAATTCAAAACCTTCCTTTCTTTCTTCTGAAGTTCTGCTTGGGCACACAACAATTGCAAATGAAATATAACTTACACAAGCAGGAGTATTTTCCGTTTGATCCTTTGGGATGCTGCTAGATGATGTTGAGTTCCTGAGTTCAGGAGGACTTCATAAGCATTCTGTCCAAAAATGTACTGTTTATTTTCAGATAGGAAGCAGTTTCTGAAGAGTAGGAGGATTTTCTCCAAAAAAAAAGAAGCCAAGCAGCAGCCTCTCAGTATCACATGGCTGACCATGGTCCTGCTAACGCTGTGACTCTCTTTGGAGCTGCATCACGGTGGAATCGCTAGGACAAGTGATGCTAAAACCACTGCCTTTGCATGGCTTGGGTATGACACGTTAAATACAGAGCCAAAACAAAACAACTGAGCAAAAAAATGTCTGGGAAAATCTGGATTCCTGAGCTTCCTGAATCAGGGGAGGCATCAAGTGGATCTTACCCCACTGTGACATGAGGCTGGCACAAGGGCCGAGCAATCTGAGAGCTGCAGGGGAAGACATGGCTCCAGTATTAAGGCACATCCTAGAGGCATCTGATCAGATCTGATGTGTTCTGTGTATTTTTGGAAAAATGAGTACTGAATTGAGCGTGAGGCAAAGCCTTTAAATAACCTTACAAATGTGACCTGTCAAAGCAGTGCTTATTTTTAACATCTTTGGAAAGAGAAACAATGTCCTTTGAAGTAGAGGCAGGTTGGGTTTCAGAATGAAGCAGCTTCACAGATTTAGACACCTGCTTAATTAGAGGATGAATGCGAAATCCTTAAACTTAAAAGGGTTTTATGAGGCAGCACTTCAGAGAACAAGCATTCCCCCAGCCTGGGCCCAGAAGAGCTGTTAGCTTTGGAGATGGCTCAAAAGCGAACGTGTTAGGAAAGAGCACTCACCACAGATGGTGAGAAGAGCCACGTGCAGCTCCCACACCTCACACAGGGGGCATTTTTAAAGGAATGAAAGCTGGAATCGTGGACAGTTTGGGAAGCAACACTCCAATCATCACACAAGCAGAAAACAAAGTGACTGAGAACAAAAATAAACTAGGTGGAGAGTAAGAACACGGTCATTTAAACGCAATAAAGGAACATCTAGTTCTTGATAAGGCTGTGGTTCAACGTTCTGTGCTAGAGTCTTTGTACAGCTGATTTAGGAATACTGCAAGATGAGCCCTGAAATACTACCAAGAACAGGAAATCAATGAGATGAAACAGTTGACATCTTTCCTGCTGCCTTTTAAGAAGGAAAAAGCAGCTGTTCTGACAGAGCAATGAAAAAAACCTCTTCAAAAGCAGCTCTAACAAATGTTTGCAAGAGCAGAGGTCTCTGCTGTGTCCCTTTATGAAATGATAGAGGCACAACCAGAGTAATCAGCATCTGATGGAAAAATACAGGATCAGTTTTCTTTCCTCAAAGGAAGAGGAACTGCAAAGCCCATAACTGACAAGTGATGAAAACGCCAAGCCAGCAGCAGTTTCTACTTTCCCACACTCTGGCCTACATGAAGATAGAAAAGTGAGGTAATCTGAATCAAAACCTAGGGCAAAGCTTTTAATATGGCCCACAGTTATTGCCAGACCCAGGTCAACGCAGCACCCGGGGCCGATTGCTTATGTAGGAATGAAAGTGTGATGAAAAACGTCCTACCTGTTGTGCGGGGGTTGCTGGCACTTTCCTAGGAGATCACTGCCGGTCCTGGGTTCCTCTGATAACATTAAAAGCTGCTGGGATAGCTCATGTACTTATTGCAAGAAAGGAAAGAAAACCCAGAAAGCAGTTACACTGAAGATACACTCCTTTCTTAGCCAGACTGTGATCAAAATATAAAGAGTGTTTTTTAGCAGTTGTCGAGTTCTGCATCCTTAATTTGAAGCACAGTCTGAACAGGTTAAAATCTTTTTATTTGAGCTTTTATCAGCTCTGTAACTTACAATAAAGGTGATGAAAATACCCAGAAAAAAGTTACAAAACTTCTAATAGAAGACAACAGTTTCCTGCTATGGATTATTTATTTTTATTCCCATACATAAGTCACTGTCCTTTACAAAACACACTGTTTTCACTTTGAAAAGTTGTCTTTCTCTTCATTGTTATGACAATGAGGTCAGACTGTTTTTTAAAACTCACTTTTATCAGAGTCATTGCTGGAAAGACCTGAAGAAATTAATTATTCAATAAAATATAGGCAGAAATACTGCAAATAAAACAAGTGCTTGGGAAAGATATAATTATCAGAGCTTGAATACAGCTTTGGGCAAAAACAATCTATTTTGGAACCTAAAATACTCATGCCATAACTAATGTAAAATATAAATGTAAGCAGCCTATTAATTTCTGCAAAATAAAATGAACTAAAGAAGATCAGGAGACCATAAACTAATTATTTAAAGATCTAAATGGCAAAGCAGTAACTGTGCTTTTGACCCCAGTGTAAACATTCATACTGTATTAGTTTTGATATTAATGTAAATGCAATAAATGGTTATATGGTGCAAGACTCGGCGTACTGACTTCCATAATTATTCAAAGAGATCCCATAAATGAGAAAAAATAAAACATTTTATACAGTATTGCTGCTTGGGTAGCCTGCTCTTTGCATGAACTGCAATGTGGTCTGGGGAATATGTTTCAATTTCATTGTTCATCACTAAGGTGAGAGCAGGAATATTCCGGCTGACTTCATTTTTCATTTTTAATGCCCAACCACCACCAAACGTTGCTTCCTTCATGTATTGCTTCAGGAACTTGTCTTTCTTGCTGCTCTTACCTGCCCACGATCTGTTCTCTCTAAGCCACGCGCCACAGCTTGCTCCGAACCCAGGAGAGCCAAGGAGCCGGCAGCCCCTCTGCCCCGGGCTCCGTGGGGCCCGACGTCCGCCGGGGCTTCCTTCCAGCTGCGGAGGAGCTTTATGTCTAATGGCTTAGAGAGAGAGGAAAAATAATAATAATGAAAGCCTTCTTGCTGTTCCTGTTCAGTAGGAAATTTAATTTCTTCTTCCTCAAAGAACACCATGCTACCGTAACTCTGGAGTTTGCCACCAGGACCCTAAAAAATGCCAGGTTGGGAATGCAAAGATTCCCAAGTTTCAGCTGAAGAAACAGAGAATTTTTCTGCAAAAATATCGAACCCACCATCAGCTCTCACTACTGAGTTTCAGTTAGTTTCTGAGGCCAGTTTAAGCCTTGGATCCTACAGAAAAGTCAAACTTGCTGGATCTTTATCAACAAACCATGTCTATAGAAGGCTTTCTGCCTTGAAAGATCCTCACGGGACACACATCACCTCATAGCCCCCATCCCAACCAGCCACCTCCCTCAAAAGAGCCTCTTCCTGCCCCTGGGAAGGGAAAAACCCTCCTGGCATCCCAGGTGCTGCAGATGATGGCTAGAGCTACAGCAACTCTACAGCAGAGCGGCACAAGCAGCATCAAATGGCAACGCAAAGGTCTGATCAGTTGGTCGTGATTTCTTGAACCTAAAAGAGAGGGGAAGAATTCCTTGGTTTTGGGCCAGAACCTATACTGGGGTAAATTTACACAGTTCAAATGACATCAAAGGAGCTACACTGATTTATATAGGAACTGACCTTCTGTTGCAGCATTTCATACCCACAGAAAAGCCTCTAAATCTTCTAGATTTGCTAACATCATATATATATAGGTTGTAAACATCTGCTATTGCCATTCTTGCTGAAAAGTTTGTTTCAGATCTCCTGTTTAGAATGATCAAATGATCTTGCTCAATAATACTGTGCATTTAAATAGAAAATTAGCTAAGAGCTCATTTATGCCATTGAAACAGTCTGGTTTAATTTCTGCAAACTTAACATAGCATCCTGGACACTCCAGCACAGCAATGATTGTGACACTCTCTGATAAGTAAAACTTCCTAACTGTCCATGCACATACAGAAATGTAAGAGGTACATTAGGATCTACATTCTCTGTGTCTCATTGCTTTTGCTGTCATTATAGGATAAACTGGGCTACAAATCTGGGATACTGTAGTCAATCATGGGAAAGAGGTATTAGACTAATTCCTTTCTAAAGTGCATGAAAAATGTCAGTACCTATTGTAAGTATGAGAGCCAAAGAGTCTAGCCTGTTTTATTAACCCAAGATTCACAAAAACATTGCTTTGTATTCCTCTGAAAAATAATTTTTATAACTGTGTATTTGCAAGGAATTCATAAAACTAGCAACATATTTATTTTTCAAATGAAATGTCCACAGCCCGTACAGTAATTTGAACAGGTGTTAATTAGGTGTACGGAAAGGCCATTGAGGATAATTTATATATCCCCCTGCAACAGAAAGCAAGCGAATAAATGTTAATTGCGTACATTATGCAACAAATGATTTTTTAGGATGGCACTAAATTAGCTGCAAATATTATAATTACAAAGCACTGGGTAATTTACTAAAGATTAATTGAAATGATTAAGTGCAAACTGCATAATTGTGCAAGGTAATATTAATGCCTTCTGCACAGAAATGGAAAAAATAGTGGCTGTTCCTGGCTATTTAGGGCAGAACTTTATGCACCTCATGAAAGTATCAGTGCATCTCTCTCATGCACCCTTAAAAGAGGTATTATATAATTTGGGGGACCACTCATTGTAATGCTAATAGTAACCAGCATGTCTAAAACGGCCTATTTCAGGGACTGAGTCTCATCCCAATTACATGGGAGCAGCACAACAACATTGCTCCATGGTCTGTGTCCAGAAGCCTTTTACAAGAGCTGTAGCAGCTGCAGATATTTACTGTACAAGCACTTAAGCAGCAGCACATGCAATTGGAATACATTCCTCATAATGAAAATAAAATAATAAATAAAGGAGGCATGCCTTAGGCAGGAGTTGGAAACCTCACTACAGAGCAAGTTTTAATCCGCCTTTCTGTATTCAGTGCAGCAGTCTCTTGTATATAGGCCTGCTATGGTGCTGAAGGGAACTGAAGGGAACTGAAACCTTGTGGTTTTCCAGGCGTGTTTTATCATGTAGCAGTATCTGCCCTTTGACATTCAAGGTACTTTTCTGAAATTTATCCTCTCTAAACCAGAATGAATTTTAAACATTCTTTTTATCTTGGCCACCATTTTTTTTTGGTTTCTTAATATTTAAAACTAGTGTAGCTATTTAGAGAGTGGCAGTGCAAACCAGAAGACAATTCCGTATTGGGAATAACTGTGGACTCCTGGGGCGAGCGGAGGAAGCCGTCCCAGGCTCTTCTGGAGGGAGCCGTGTCACAGCTCATGGTCTGTGACAGTGACTGGTCTTTCACTTTTCACAAACGCACAGGCCTTAGGTCAATAAAAGAGGCTCCGTGAACAGTGCAATGCTGTACACGAAAACAGGTGACTCAGATGCTTTGGCTAATCCAGCATTAGACCGTTAAATGCTAAAATGGTCAGCACACAAGATACATTTTCAGAAAACTCTGTTTGCACAGGTTGAAATGTGCAGAGGCATGTGGGCAGCGCATAAACCAATTCCTATTTAAAATGATGGGTAGGTCCTCAAAACAACATTAGAATCCCCTTGCTGCCATGCCAGTTAGTAAATTCTGACTGTAATTTCAATCCCACCTTAAATCTGTTTAAAGAGTTCAGTTCGGTCCACAGAGGATACTTGGGAGTCCATTTCTGCTTAGCATTTCTACTTAGTGTTTTTAGCTCCCTGCATTTGAAGAGGTCTCATTTCTACTTAGCATCTACATAACGTGTTTTTTAGCTCCCTGCATTTGAAGAGGTCTTGCTTGAAGCTAAGCACTCACGGTGTTGAATAGGAATAGCTCAGTAAATCTGAGCAAAAGGGCTCGCCTAACATTAAATAAAAAAAACTGTGGACAACATCTATTAGCACAATACTGAAAAGACTCACTGTGGATTAGAGAGTCAAATTTAAAATTATGGCACATGTGAAATCCTAATAGCTGAAGGAAATGGGGCGATATGAAATGCAGATCTGACTTAATGATGAAACAGATGCGAATCCCACAGCCAGCCGTGCACACAGCCCCTGAAGCCAAAGCAGGGGGACGTTGTTAGTTGTGTTGCCCTTATCAAGCTCTGACAGGTAGCTGTACCCCAGAAGGTTCATTACAGAGCAAGAGATCAGAATCACCATTCCCTAAGCAACAACAAAGTACCTGGAGAACCTGAAGATGGGGCTCTGCATTAGGAGGATTCAAGCTAGAAAAAGATGGAAGGTTGAAAATCAGAGGCCAGGTTCTTTAGAAGCGCAGTTTTGCAAGGAAAGTGCAACGCTGGTGCCAGTAGTTGCTGTCTGACCATGTTCACTTTCCTCCCGGATCCTCTCCTTGCCAGAGAGGGCTCTCATGACACACGAACCTCTTGCCTGGCTTAGCAGCACGTGGTGCCCAGCAGCAGTGAAGTGCCATGCAATGCCTGTCCCCACACAGGGATTCTGTCCCGTTTAGTAAGACACCGGCATCACGACCAAGAGAAAACTGTACACTGGTTTTACTCACAAGTGCAGGACAGCAGTTACCTTCCAATGCGGGCATCACAAATGCTGCCACAGCAACATTAAGGGAAAGTCACAGAAAAACAACCATTCACGAAGCAGTGGCTAAATACAATTCCTAACTGTTAGGCAATGCTGCAGCAATGCTCTCAGACTGATGTGTTATTTTACATTGAGCTTACGTAAACAAGTTAAAAAGTATTTTGAGTTGAGACTTTTGCAATTACTGAGAATTACAATGTCCTTGATACTGAAATGAGATTTTTGTAAAATAGGCATTTTATCCATCTGAAAATAAACAGTTCCTCTATCTGACACAGTCAGTTTATTTGCCTTTGCCGGTATAAAGCTGTTTGATGGAAAATATATATTTTTTAATATGTAAATGTAGTCAATCCTGGAAAAAAGAAAACACTTAAACCATTATATAAAATCCACTGCACTGCCCGTTAAAGCCGCAGTGTTTGTGAAGCGCAGCGCGAGCAGGTTCCTGCTGGCCCGACCCGCGCTCCCCTCGCGGGGGAAGGCCGTGCGTTAGCGTGAACGGTCCGAACAGCTGCCGAGTCCCCGTGGCCTCTTCCCATGTTTCGTAACAATCTGTCTCGATTAAAATATTGATTGGATCCAGTGAGATGAGCAGAGGAATCTCTCCCACCCCACAGTGTGAGCAGGATTATTTTAGTTTTGTTAGAACAGCTTTAAAAGGGTTGTCCTATTTAGCACCAGAGATGAATGCTACATCATATAGGTATTTGCAATCCAAACCCAAAATTCCTATGTTTACCTTTTCTGAGGTTCTTGTTTACCAAGATTATGAGATTTAGCAAAAAAAAAAAAAAATCCCCTGGGTGAGTAATACTTGCTTAGTGCAGGGTTCCTACAGCTTCCTTGGCTACAGCTGAATATTAAACAACTGGCTCACTGGTCCGAGCTCAGAGCACAAAACCTGTTGCAGAAAAGGCTTCAAAAAGACACTGAAGTTCTGGGTATTTGATTCAATCCCTGCAGGTGAGAAGAACTTGGAAGCTGCTGAGTTAGATCTGGTCGCTTACAGCTCAGGCCCGAACCGCCAGGCTGGAGCGGCGGGCGCGCAGCCGCCGGGCGACCTGCCGCGGCTCCAGGAGGCCTCGGCCCCGCGTCCTGCGCGCGACGGGACACCACACACCTGGGAACGGCTCCAGCGCAGCCCGGGGCTGGAAACCAACACAACCAGCAGCATTCCCAGGTATGCTTCAATAGACTGGGGCTGCTCTCAAACTACGGAAATACAGGGCAGGTCTTCATCCTTTTTAGAAGATGGATTTTCACTAAGATTATGTGAAGGCAGCACTAAGTGATATTAACGCTTTTGCCATTCTGTAAAATACAGAAGGTTTTATGTTAGCACACATATCTTTTTCCATTTTACTGGCTTTGCTGCATGTTTCAACATTAACATTCTTTATTTGGTTTTACAAAACTTAGCTATTTTCATTTTAGAGACACCTCCCTTGCAGCTGGATGTTTCAATGCTTTTAATTATACTTTGATGGGTCTAAACACAATCTAAAAGCCCAGTTAAAAAACAAACAAACAAACAAACTCCACCTCCACAAATATAATTAGACATGTTCATTAGCACTATCTGAAAACACACGAGTGAGACCTTGCCCACCTATTTTATGCTCCTGCTCTGTACTATTGTCCCTTTATATAGTGACACCCAGAGCATATGGCACCTTCTTTGAGGGAGGTTGTCTTTTGTAATCGAAGTTGCTGACAAAATGCCTGAATGTGATTAATGAGATACAGGTTTTTTTGTTTGAGTTATGTCAGTGGACACTTAAGTATCAAAAGAGATGTTTTACAAAACAAAACCAAGGCAAATGTTTTACATTAAATCTTATAAAACTGTACAGAATAAAAAGTCTACAACATGAAAATGGCCATTAAGCTGTTGTAATAGTTATGAAATGTAGTAAATATAGCAATTCTAATGTTTCTCATATTTATCATATTAATCACTGTATTCATACAGCTGTATTTGTGTATATATATATATATTCAACAGCACTGTAAACATAGTTGTTGGAAAACACACATTAGGTCTTAATCCATTAGAAGTTATCATAGTACTTCGTCATCCAAAAAGTTAAAATGCATCACTGTAGCATTGATTAAAAAAAAAAAAAGCCTTTTAATAAAATGTACATTTTGATACTTTCTAGGACAGAAATCAAGATCAGACAGAATAGCGAATGCTCTAGATTTCAGATTGTTTTACCTTTATACCTATCATGATACAAAATGTTAAACATTAAATGTAATTAAATAATACACAGTTTCTGAAATGGACTCAATTCAGAGATTCACAATGCACGAAGTCTAATTTGTGTCTAACAGGAATTCCCAATAACTTCCATCTCTGGGATCTATGTGGAAAACTGAAGGCAGGTCCTCTTTAACATCCTATAGGCAAAGTAAGTTTGAGCTAATTATCTTTTTTTTCCCCTCTCCACACAGAATTGCATTCAACCAGATAAAAACAGCATTATGTTTATGTTCCCCACTGCTAGACATTCATCCAATAAACCTCAAGCATATGCTTAAGTATATGGTAATGGCAGTTGGGGCAGGAGGGAAACTCACTTTCAGTAAACCAAGTATTTCTAATTTTTCCAAGGTTAAGGCAACTATACTGATATATTAGACACACCATATGTTTTATGTTGTTTTCTACAATCTAAACAGAGTGAAAAGAAGCTTCAAACATGCTCTGATCTTCTCCACCACTTTGGACTTTCCTCCAGCTGGTACAGAGTACTCAACTTCAGCACCGTTTGCTACTGGAGACACGGGTTATTAGCTGTTCACTAGAGAAACAGTGTGTGTATTGCCTTGAATAGAAGACTAACCACGCATTTAATCAGAAAAAAAAAAGAAAAACAAAATAAAAAAACCACAACCAACGAGTCAGATTATCCAGTGAACAAAACTGAGAAAAATGGTAACACGCACGTTTACAAATTCCGGGTTCCCAGTTATTTCTACCCAATAAGTTAAGCCACTGAGACCCGGGTGGTCTTTCCCTTGGTGCCTCGGGCGGGCTCGTGGCAGCCCCCTGCAGGCACTGCGCGCGAGGAGGCTTCCCAACGGGCCCCGCGAGCTGGAGAGCCCCTGGACTTTGCTTTCGGGTGGGTAAGGCTGCGGGTGTCAATGACAGTGAGCAGGGACGCCGGCACCGCGGCCGCGCGGCTACAGCGGCCCGTGCCACAGGGCGGCCAGCGCCGCCACGACGCAGAGCCAGGAGGCCGGGCCCGCGCTGCTCCCCTTGCCGGGGACAGTGTGTTTGGAGGAGGACTTGACGGTGCTTGTGGTGGTGGTGGTGTCAGTCTTTTTCACAGTTGGCTTGGGTTCGTTCCTGTTTTCTGCATGGGTTTTCTTGAGTCCATCTGAAAACAGGAAAGTAAACGTGAGATTAATCGCGCAACTCAAGTCGTGGCTTTAAGTTCTGCCTGTTGCTGGAGAATATTCTACACCAGCCGGAATAACGGAAGCACGGAGGGAGAGCGAGGGGGGCCGAGCTGTGCCAAGCACCAGTCTTGCTCAGCAGCTCTGCTCTCCCTGTGCACGTAGGCACAGGCAAGGCCTCGTGATGGACGCCCCGCGCTGGGCCACAGACCAGGCTTCCTCTGGCGCCAGCGACCTTCATTCACCTGGAATGGATCCAGCTCATAGTGCAAACCACAGTGTTAGGAATGACTTTTTCGCAACATGCCCTAGGGAAACAGCGACCGAGTTTGTGAGCAGCCAACTTCTCCCAGGAGTCAACTTCCTGCCTTCCTCCTGTCCTGCTGCTGCTCTTAGCTTGCAGGCAACATGGGACCTTGGAGAAGGTGGCAAGACAGACTGCCAGCACAAGCAAGCAAATAGGTGTCTCCTACACCTTGTTCATCGATATGGGCAAGAAGAGTGTTGACAAAGAGAAAATTCTCCATGATTTTCCTAGTAGGGGCAAGGATTTTTCTGTTTCGTTTTGAAAGTAGTAAAGTCATAGGGCCTTAATGTCCCTCAAAACTCATTCATTTTGGAACTTTTTTATATACAGGATTTGTAAGAAGGTGAGAAAGTTTTCCTTGAAAAAAAAATAAATTTGGATTTTTAAAATGAGATAATGACTGATAGAGGTCTGCAGTTATCTTCATGTTGCTAAGCTTTATGTATGTGTTACTGAGCTACTTCTGCCCTTGCTCCCTTTCACAGGCACTCGGGGAAAAATCATAATTTCCTTTGATGATGGGACAGTAGTTTTACAGTCAATCTATAAAATATCCAAGTGTCTGGTAAAAACAAATGCCTACCTGGAAGAAATTATAAATTAGCAGTAATTGTTTTGGTCCAAGCTTAAGGGATTTTTGTGGTATTAATGAATGCAATGAACATTCACACAGAAAGCAAAAAGTACAGATTTGGAATGCAGATTAAACAACCGTCCAATCTTAAAATAAAAACTCTGAATCACAGAAGCAAGTTCCTGGCAGAAAGTGGAAAGATGGAAAGTATTCCAGAAATGTAAATGCAATCTGAGCTCATTGTCTGCATGTCAGTACTTCTGAACAACCATCAATAAACTCACTTGATAATAAAAATGAGCTATTGTATTGCAAAAATACACATTGTTCTTTGGCACTACGAACTGTAACAGAAATGCAATGAATTTGTCCTTTTTTATCTTAGTATCAGTCCCTGAGGAACTCATGATTCCTCGAACCGATTCAAGGTTGACTCTATGGAGAAGGAGCACCGGCTGCCGCAAAGGTGCCGCAGCCGGAATTCCCTCCGGCGGGATGGAGACATCGCTCCCCTCCGCTGCAGCCTGCAATGGCGCTAGCAGAGAAGCGTGCGGGAAGCGCATGCTGCAAACGTATAGAAGGTATCAGTATTCCGGGGACACTTAAAGAAAAATGGACAACCTTCACGCTGTCATTAAAGCAAATTAAGAATAAATCATGGAAATAGGTGCGTTCTGACACTGCCGAGACTCCTTTCCATCACTGTCACTCTCCTTCCCCACTGCGGGAAAGGCACTATTTCTCTGCTGCCTCTTATATCATCCCAGCCTGCTGACTTCAGCTCTCTGGGGCCAGCTGATTAAATTAAGACCTCACTCAGGTAAATCTATTCCCCTCTTTCACTTGGCCATGTCCAGCATTGTAACTTGATTGGTCTCTATAAATTGGGCAGCCTGAAATGTATTAATTCATTTATTTTCTTAATATTGACTTCACCAAAAATCTAAGGTAATATTTAATGCTACCAGAGAGGCTGTTGGTTTTTAAAAGCTTTGCTCTCTGTGACTACTTAATGCACTACATAACAGGCGTTAAATAATACATCAGAAAAGTCTGCCTTTATCCTTTCCAGGGGAAGGACTAAAATTTGAATTTTCTGTCTTTGAAGCACGGTATATTCAGATGCTATTCATGGCCACTTCTAATCTGTGATCTAATTGTGCAAAACAGATAATTTATTACAAAAACTGTTTTTTTCCCCTCTTCTTAAAAATAATAAACCCATTCCTATTCCAGTTCATTTTTTTCCAACCCTGTATTTATTTTTTAAGCATAACAATTTCATGTTTTCTTCCAGCTTGCTGAGAGTTCCAGTTGCTTACTCACTCCAGGGTTTTGGCTGACAGAGTTAAACGAGTTTTCCTCTTAAATCTCTTCCTCCGAGTCAGGGATGATTATGTTCAGCCTACTACTGACATTCAAAAGCCAGAAAGTAGCGAGTGTGCTAAAAACTGTGTTGGTGTGAAGACTAGCACAGAAAGAAAACTCCAGTCTCAACAAAGCAGACACAGATGTTTAAACCCCATGAATTGAGCCCCCAAATCACGATTTCCTAAAAACCAACAAACCCCAATATTTTGGTCTGTTCTAGTATTCACCTCTTACGCATTGAGGTTTATAGTTCTCAATTAAAAGCTTTCTCTATTCCTAGGAACTTTATCGTCATCATCCCTCCTTCCCTTGGTAGAAACGTAGAAGACTTCAGCTGACCTTAGGCTGATACATATAACATCCTCTAGACACTGGGATATGAATGTTATTTTACACCATTAATCACCTGGTGCGATATATTAATTATTTCAGAATATCTTTTTTTAAAAGATTTCTGAAATACTGTATAGCTACACGTAGGATTTAAGGTGCTGGATACAACTTGGGGGACCCTTACCGAGGGCCTTGCAAAGCTGCGTGCAGAGCAGTTGGGTTGGTGGCGACTGAGCCCACCTCCTTACCTGAAGCTTCACCTCATTAACTGCCGCAAAGTTCACACCTTGAGAATATAAACAAGGCTCAGAATGAAAATTGTTTGACCCGGATGCTCAGAGCGTTTAGGCCTATCTTCACCTCGAGATCTGATCGCACATCGCTGCGCAGTGACGTGTGCGCCGCTCACGCGGCACCGAACCTTTCCTAAATGCTCCCTGGGATCAGAACCATCCTCCAGAAAGACCCGCTAGGGCAAAAGGGAGAGTCAAACCTGCACTACCACCTCATTTAGGGACAGGAAGGCTCCTCTCTGGTGCGGGCTGAGCAAGCTTTTCAACCACTTGTGGCAAGTCACACGTTAAAGCACATCTGAGGCTTAGCTAATAACAATACAGGGGAAAATCCTTGAGACTATTATTTATTTAGGTTATTGTCAGGTTATCTGGCACAAATTCAAGTTACATTGGCACCCCAGCTGTTAGATCCTCCTCCCTGGCCTCAGTGCTGCACAGTTCGCTGCCCTGGTACTGGTAGGGATGAACCAAGATTGAATTATTTGCTGGTGTACGTGCATGCTGTTGCTCTCTAATGAACATAATCAGCAAGGTCTACTTAAACAGCTGTTGCAGTTTCCTACGGTCTCGAGGGGGAAGAACAAACTAATTTGCTTGACACAAAACCCTGCTCCAATTTTGTCCTTCCCCTGCCCTTTGTCCTGAGCCAACCCAGGGCTCCCGGCCAGGCTGCCCCTGGTGAGGGGGGCACAGTGCACGAGATCGTCACACTGGGCAAGCCCACAAGCCCCACGAGGGGATTTTGAATAAAAACCAAAGGGGGAGATTGGTCAGACTAGTCCTACAACATCTTAACTACAAGGGCTAGTTTCTGGTAGAATGGGACACTGATATTGAAGTCATGGTCACCAAACCCACAACATAGGAGAGATTTTGAACAAGTTTCCAAGGGCTTCATACCATGAGCTTCTAGGGAGAATTTTTAACGTGCCATTCCTTGGAGGGACCATTTATTTCTGCTTTCCTGCATGGATTACATGAACCTGCCCATTTCTCCCTAACCTTTTCATGCAAACACTGTTCTTTGAAATGACAAAATGTCAGCAACTACACAGGTAAATTAATGTCTTGGTCTTGAATGCGTCATCATGGTTGTAATGAGAGTCAGGCAATGCAGGTCTAAAGTGCATTGATCAGCACCTGCATTCGCTCTCCACGTTGTAGCTCAGTCGCTTGAGAAGTGTCACTTCAATCACAGACTTGGCTTTGGCTCGCAGCCTTGTGAGGAAATTATGGCAAGGTGCAACCTGGTAGACAGACTTTTATATTACAGTAGATGCCACAGTGTTATTATTAGCTTTTTATCACCTCTCGTAGCAAAAGGTGAAATTACTTTTACATATTCAAAGGAAGGAGCTCTGAAATTGCAAAACAAAAGCCGTCACCACAAAACGTTCTGGCAATTTCCAAATAATCTGTTATGCTGACACCGAGACCCGTGCTAATTATCGCTGGGTAGAGCCGCAGCAGGTAAATGGAAATAGGAGCGCTGGGAAGGGGAGCGTGAGAGCTCCCGACGTGCGAGGAATGCGTGATGCGGTTCTCAATACCGTGGTGTAAATATTGTCCACTAGACAATATTTATTAGGCAGGAAAAAAGGCAGGTTTAATATATCCCGTTCAGAGCTCCCAGAAGAAGGGAGATATTGATGTCTCCATAGCTTCTCACATATGTGATGTTCTGCCCCTTTCTGTTTCAGCTTGGGAATAGGGTTATTTCTATATAAACCTATTCCCCTACAAGAAACTCCAGCTTAGTCTGCAAGAGCCTTTAACCAGAAAAGACAAGAACCACCAAATCATTCACTTTCCTCAGGCAATCAGTAAGTTGCATTAGGTTTGGGCCAGCCTCTCCCAAAGACCTGCAGGACAAGATTACTGGGTTAATGGATTTGTTCCATGTTGGACCACAGTTCAGTGATCAGTGAGGATCTTCCTGCGTGTCTTTTCAAGACACGTGTGACTGAAAGAGAAGTTGGCCTTGGGAGGACAGCCGTAGGCCGGGCCAACTTTCTAACAGCATAATAAACTCTGTGATCTTGGATCCTCTCTGTAAGACAGCAAGAGAACTACTTATTTCTTGCATACTCTGTGAATTTTGAATGTAAATTCCTCAGGGTCAGAACCCCAGCCAATCTGCACATGAAATAACATTACTTTTAGGAACTACTGTTTTAAATAAAGCCAGCTGCAACAAGGAATACAATGAAGAGGAGTCGGCAGCAACAGCAAGACCATTTGAGATGTCAGGTGCTGGAGGCTCACATAAAAGAGCAACTCCTGGGGGCTAAAGCATAAAGCCTCAGGTGTAACGGACCCTACAATGGTAACGTCAAAGGGAACCATCCGTCTGCTCCTTGGGAGGAAATAATCTGAGCCCAGAAAGCCGCGTGACTCGGTGGTCACCCCATGAATCCGGCAGTCATCCGCGAGAACAGGTTTCGTCATTTTGTTTATATTAACACAGGCCCTATTCAAATGCAGAGGAGCTGAAAGGATAGGCTTAAAACACGCCAAACATCTTTTACACTTCCTCGAAACATCTGTTTTCAGTCTAGTCCTAGGCACATGTTTGTGGCTGCATGTCTAAGCTTGTTCCGTTTGCCAGCGAGCTCGTCCGTACTGCTGCACAGCTGCCATGACATCCTGAAACACAGCATGCAAGTGTCTGTACAACACGATGTTCCCAGGGAATCCGCTCAACTTTGGTTGTAACTTTCTGGTAATGAAGGGAACTGAAGAGCTCCGGGAGAGCCTTCTGCCACCGCGGGCGGTGCAGTTTAATGGTTAAGTGGAGCCATTCTGTGCGTGCGCCACCGGTCACATCCCAAAGACCGAGGGCGAGCCTGACACCGCGGGGCCCACGTGTTCCAAACTCCTATTAAACTTAATGGGAGTTTGGGGGGACGCGAGGAATGCAGGGCTGACCTTTACGGCTAACGAGGACTCTGCGCTCTAGGCTTCAAAGATGAGGTGCCCCTGCCAGGCTGGAGCGCGCGCGCTCGGCACGCCAAGTGCCGAAGGCATCTGCTAAATATCACGCCACAGCTCAAAGCTGTAATTAAGAAAAATATCAACTGGCGCAAGGAAGAAAAATATTAGTAATAATTGAAAATGCTTTGGCAGTTGCTTTTGTTGTGATGATCTCATTAGTTTTGGTTACAGACTCCCGGCGGCTGACGCGGGCAGCCTTTGTTTGTGTTCTCCTTCTACCCACATCTTTCCCAGTTAACTTTTATTGCTCAATACAAAGGTCAAATCGACGGCTTAATTAAATTGCATACGGGGAAACTATAAACTTATTTTGGACGAGAGTACAAAAACATTCACAGCCATCCCAACTCCTCTCCCTCAGACACTCCTTATTTTCTTGAGAAAAAAAGAGCATGCGCTTGTCAGAAATATCCAGCCTTTTTATAAACTGCTAATTGTATTTGCAATTGGCATTGGTCAAGAGGATTTTAGTTTAACTCTGAAAAAACAAAGCTCCGTTTTGTAAAAACAACAGGATGCAATGTCACACCAGCACTAATGGAAGTCCAACTCGAAGCAAGGATTTGAACTTCATCTGCTTCACTTTAAACACAGGCTGTACCTTCAAAACAAATGCAATTACGCACCTGCTTGAGGCTCAGCATATGCCTGAATCCTCTCAGCCCCGAGGCCTGAAGCTGAAAAGCAGCAGAATGTTCTCTGTCTGCTGACAGCCTCTCAGGACACGGGAGCGCCTTCATGGATTTCCTGGCTCATGAGAGGAGGACAGAGCTGCACAGCCGGACAGGTGGGGTGCGAGTCTGCTGCACCCCGTCCGCCAGCAACACTGGTCCGCTAAAACATTTATGTTTGTATGCAGTGATTTAGCTGCATCAAACATTTTTGCACCAGCGACGTTCTCAAAACTCCTGCAGCTCCTGCTCACGTGAAACCAGGTGAGCTCTGGGGAAGGACTAAGCCAGCTAAGAACAAGCCTGGGGCTTCCATGGGAAGGAACTACTCAGATTAAGTAACAGGGATACAACAGAAAGAGACTGGACAATAAAAATTGCTGTGTGCCACCGAGTGAGGTCTCTCCTGACTCCATAAGGAGACTCCAGGCAAGGCAGACTGCTACCTGCTTGGAAGGCTATGCTCTTGCATTTTAGGATAAGCAGATGTCTTATCTGAAAGGAATGGGCAGGGGAAAACAACCCACCAAGGAGTTGCTCTCCCACCAGCCTCGGGGCAGAGCCCTTTGAGCTCAGAGCCCTTTCGAGGTGGGGCAGATTCAAGACAAACATTTCAAGCAGCCTGACTAAATCCCCAAATATAACAACCACAAACGAGGCATCAGCTTCCAGCACGCAGGCACAGAAAAACAATCAGATTTCTTTCTAAAAACATCTGAAAGGCTCTTTCCACCCTGCAAACATTTTGTTCTCATCAGTGCCTGCTCTTTAAAAGCCAGTCAAGTTCTCCTGATTATTCCCATC
>NW_010578122.1:220702-391205 GCF_000705375.1 Tinamus guttatus
GATGATGGCAGCAAGAAGAATTTAAAATGTTGCCTGCATTTCTACTATTTCTTTAGCATAAATAGAATCACATTATAAACCTTTTCAATAGGTTCTAATATGATACAATTGTAACTGATATTTAATTATAGAATAAACATCGAAACCATATCAATCTACATAACGTGATTTCTTTCAACATAGGCGATGAAAAAGATTAGCTATGATATCAAAGGATAGTTCTGGCCTTTAGATAAATCAGCAGAAAACATTTTTTACTGAATCCTTCCAGTATATCATTTCAGTCAGGACCAAAACCAAAGGAAATTATGACAAGATTTTATCCCAGGTTATTCATTTTTGATTTAATATTGAGAGCAGGAAGAGGAAAACATCACAGCATTAGACCTGCTTCAGCTCTGGTGTGGAAAGTTTGAATTACCCTGTCTCCTGCTGCAGCCTGGCAAATATGCAGCAGGCACATCCTCTATTTCACATTGCTCGGTCTATGCAGCCAGGCAGAACCCCAGCTCTATCACAGCTGACAGTTATTGACGGAGAGGATGATTAGAGTCATCACTCCACTGAATATCTGTAGCAAGAACATGTCACATGTAAAAAATCCAAAAGGCTTAAAAACATTATCTTATTAATAGTGTGCAGTGAAACAGAGGAACCCTTATCACATTTAGCAGGAAGAATACTCAAATCAACATGAATGTAAGGGAGATATACAACTGAAGGTAAAAAATAAACTTTTATAATAAAATGTCTTATGAAATCAAGCACAAGCCATTACCATACGCAGAAGACTGTGCTCAGGCAGTGTTCAGGCTATGCAGCAAATGAAGGGAACGAAACGCGTGTGCAGAGCAAGCAATGATCACATTCCCTAAGCTCTGTTTGGGGCGGGGGAATCGGTCCTTTCCGTTTTCACGGCAGATATACAGCCCAAAAGCAAAGGTCAGAATTTAGCTGTGGTGCACAACAGACTAAGGACTATAAATCTTTCGTCTCTTTTAGAGCAACAGCATCACTAAACTTCATTTGTCGGCAGTGACAAAGCAGAGACCACTTGCTTCTTACTTGGAGTCATTTGGAAAAATCATTTTTGGCTGTAAAACCTCACATCCGATAGCCACCCCTTGAGGTATTAACTCGATTTGAGAGTGATGAAAAGGCCCTTTGGAGTGATGAATATTGCAGTGAGACTCGAGGGCTGGCTTCTCTCTGTGCTCAGGCACGACGCACAGCTGGGACTGTGATGAAGAGCAGCACGGGACACAAGGCCCTTCTCCCCGCACCTGCAGCATCTCTCCAATGGATCCTGCCCAGGGCGCAGGGTGCCAGGGGGAAGATCTATTATTTTTTTAAGCAGGAAAAAGTTGGAGAGCAGGAAAGCAGCAGGGTCTTTGCTGCAGGCGAGTGGAGAGCAGCAGGAGACTCCAAATCCGGAAATCAAATGAACTGTCCTACCGAGGCCAGCTAAGGCTCTAACTAGAATAAACACAGAGAAGGCCATTTCTGCTTGTTTGGACGCTCACAACCAGCAGAGATACAGGCAGAGCACTTCGTTAGGTGACCGACCACGTGGCTGGATGTGTGTGTGCTTCCAACCAGCCAAAGGAGCTGTGACAGGCGCTCAGGCTGCTCTGAGATTTATCACTTATTGCCAATTTCTTTCTGTCATAAGAACTCCAGAAGACGGAAAAACCTGCCGGAAGTTCATGAGAGCTGACACCATGTGCTGCAATGGATCTTTTGGCACTGCTGCAGCCTATTATGCAAATATGCATCAGTGGACTCTGTAAAACATAAATTATGCAAATGGCCATTTAGAGACTCTTCAAAATGCAGATTACTTGCCTGATGTTTGGGGACAATTAACATCTCTGATGTGAACCTGCACTCAGGGACTGCAATGCTACAGCCTAGGGATGACAGGCCTGGCAAACCTTATTCTGCATGCAGATTCAACCTGGAAACGACAGACTTCTGCTCTAAAGTCAACTGTGTCATGATCTACTTAAGTGACATATCATTGACACCACAGGTTGCAAGAGACCCTTTAATTGCCTGTTGTATCAATGCTCCAAAAGATCTGACCTGGAATTCAGATCTGTGCTTGTTCATTTGAGATTATTAAGATTCTTTAATTAATACTTAATATTTTAATTGATACAAGCCAAACTTATGTGCGTGGAGGTGGGAAAAGAGACATGGAACTATACACAGGGTTGTTAGACTGCACAGGATAGAGAATTAAAGAGAAGAGGAAGAATTCACTACACAGCTCAAATACTGGAACTGGGATCTAGAAAATGACAGCTATTTATCTAGTTCACACCCCATACTCTAAAACAGGGCTTCCTATTTTGGTGCATTGCACTGCTCACGAGCGAAATGCAAGAGACTATTGTCTATGATGGTTCATCTTGTTCAAAGGGTAACCAGTGCCTAGGAAAAGAATATCCTGAAAATCAGGGCAGAGAACATGTCAGGAAAGCTTTCCCCATTCATATTCATGGTCAGTGCTACACAGAGGGTGAGAAACAGAACAGAAAACATCCTGCAACTTTATCACTGCTAGACTATGACACGAGGAATGAGGAAGGAAAGAAAGAATCATATGGGAAAGTCAAAATACAACAGGGTTCTGGGTGAATCTTTTTGCTGGGTCTTAATGAAACACATGAACATGGAAGCCGAGGACAAGCAGAATGTCAGGAATTACTTAGTTATTTAATAATTATGGAAAGTAAAATTTTCTTTACCTTAGTTCATCATGGTTAAGAGTTTTGCCAAACAATGGCTATTTTGGTCATATTTTGCTATAAAACAAAAAAATCACTGAGTATTTGCCTTTGGAAAGAATGCAGAGAAACTGGGCTTTCCCAGTAGTAAATTCAGCATCTGTTAGACTTCATTAAACTCTTGTTTAAGTTAAATTGAGATGGGTGAAATTAACCTTTATACCTCTACAGTGCTCTTCCTATTTGAAGCAATTGAATGAAAGCTGCAGACCAAGGGCATCTTTCTGCTTTTTAACTTCAAAGAACATTTATTCAGAGACAGCATGTGAGCATCACATAATTGGAGCCAGCTGATGGAGACAGGGCTGCACAGTGTGTTAGTTGGGGGGAAAAGGCCATAATTTAAGGATAGATTAGAGGCCTGAAGCAAAGTTCATCATGACTGGCACATTGCAGAGGAGAAGCAGGAGTCTTCCAGACGGGCAGAGTAGGACAAGTGGAAGGTCCTACCTGGCTCCATGATATTCCCTGAGCAAGCAACCAACTGCCCTAAGAAAACAAAGGACTCGGAAGGCAACTTGCAACCACTCCTCTGACTTCCTTGCTGGGTCTCCAGGATGTGGACAATAATTTATGTGCATTGAGTACCTAAGCATAATAGGGTCATGATTATGACTGAAGCATTCATGCATTGCTGTCAAATCAATAGTTATAGCGAGTCAAGCATGGTAGGTTAGATACTACTTTGCCTTCCTTTAATTATCAAGGTATGGTGACAAGTTAGACTGAATTCAGAGGTTACAGTTACCAGCCATTCAGTAAGCTTGGAAGCAAATTGCAAACCTCACAATTAACAGCCATCCAGATACAACTTCAGATTAAAAACATGTAATTGTTACAAAACACCAAAGAACTGCAATTTCAATGAATTGCCTTCAACTAGTACATACTGGGCTAACTCCTCTCTAGCACGGGCTCCACATGCTCAAGCAGTGCAGGCTGCGGAAACCTTCAAAGCTGAAAGGAAGCCAACAGGATGGACCATCTCACATCTGTTTGTGTGCAACAAATTGTTGCTTCTTGCTGAAGGTGAGGAGGAAGTTTAGTTCTCCCGTTAAGAGTAAATGAGAAACAAGACAAGGTTGTGGAATGATGGTGGTTTCCAAAGCAGCACTGAACGATTCCTGGGAGATAACAAGGCGCAGAGGTCTGACTTGTGTAACGGCTACTACAGCAGCATCCCTGAAGGGAGGAGAGGAGGGAAGAGTCCCTGAATAGGGACTGATGCTCGGTCTCTTTTCCCCTCATTTCCACCAGTTTCTATTGAAGAAAAAGAACCAATTTGCAAACTTACAGACCCAGCGCTACCATCGTCCGCAGGGATCAAAACACAGGGCTGCAAAGAAGGGCCTGTGGGCATCCAAAGGCAGACTAAGGAAAAGCAGAGCCCTCCGTTGGACAGGACAGGGTGATAAAGGACATGGAAAAGAGTAAAAGGTTTTAGAAATCTTGTTTGCCGCAGCGTTACCACCAAGATCATGTCTCGAACTCCTGCCTTGGGGTCCTGGGCAGTGACATACCCATGGCAGAGAAAAATCAAGTGAAGGGGCACGTGTTGCTGCTGGGACCATGTAAGCAGCTCAGAAATTGCAGCATCTCTATTGCTGGTGTTGAAAGCACCAAGAGCTAGGCTAGGCTCACAGGAGCAGTTTGGGTAAATGATTCTGGCTTGAAGCACAGCAGGGCACTAGAGAAAGCTTCTTGGTCTCTGTTTCTGATCCTCCTATGATTCCACTCGTGTTGATGAATCTATTCCATGTGAAAAGCAAATGAACTTTTCAATCAGTTTGTGACTAAATTTGAAGCCATCTATAAAAACTGAGGGTGAACATCTTGTAAAAGGAATATACATTGGCAGCTACCACTGACGAAGTGCTATCAATAGGCATTAAAGCTGCAAATGGCAAGGTGCTGGCAAAGTGAAAAGAATTACTGCATAAAGTAGAAAGCCAATCTGTACGATGAGCAGAGTATACATAAAGTAGAGCAAATTACCAGACACAGAGATGAGAGCACAGCGGCAGGGAAGCTGATTAAGAAGTCCTTGTGAAGAAGCCTTGAGGGCTGGCCAGTTCCTTCTCGTTTTCTGGCATCCCTTCTAGCTGCTCCCCCAGTAAAAGAGCACTGTGATACAGAGCACACGTGGTCACGGATTACACGTGGCTGAGGGATGAGGAATCTCCCTGCAAGCAGCTGCGTGGAGCTGCCATCCCTCTTTCAGAGCAATCCTGCTTTCAACAGCTGCCGTCACCTTGGATGAAGGCCAAAGGAGGGGACTCGAAAGGCCCAGTGCCCAAATGCCCCCGGGAGAAAGGAGCTGCCTGCGGGCCGGGCCCTGGGTGCCGCTGGCACCTCGAGGCAGCAGCAGCTGCAGTCTCTGCTGCTCTGGTTCTGCTTTCCTACCGCCCTGTCCTCCACATGTGCATCCTCAGAGACACAAGAGGCTTAAGACCGCACAAGACCATGGGCTGCTGGTTCTTGCTTTAACCTAGAAGCCTGATTTTTATTTATTTTTTCCTTTTCTCCTTTCTTTCTAATTAATTACAATGGGATTTTATCCTTTAATCCCTTAGCTGGAGAATAATCAAATGACTTCCAGAACATGGATAGGGGTTTATGGATCTGTAGCAGTTCAAGTGGTAGAAGCCTGAAACAGCTAAGCATGCTCAGGTTTTCTTTTAAAGAGAAATTATGAATCATGTAAGCTTTGTACTCAATATTTGTAATAATGATTTGTGTTAGTGAAAAATTAATTGCATCTGGACTGTATTTGATATAACTGAGATCTGAGCTTGGCTTACAGTCAAAAACAGGACTGATTTAAGTCATGGTTTGTGGTGGGAATGGTGGGAGATGATTTTGTGCTTTACTTGCTATCCAGGAACATTTCAAGACATTGCGAAAAATCCACAAACACAACTGGAAGTCTGATTTACACACCCATTTGAAAATCACTGATGCTTTATGTCTTCCTCTTTATGACACTGTCTGCTTTAAATAAAAGAGTATGTAGAGGAAGCCTTTCAAAAATTCATGACTATGTTACTTTAACAGTAACATTTTTGCCCTGTATGTGTGGGGTTGGGAAAGAGCAGGGCTTGGGAAGGACAGCAAGGGAAGGCACCTGGGTGGGAGCGCTGCAGAAACTGCCTTTCCCAGGATGATCCATCTCTTGGTCCAGGATCACATGGTGCACAGACCTGCATCTCTCCCAGAAAGGTGCCTGGCAAATCCAATGGAGAGCCCAGTGCATACGCACCCCGGGGCCATTTCCCAGCTCTTCCTGCTGTACTGTATGTCCTCAACCCTGCTGTAAAACCCTGCACAAAGAGCAGCGTCTGTCCGGCCCTGCAGACCTCTGCAAGGCTGCCTTAAGCTCAAGGCCATGGTGAAAACGGTCCAAATAACTTTTCTGCCACTATAACCTTAAATGTTTCCCTCTGGTTTGGACAGCAGGAGGGAGGGAAACCAGGCGCTGCTGGTGCCCGCAGCGCAGGCAGGGCCAGGAAACCTGCACTGAGAGCAGCAGCTACGTGCACAGCTGTGGGAATTCTGTACTTTTAACTCCTATTACTGGGCCCTTAATAAAGCCTTTAAACCAAGACAATTAAACCCACACTTTTTTAGTAATTCTGAAGCTATTATTGTCATATAATTTCTGCAATAATTGCCTGTAAAATATGACTGAAACATGAACGCAACAAAACCCAAACACACCCCAGCCTCCCTCCCCAGAACACTGCATCCTTCAAATCCTGGACTTTTTCAGCGACTAAAAGCCACATTTCAGCTGAACTCCCAGTGTTTGGATAAAATTTATGGTATAGCAGCCAAGTAATTTATACTCTTATTTGGAATGAGGTTTCTAAATTCTGCTTCACTTCTGATGCCAGTTTCTATGCTATATTCCATCATTTGCCAGTGAAAGATTTTCTTTAGAGTTAAGACATTCAGATGAATCACATTTTCTTTGCATCTTTTTTTATATGAAAGGTTTCCTTGTCTCTGTAATTCCCACTCCCCACCCTCCAATTTCTGTTGCTTTCATTGTGCAGAGGCAGACTGGGATATTTATTCCCTTACTTCACAATGAATAGTACAACATATCACTGAAAGCCCTTCAGAAATCAATGAGACTTTTTATGGAGCATGGTACTACTCACTGGGAGCAGGAGCGTTTCAGTCTGGCTTGAAGCAAGATGACATAGGTTGAACTGAGTACAGTCACCGCTGTAATACACGACCCTGGAAAAGCTCCTCAAAGTAGTTTCCATGCCAATTCCATAAAAAAGACAATGGAAAAAATAACTTTTACATTTCTAAAAACTCTTCCATTCCAGAGGCCTAGCAGATGTTACAAGCAGGAAATGTGGCAGCACTCCCCAGAAGTATTATTGCCATTTCTCAGATAACTGAGATGTGAAGAGGCTAAAAAGATCTGGTTTACACTGAGGAAAGCTGTGATTACACTGAAAGTCAGCAATGCACTTACGTTACTCGGTTCTGAAACTGATGCAGCTGTTACCATTTCATTCTAAATCGAGGCATTCACTAAAAGGCAATTCAACCTATCTCCAAATCAAAATCGAGTTGCATAAATAATTAACGTTAAGCAGGGCTCCAGGCTTGGAGCTTCCATGTAGCTCGTGCTCCTTCGCCCAGGGCGTTCCATGAAGGATCGCCTTTGTTCTGCTCGTCCAGCTCCGAGCACAACAGCGTTCCGGCCCCTGTTGAGGCAGCAACTATCATTTACTTTATTGACCTATTGCAGCATAATAGAGTGCCTGATCTAGCCAAGAATAGGATGAGCATCTACAGTAGGAACTGCAATAACTGCAGTAATGCAAGGTGTTACGGCTCTTTTAAAAGCAGATGTGATGTTAGTTCGCAGCACTTTTTACCGATATACTGCACAGTAACTGATAAGCTGGAGGTACCAAAGGCAGTGTTATAACAGGGAAAACTATCTGCAAGCAGCTGGCAGGTAGGATGCAGCATGACACTGGGGCACACAGACAAGTGCCACCCATAATCTAACAGAGCTCAGCGCCCATCTGGGATGCGCTGTATTCTGTTGTGTGCCCTGCTAGTGCACAGGGTCCTAGTGCAAAGGGAGATTTCAACTTCACAGGCCAAACTTTGGCATTTGTCTTACATTTGGAACAGGAGAGAACATGTGGTCTGACCCTGATTAACGCACAAATATTTAAATATCATCTACTAATGAGCAAAAGGTGGCTAGCATTTAAAGGGAAGGTAAGCTGAATCTCTTATCGGTACCTGCTCCCTGCAGAAGGTGAGAGGAACAGACTTCTGCACACACTACAGGAAGGATGGCCATCCCTTAGTGTCACAGCGGGGTTATGGCTCTAATTGGCTACTGGAAACAGAGGAATTCATCTGTACACACACAAGAGCAGCGTGAAGAACACGCAGCAGCATGTAGAGCACTCGTTCCCATTTTGCTTTTTACGTACCTCTTGTAAAAACAATCATTTATTGTCGCAATAGACCTGTTCTAATGTAAATCACACAAACATATCAGTACATTATCGCTGTCTCCTTGGGTCTATTTTTTTTGGCAACTGCATTTGCTACCACTGTCAGGAGTCAAGACTGTCGATTACCCCACAGCACAGAGCAAAAAGCAGCATGCAAGAGGTGGGCGCACTGCTCAAGCCAAGTGCCTAAGACAGTGACCGCTGATCCCTCCGCGGCAGGAGACGGAAGGAGGAGGGTTGCTGAGCTGCTTGTCTCTTCGGGCACAGGTGAGTCCGAGCAGGGCTCCCTGCGGGCTCCCGAGCACACAAACCTGCAAGGCAGACGGGGAGGACGAGGTGAGCTGCCCATCTGCCCTCCCTCACACTCATGGGCCAGGCAGCAGGATGCTGGTTTGGATGGCAGCCCACCCTACAGCAAGGGGCAGAGCTCCTTCTCATCCCCAAAGCAAAGAAATTAGGTCCTGGGACACCTGGCTCTGTCGCCAGGAACCATCTGCTCATTTCCCCCAGGGCGGCTGGGAAGGGAAAGACATATTCCTCTTGGTGCCTGAGGGGCAAACCAAAGAGTGCAGGAAAGAGGCTGGGAAACAAGGTTTAAATCAAGGGGCTTGATAGAAAAATCTTCACCTTGATACATCTCAGAATGGGATTTATCTACTTCTATAGAGAAGTGCCTGGGGAGAAATAAGGGCCTTTGGCCCAAAATCAACAGCATTGTTGTTAATAGGACTTAAATAAATATGCCTGTCTTTTTCCCCTCTGGGACTAGTCGCTGCATCTTCTCAAAACATTCCTCAACTTTAGAGCCAGTTAACCCTGCTTGAAAAAGAGCCTGAGATGCCAAGGAGGAGAACAAGAAGGATGGATAGAGAAGCCCGCACACCCAAGCACTACTGACAAAAACCCTGGGATGAGCGAGTTAGGGCTTCAGCGAGTTGACTCCAAACCAAACCTCGGTGGGTTTCAGTGGTTTCTGGTCACTACACACCAAGGTCAACTTTTAGCCCTTACTTGTTAGTTGTCCAAATGACTGAAACTGCAGAAAACCAAAAAGAAACACAACCACATGTGTTACTGTGAATTGCTCACCTGCCTCTACCAGCAATAACATTTGAATCTGATGTGCTTATTTCTTGGCTCAAATCAAAAGCAACACTCTGTACAAGCAAACAGAATATCTCTTACTTTCACACCCTCTAAGTAGAGGCTGCAAGATCCTGAAATTCTATATATTGCCCAGACAGTATTTTGCAGAGTGGTATTTCCTAGTCAACACCCAGCATAAAATGAATACAGACAGCTATTTGCTCTAATAATTACTGTTTAATAGGAAGGATTAATAATCTGTCCTGGATCTGCCATCTCCCTCTACAGCAAATTTGGCTGGATGAGTAGCACTCATTAAAAATGAACTTATCAGTGTTTTGACCTGACATTGATTGCGTCCTCTCTGGTGGTTCAGATGCACCTTTTTATTTGATAGGACACTGTAATCCGCAATGGCATTTGAAATAATACTGTCACCAAGGCCCAGAGATGAACAGGGTGTGATTTGTAATGGCAGGAGCGGAACAGACACGCACAGCACTAACTGCCGAGCAGGTGAACACTGATGTGTTATGCTACAGGACAAATATTATAGAAGCAAATAAGAGCTGAAGATGCAACAGGTAACAGGGCAGCTGCTAACAAGCCTCTTTGCTCCCTTCCTTGCTTATCGCTCTTTCACTATGATTTGACTGTAATTTTCCTTAAAGAGGAGAATTCTGGTGTCTCTTTTCTCAAATCTTTAGGCCTAGAGCAGCCAGAAAAAGAAGTTCTGTAAATGTGGACCGCAGCACCCCTGAGCAATCCCCTCTGGGAACAGCAGGAAAGCTGCACTGCACAAGACCTGCCAGTGGACACTGTTCAAGATAGCTGATGGCAAAAGCAGCACCTCTGCTGCAGTGCCCCAGCGCAGACACGGCCAGGGCCATGCCCTGTGTGCAGAGGACAGCAAACCTGCTCACGCTTCCCTGGAAGATCAGGCTGCCAAACCAACCGCAATATCTACCCAGCAGAAATAACCTTTCTGCCAGCTGCGAAGAGAAAGCAACTCAGCCCGGCTTATAGACTGACTATGACTCCAAACTGGAGTTGGAGCTGCTGAAGGCCAGTTTCAGGGAAGGCCAGGGAACTCCGGACCTTGCCAGGGGCAACATACTGAGGTAGCAACTTTGGTCAACAGAAGAACCCTAATATTGCAAGACTGGTGTCAGTTTTTCTGCTTTAATGAATGACTACACAGCATCAAACTCTGAAATGATTTGGTGAACTTTCCAAAGAAGACTCCAAATAACTTCAAGCACTTTTACAAGTTTCACTACTGTCAAATAGGGATTCTCTGTTTTCCTGCAACTTCAAAAACTCCAACCAAATATGGAAACTTCGGTACAACTTCTTTTCCTAATCTAGCTAGCCTAATATTACACATGAAATTGTTGTTGTGGGGTATTTAGTATACATAAGTAAACCTGATAGCTGAAAAGTTTTATATCTGGAATAATCACTTGTTTAAATGAAATAGATACACCAAAAATCTCATGAATTTGATTCTTTGTTGTAAAGGACATCAAAGCAGTGACAAACTTGAATAAACAAACTAAGGTTACAGAAAACACTTCTAAAATGTATTTTCAGAGATGTGCTAATGTATTGGAGAGAGGAAAGCAAATTAAGGGTCAAGCCTACACTGAAACCAAAGAGAATTCCACCTCATATTTACAAATACTTAGAGGAACCATTTCTTCACTGAGGTTGTCCAAGAGTTTGATTTTATCTAGACCACAGCACTGAGGAAAGCATATTTTAATTAAAATCCTTACTGCACCAAACTCCCCAGGTCAATACTTACACCCTATTCATGTCAGAGACGTGCTTCAACGTTTTGCAAATAGGCCCAGGCTGCTGCATTTAGGACATACTTGCAATGAATCAGCTTCTACCAAGTGACCTGCAGTCTCCTGAGAGCTTGCCACAGTATGAGGCCTTCTGAAGTAGGAGGTTACCCTGTACCCGTGCTTCTCGGAGAGGTGCTCTCCACACACACGTTCACACTGTCAGTGACTTGCAGCTCTCCCACACCTCCTCCTCCGGCTGGAAACCTTCCAAAAAGGACTACCGCTCCAGAGCTAGGCTCTCGAGTGCCACCCCTCCTGGTGGGGGTGTACCCGGAGAGATCTCTGTGGGTGCTGAGGATGGTGACAGCCCGCAGGGACCAGTGCCCCGCCTGTGCTCCAGGAGGGTGACTCGGCACCGAGCCAGGACCGCGCCAGCCACCACGTAGCTCAGGCCCTCACAGCTCTTCTGTTAGACGCTCCAGGACCACCCCTTACACTGGGTCACCTCTTAGCTGCTTCAAGCCAGTTTTAAAAGCCCAAGGGCTTCAATAGAGAAAGCCTTAACTCAGAATGAAACACTTCATGGTTTGCTGAGACGGCAATACGCAATCCCCAGAACTGCGGCATGCTTTCCTCTCAGCTAGCCAGCCTCTCTCTTCCTCATTAGTGAAAAGGTACCAAGTGATCCACAATTGCTTCCTATTTCCACTTTCCCAGAGGGTGTAACTGCTCTCTCCAATTACTGAGTAAATGTTTTCAGTAGTACAGTCACCTTGGAGGTGATAAAACCCTGTGATCACCAGCTACAACTGACTTCCCCCAGGTGCATCAACTTTTTTCCAGTAGGAAATATTTCCATGCAATTTTTGCAGGCTTTTCCACCATCCCATCAGTCAGAAGAGCCACACACGCATGAGGCCAGTCACCCACAGGCACTGAAAGCTGCTGACTGCTGTGCGCTGCCTTGGGAAGCCAGGCAGGTTTGCAAGCCTGTGCTGGGAACCCAAGGTGAAGAACCCACACGACCTAGAGAGTGGAGCTGCTGTTGCTTATTTTTCTCAAAATTACAGAAATATAAACACATTTGACAAGCAATCTGCTGCAACACTCACCCTAAGATCCTTATTGACGATTAGAATTTAAAATACATCCTTTTCCATTTAATGATACTGCAATGTGAAATAATCTTCAGCTACAGGAGAAGCTTTCCTGTTACTAAAGCCTATCAAGCTCCTACCAAAGTCCTTTGGCAGGCTTCTCTGTGAGTCTATCCTGTGTATCTTACTGTGGTAAAACATTTGCAAGCATGGGCTAGTGAATCCTGGGCATTTTTCTTGATGTAGGATTCCTTAATTGTATTTTCCCCATTCACTGTCTCATGAAGATGACACCATTCTGATAAACTGCATTGCTGGAATTCATCAGGAATTTCAGCCAACTTGTTTCAAACTTCCAATTCCTTCATTTCAACCCCAGTGGCACATTCAAAATAACTCCTGACATATGGAAATCCGAGACTAGCTTTTGGTTCACTAAGCTCTAATAAAGTTTCACTATACAACATTTATATATAAATCCTAAAACAGATGCAAAGTATGTGATTTTAATGGTCTGAGGTTATGTTACTGTAGGTGCACGGCCCACATTTCACACAATCCGCTGGCTGGCTTGGTTGTCTAAGTATGTGAGGCTGCTTGGTTGTGTTTTATGTGTCTGAGTTGCGCTGGGGAGAAGGTCACCTGGAGAAGATGGTGAGAGCCGGGACACTGCAAGCACAGAGCAGTTAGCAGAAAGCAGGAGGCTTGCGAGGTCCTAAGGCTTGGGAACAGGGGAAAGGGAAAACCTGAACGGAGAGGAATAGGGTGCATGGGCCAGGACAGGAACCCGGAGGGCCTGGCGTGGCCAGGCTGCCGCGCACTCGCTGGAACGGCACTCAGATCTGAGGAAGGCTCCTGGGGCTGCCCCATCCGCGCCTGGCGCTGTGCTGGATTTCAGGCGAAGGCCAAGTTCACTCCCCCGAGAGAGAAGTGGTCTGAAACTAACACTCTCTAAAATGCCAAGGGGCTACATGATTTATTTATTATTTCATTTCCTTCAGTTGCTGGAATGAGTCTCCTGGGATTCTGCTTGGGTACTCCTGAAAACCCTCCTTTCCGCGTTTGCAGAACACCTTTGAAAACCCGTCTCAAGCCCCACGCTCACGTGCCCGCTTTGGGGCCTCCCAGGCCACAAATGCCAGCATGAAGTTCCCCAGCACTCTTGGAAAATTGGCTCGGCTTCAGTAGTTCCGAGAAAGCTGGTTTAATCACTGCTGGAACTTTTCCAGCCAGGGGGAAAAAATAATAATTAACATATTTTGCAGGGAGAGGGGTGAGATACTTCGGACTGAAAACACTTTCAGAAGAATTCTGGAAGGGACAACCTAGTGCCATGATCTGCCATGAATTGCCACTGTCAGGCACACGCAAACTATTTAAACTTAAAATAAAAGGAAACAATACCAGGTTAGACAAATTATATCCTTATACATTTATCTGAAGGTAAATAGTTTGTTTCCTATGAAAGAATTTTAATAAAAATTAAGCTGGCCTTTAAAACAACATAGAAAGCTTTAAAAAGCATTACATACCTAATACTATTAAATTCGCCCCTTTTACATTTGGACACACAACTGCATGAGTACATGTATATGCACACACATGGAGGGAAATGCATATTTATCTTGAACAGCAGCAAGTTAGAGATCCCCAAGTACAAGAATTGGACTCAGCAGACAAATATTTTAGGTTCACTATCACCTGCAAATATTTATTACAGAATCCTCTTTCTTTCCAAAAAATCCTCATACAAAGCATGTTCAACACACTCACTTAAGAAACTGTCTACTTGAGATAAGCCGTTACCTACACATTTCTACATTTATCAAATATGACTTAACTGAGAAAACGAAATGAAAATCTATTAGCTGCGATTCAGCGCTGTGACTGCAGCGTAATGGCTTCATTATGAGCAGGGTGATAAACACCCTGGCCATACATCGCATTTGGAAGCAGCTACCAAATCCAAGCATGCTCTTCAAGAGGAGCTCTGCTCCTTCTTCTCTTTCCAGTCTCCACGACACCACAGCCAATGCCTGTCCATGGCTGGAGGCTGCCAGGTGGGAATTCCATCCCAGCAGAAAGGAGCTACTCGCTCCATGGCCATCCCCTCTGTGAGCAGTGCAGTTTCTCCCGCTGTGACACGGACGTTGGGAATAAATGCAAACCACGACATTCTCTTAAATGCGTACTCCAATAAGACAGCACTCGCTTGGCGACTGCATCTAATGTTAGGTGCAAGATACACAGAGTTGACTCACCTTACATGGATTAAGTTTGTGCTCGATCCACATTAATAGTTTACAAATCCATGGATTAATCTGCAGTTTCCACAGCAAACATGAGCAGGTTACGCGCTGCCCACACAGAGCTCAAAACAGACCTTTAACAGCAGTTAAAAGGCCAAGCCCTGGACAAAGGCATCACTCAACTTATGTGCTTTGCAAACACTAAGAGCAGCCTCCTCCTAAAAGTACTCCCCATTTAGACTTTATGAATTAATATTTTTGACCTAAGTCAGGACAACAGATCCAAAACAGGCAAGAAGCTTTGGAAGTTGCACCGATCAAACAGAACAGACCGGTTTAGGGAAGCATGTCACAGCAAAATGAGAAAGTTTAGACCAAGTCCCCCTAGCACCATAACAAGCCAGGTGAAAGCGTTCTCCTTGTCTGCAGTCGCGCTGCTTTACGCTGCTCACTAGATAATAAAGTGTTTTTGCCCTGGAGCAGAGCACCTCGGCCCTGTTCCTGCCCTGTGGCAGAACACCCGAGGCACAGGGTGAGCGGCAGTGCTGGGGGGCAGCCCGGCAACAGCCCCAAACTCATCAGAACTTGCAGGAAATGGAGTACAAAGAATATTATCTCTCTGTTGAATGCAAAAATATATATACTACATATTTCTTGCACAGAATATGTAAATTCATTTGCTTTGTCCATGCATTATTCCAATACTTTGATATTTTTGGAACACTACACGTTCTGGAACTAGTCTAGCCAGTTCTTAAAATTTTCTCCAGGTCCCCAACGATTTTTGGGATAAATTCCATCCCACCTCACACCCCCCGGGGGGAGGAAAAAAAAAAAAGAAAAAAAATAAGAAAAAAGGAATCCCAACTCCTGACACGGGATGGTTTCCTGAACTGGAACAACCTGGTGTCTCCATGGGCCAGACCTCCCTGAATGAAGGCCACCACACTTTGGCTGCATACATGACAGAGACCACTCGACTGCCCAGACAGCAGAAACCTTAGATTTTATTTGGCACCTTCCATACCTTAATATCAGCTCTCAATTTCACTTCTATTAAACACCTCTTAACTACTTGGCACTAGCTAAATTCCTTCCCATTAAATGTAATTTATGCTAATTAAGCAGTGCTCATTACCATTCTCTATCATTAAGCTAAATCAGTTTTCTGGAAAAAGTCATAACTGAGAGGCGACTTCATTTCAGAAGACTCCAGTGTGGTACCGTGTCTGCAATGAGGCTGACACAGCCAGGGGCTGCAGCTCATTCCAGCAGCGCTCCCGGAGCGCCCCGGGATGGCCCCGCACCCTGGACTCGTGCAAACAGTGCCCTACGGATGCTCTTCGGAGCAACTCTCCTTCCCACCAGCGTCTCTGAAGCCCCTACGGATCTTTCTCTATGTGCATTTAATAAGCAGTACCTGTTACTTTAAAAATGCAAGTCTCCTAGCACCTGCGTTGCCCCAGCCTTGCTTTTTCCTGATAAGCTTACGGTCAGTGAAGCGATCCCCAGAGCACAGGAATACAGTATTCCAGCTCACTGTCCAGTCAATAAAGTGAAAAATGCCATTCCTGTTTTAGCAGATGGCAGCAAAAATGCAATACAAGGAGCAAGAACACTAATACAGAAATCAATATCTATTACAGTTTAAATCACATTGCAGTCCTGAAACGATAATAGCAATCCTTTAAAAGCTAATGCTGATCCTGTTTGTATTAGAAATCGGTTCAATGTGTTTCAGGTTTTAAATCTGTTACAAAAATAATTACCTTTTAACCCAGACCCTCCTTATCCAGACCCCTCCTTCTCACCCACACCATGTTCCCACAAAGAAAAACTAACAAAGCAGCAAAAAAAAACCCCCCACACACGTCCAACCTCTTTCTTCCTTACTACATGGCCAAGAATATGGGGAGGGAATTTTTAAGAAGATGACTGAGAATTCCCATGGCACACGTGGCATCGATAACAGAGACATTATTCAGGCAGCTCTGTGTATTACTGTGCTTGGCCTTTTCTGGACAACCACAAAACACCACAAGAAAATGAGTCTTTAGAAACTGCTGACAGAGCAAAGCCTTCCTTCTTTGAGTAAAACGTGATGCCTTTTAATGCTACAAAACCATCTCCACTAATATAATCAGAAGGGACATGCACGGGAGCACTTGGTAATCCTAGACTTCCTCTGTTTGTTAATTGTCTGTATTCAGTCCCTGATTAGTACAAAACCAAGGTTGCTTGATGAATCATTTATGTGATTTATAGCCAAGAGTAAACACTGGGAGAAAAAACAAAACACAACTTGTCAGATATCCGACAAGCCCGATGGGGTAAAGAGAGCAGGAGACAGACACGTGTGCAGGGAGAAGGACGCGGGCAGCGCCTGTTTGAGGATCCCAGCAGACTGCAGCCTCAACCTCAGCCCGCAGTGTTACCTTACGGCTACTAGGACTAAAGCACTCTGGCCATCTAGCAGGGAAACCGAATCCGTTGTGTTATGGCTACGTTCAGCCCTAAGTGACTCCACTGCCAGCAAAAGAGACCAGTGTTCAGCACTGGTGTTTGCACATCAAGCCGGAGCTCAGTGAATTGGATGTGGCTGTAAGCCGCGGGATTGATTAAAGGACGGGAAAACACATCTTACAGTGGCAGTCTCAAGAAGTTCAATTTATTTGGCCTGTCGAAGAGAAGGGTAAGGTGTTGTCTGATCACTAAGCGAGCACTTACCTGGGGAAAGGAATGGCAGGAGGCTTTTCATCCTAGCAGAGTATAAGAGCCCATAGGTGGAAAACAGAACAAGATGAATTTAGGCTGGTAAAACCCATGCTTTTAATAGCAAAAGAACTGCTGGAAGAATTGCTGGACCCTTCAAAATTATTAACAGATGTTTCCTTAAAATATATACTCTATTGCAAAGTGAAATCCACAACAGCTTCCAAAGTTAAAAAAGAAAATCAGATAATTTTTGATCAGTCTTCTGATTTTTCACTTCCCTGCCTGTCAACATCCAACAAAAGTTGCCTGGGTCAATGAAAACCCTCAGTCACACACAATCCTTCTAGCTCATGTCACCTCTTGAAAAACTCTTCAAGTTTCTAGTACAACTCCACCCCAAAAAGCCTTTAATGAGCATGAATTTACAGGTGTAAATGCTGCACCTCCTCATGCCTGCTCCCAGGCTGAGCTTCCCCGCACGCTCCTTGGTGCATCCCACTGAACAGGGTCTGCAGCTCTGCTTGTCCAGCCCCAGCAGGTCCCTGGGTGGCAGCCCAGCTTGGCCCCTGCTTCAGCCATCATGGCTTCTAGCTCCCCTCGCTCCCTTTTTTCTGTTGTTCTTTAGCTGTTCCCTCAGGCTCAGAAGGGTACGGCTTCAAATTTTCCCTTTCAAGCCTACAGAAGAGTTCCTGGCAATTCTCACAAAGCCATCTCTGCCTTTCTCCCCACTCTCTGGTTGGTAAAACAGTGAAGCTGAGGGCATGTGCAAAGCACCTGCTCCCCGACAGGCTGACTCACAGGGACATCTCCTGAGTCGCTGGCACCTCCCTTGGAGGCTCCTAGCAAACAGATAGTTCCCAGATCCATCACTTGTCCCCTTCGGCTGGCTGAAAGTCGAAGTCTCTTTTGCACATGTCCCCTGGACCGCGAGCGAGCTGCAAGCACAAGATGTGACCATGACTGATCTGGGGTTCTCCTAATGCCTGCTCCTCTTCTTGCCTATCTACGCTTCACCACACACATCGACTGAGCCAGTAAAGCCTGGACCTGCTCACCATGCCCCCTTCCAAGAGCCACCCTTAAAGACCAGCCATGGCTCTAAAAACCCATGGAGAGGCACGCAGGTGGTGAATTCCCACTCCTTAGGGAGGCCCATTCACTTGGGACAAGCTGAAAGTTGAGGCAGTTGGTGTCAGTGAACAAAGGAGAGAAGAGCCTTGCCAAAAAAAACACTGAATAAAGGTTTTTCTCGCTAATAAGCAAAAGCCAGCTCAAGACCATGTAGACTGCACTGCAAGCCTGTGCAGAAACCCATCAGGTAGGAGAGGAGCGGCTGCCAGCCAGGCTGGCTGCCTGCTAGTGCCAGCAAACAGGCTGTCCTGCTCCCCGGGCAGCCCAGCGCCCGGGCGGCACCGGCCTCCACGCATCTCTGCTGGCAACCAGCCTTGGGACCTCGGAGAGGCACTGGAGTGTTTCCACCGTCTGGTGTTTGTGAAACAGTTTGGAGCTGTAAAGCAATTAAACTGTTTTGTTTGGCCTCCTTGGGAGGGTAAGAGGACCAAAACATTATCAGCACTCCTGCTCTTCTGCCTGCCAGGAATTCTTGTTCCCAGTCTGGTCATCATACCATATTCACTGAAGGAGGGTGACCAAGTCCTCTGTTGGCTCCTTTAACCATTTCTGTGACTCAAGGAATGACGCTATTTGAGCGATATGCTCCACAATTACTAAATCTACCCACTGAATTTATTAATCAAATGACCAGCCCGGTTGCAGAAAAAAGTCCCTCAGAACAAAGGTTCTGGCTCAGGAGACCTGTCTCTTGCCCAGAAGACAGTTGTGCCCCATACTTCCCTGTAAGCAAGGAGCTGGGCACTGGCAAGTGCACTGCTGCAACCTATGAGCCTTCACACATGGCAACTCTTTCTGCCAACATCACTTGCTGGAAGCCCAGTTACTACAGCTGGGCAGATCTGCTTTTTGGGGCAGGGACCAGTTTTACACTCCATGTTTGTTCAACACCATGATCCATGACCACAGCTCCCATGTTTTGCAATAACAGAAGTGAAAACAAGTAGTGACCAAGTGCTTTTGCCCCCAGCTTCACAGCTGTGATTTAAGAAACATGTAGCTCCCAATTAATACTATTCACATACTGGGTTAAGTATTTTTACTTATTAAAAAGCCTACCAGACTGTCATTATGAAAATCCATATTTATCTGCTGAAATCTTGACCTCACTGAAGTCTGTGGGAATTCTGGTTTTATCTTCATACTTTTTCTTTATTATCATGAGCTTCATATGAGAGCAGCTGAGATCAGTCAGCTATGAAACTACCATAGCAACTTATGTATCAGCTTTAGTAGCCATTGGATCAGGACCATAATGATTTTTAAGAAGTCTTGACAACTACTGTACAACTAAAGCAAACAAATGACTAGTAGGTTACATACATCACTTAGTATAATAAACCTCTGCTGATTTATTATGTTTTTAGTTCTTGCAATATGCAAAAAGGTTGAATTAATCATTTCTGTAGAGGCATAGTAATACTGGGCTCAAATGACATATCTCTACAGTGCAGTTTGCCTGGAGGACTAATAAAAACCGATCATTAAAACAACTGGATTTGGCTTTGATTACAATCACCATAGGATAAAGGGAAGCAGCTGAATCACACAGAGAAAAATGTAAAGTAAATGAAATACAGAATACTGTATATTAATATTTCGTAAGGAATTAGAGAGTATAAAAACTTTATTAGGGTCAGCAATGAGATGTGAAATACACCTTATTAGCAGGTTACTCACTGCTGTGCCAGAGTCTAACACTGGTGCAGTCAGAGGGCATTTCCACTCTTTTGTGCATAATTGTATTATGCTCCCTTCGGAAACACAAGTGAGGCTTTTAAGAGAACCACACAAAGTAATTACATATACACACCCCCAAAAATAAAGTGCTTGTTAATCATGCTAGAGTGAGGATCAGATTTTACCACAGGACATGGCTCCCATCGCTGACATTGCTCCCATCACACTTGTCCTGCACGAAGCTTCACAGCTGAGCCTGTTATCCACAAAATAGTGAATTCCTCCCTGAAAAGCCACCAGTAGTTTTGCTGGCACAAATGACAAATATTTAATAAAAGATCAAACACTGATTGCTTCCTTGCTCCCATGTTTTTTTTTAACCAGTTTGCACTTATCCCTTTCAAATTAGTCCCTGATGCCAAGGAGCAAGTAGTATCATTATTTATACTTTTTTTTTTTTTTTTTTTTTTTAAATAAAGGTTTTGTTTCTGGTTTGCAAACACCATCCTGTCATTGTCTAATATGAGAAATAGGTGGGTGTAAACCCCCCTGGTTTGCTCAGGTGACCTATCCTGTTACCCACCTGCTCTGGTGCTGTGCGGTCACACCTGGGGCCTCCTCCTGCAGCCTCCTAAACTTAAGCTTTACTAAACAAATAACAGCTCTTACGACTTATGTACAGGCAAGTTTTACAATAGGCAGTAAAACCCCCAAGCAACATGATTTCTAGTGTTACTGCCACTAAAATCATATCTATTGGGTTCTTGTTTTTTAGCCACTTGGGCACAGAGCTGAGCCATGTGGCACGACCCAAAGGTTACCCATTCCTGACCACTTAGAGCTAGGAGTGCAAATGGTGAGCCAAAGAAATGCGTATTGATTAGTAAATAAAGGAAAATGCATTTCAGAGACTGTATTCAGAAGATCCCTTAAGATATGCTAAAAGCACTATTTACAAATTTATGCTGTTCCCTAATATAGAGCAGCGAAACCCACACCCCGAAGGAGCGCAGCGAAGGCAGCGGCAGGGACGCTCAGCTCCAGCAGCCGGCACAAGGCCCAGCTCCCTCAGCGGGGCGCGAGGGCACACGCAGCAAGGGAGGCCACGGCAGCGGCGGCACCTTCACACACTGCTCGCTCACAGCAATGGGAGGGACCTCAACAGGCCCTGCTGGAGCTTCCAAACTCTGTGTTTGCCTGGTTCCAGACCCATCAGGCTCTCAATTAAGGAGCCCAAAGACTATCTTCAAAAAGCGGCAGATTTACAGTATCAGTTGGCTCAGGCCAACATGCTGGGCAGGGGGAGGATGCAGAGAGGGGAACAGCTAAGCACAAATTAGAGTGGTATTATAAAGTGTGCAAAATAGGTTTGAAAATATTTAATTGCTCAAGGTATGCCTCAGATGGCTTTTCACTGCTCTTCCATTTTGCTTCTACTTTTATGCAACTCAGAGATGAAGCAATATCGCTCTAGCAACTGAAGTAATACAAAATTATGAGAACAGTGAGGAAGTCCACACCAAGCTTCAGGAAGGGATCTCTCCCTTTCTGTGATAAAGGTGGATACAACGAGCTGTTCATGTTTTCATATAAGAATAAAAACTTACTTTGACAGTAATAATCTAAAGTAACACTCCCTTTTTGCCAGCACATCATGGTGTCAGCTCCTACATACTGATTTAGATCATTTTCATGAGGACGAGTGTTACACTCACACTGCAAACAACCTGCAAAATTTTAAGTGATACACCTGATAAAGCTTGAAAGTCTATGAGTACAATTAACGTCAGCTAGTACAGGCCTATGGAAAATAGGTTTTGGCAAAAAAGCAAGCAACCACACAAAGGAAAACCCCTGGTTTTGCTCCACACAAAGAAGGCAAGTTTGACTGGTAATGATTATTTCATTGTTGGAATGCACTTAAATATTGATACAGGGGTTGATTTTGTTCAGCATAATTCTCAGGAGGGTGGGGGGAAGGAAAAAGGTTAATTACTAGACAACTGAAAGCAATAAAAACTTAGCTTGCCAAAGGCAGAATCATTTCAAGATCTTTCTAATGGCATTCCCTGAGGAATTGGTACTAATTTGTACTAGTATCCCTATATTCTTCATTTTCAACTATGAATCAGATGCAAATATGGTATTGCTGCTACTAACATTTGTAGGTAAAACAGAAGAGAAATACTGGAAAACGGACATGATGATTTGGTATTGTAAAAAAGCTCAAAAATAAATCTCTGTTGCCTGAAACCAGTGTAACCCAGAATGGCAGGCAGCCTGACATGTTTGGAGATGAGATTGCTATAAAAGTTGAGATAGACAATAAGATTCTGGTCCCATTATCTTTTCTTCCTCCTCTAAACCACCTCTCAGACCCCTCCTAATCCATAATCCTATATTTCCCCATGTTGTACCTTTAGAAAAGAGCTTCATTTCATTTTCTGCTGTACATTTTACTTCTGAAAAGGGGCACATACACAGAAGTGTTATGGGGACGATAAATCATAAACACTGCTTGATCATACAGCTGGGGTTAGCCGATAGCCAAGTCTCTTGGGTGAATTTACACAAGCCCATTTCACTGATTCTACAATCTCGTTTGCCCCCGTGGACAATGTTAAGCAGCAGGAAAGGGCGCAGCCCGCGGCACCGCCTGGGTGCTTCGCGCGCTGCCCGCAATGGCGGCGCCCCCGCAGCGCCGGCTCCACAGAGCTGCCGGGCCGCAGAGCGGAACCAAGCAGCAGCTTTCCAGAAAGAGATGCAAACTCGCATCCCATTTACTAACACTGCTGCTTTAAAGGAGATCTAGATTAAATAAAACCCGACTTGCCCTTTCTGAGTAGATTGTTGTGGGTAAGGCGCTTCCTACTGTGTTGACTTCTTAAATCTATCAGGGCCTGCTCAAGAGAAGCTGAAACCGATTATACTCAATGTGCTAAATGTCACTTAGTCATGATATGTGATGTTTCTTCCTGGCTCCTGTGGATAAGGAAGCAGCCTGAGCTATCAGCATTTTACCATGAGAAAGTTCAGCCACTGAAGGGCCCGGGAAACGTTGCCAAGCTGACGAGGACGATGGGAAGAGGAAAGGACGGAGCAGAGGGCAAACACGGGTGCCTGAATTGTCACGAGAGCTTTAAGGAGCTACATTTTAAGAACTAAAATGTTTCACGGAGATAAAACACATAGTCCCAAAGCAAACAGAAGTGGGAGCTCTGTGCTGGGCAGCCCTGTTCAACACCACGGTGGCCAAGCACAACAGCAAGGACCCGTGAGGAAAGATGTGTTACCGCCCCGGCGACCACCATTTCTGCTCACCATAAAGGACACATTTCCACTTTTTCATCCTTCAGAGAAGCAGAAGCTATTCCTTTTTTTGACGCAGGTCAGATGCCTATAATTATGGCCCCTGGAATAGATAGAAAAGCTTCTCTCGGGTGGGTTTTCCCATCCACATGGGTGCCTTCAAAATCTCTGACCTTTCAGCAACCATACAGTTCAGACAAAACACTAAATGTTTACCACAGAAGAAAGCAGCGCTCTGGGTTTCCCAACAAAACCATGATCACTGGAGACTGCTTTGCAAAAGCCCTTTGACACAGCTGAATTTTCTCACTTTCATCATTTGTGACTGTTACTCATTTAGGTCCACTGACACTGGCAATACTAAGACCATTATTATCCAGAGCTGGCCAAAAACATCTAAAACCTTCTTCAAGAAAAACCATCTTGTTAAAGGCTTAAAAATTTCCCTGGCCCATGTGAAGCAGGGCTATCAGGGCAACTATCATTAGAATTAACCTGGCACAGGATGACATGACTGCTTTTGGACAGGTCCCCCTCCTTCCCGAGCGCCTCCAGGACACGGTGCCGGTGCTGCCATGGGGACTCACTGGCTGCGTGGAGGGGTCACACAAGCAGCTGCATCGTGCGATAAGGCAGAGGATGCACACGGCTGGAGCACGGATGGGACATGGGCTCCCACAATTAACCACCCCGGTTTCGGAGTGGGGCTGCGGAGCACGTAAAGGTACCGAGTTAGCTGCAACGCAGCTCGGGCAGCAGCAGTCACCTCGTCACAGAACAGGCTACGCAACCAGCGCAGACCCCGCGGATCTGCTGGGCAGAGCCCTGCTGAGCTGCCTGGGCCCAGCAGGTAAGTGCCAGGTCAGGTATCTCCGTGGGGCTTGCAATCCTATCCCCAGACCATAACAGTTCAAGAGCTCTTGAAATCTCATCCCAACATACCTAAATCAAGACGTTTTGACCAAAGCCAGGAGAAATATACCTTCCTCTGTGGCTCACTCCTAAATCCAGATCCTTTTCGCTTCTTTTCTTTCAGAAAGTATTTATCATGGTAAGATTTCTCAATTTTACATGGCATCCTTTTAAAGGTCAGGGCACAATGCTATATTTATAGCAAAGTCAGTTATCAACAGCTAACATATGGGATGCATTGAAGAGCAGGAGTCAGGGTATTTATATCATACACTAGAAATTTGTTTGCAGTCTCATTCCTCTTATATTGCTGGGTGATACACTAACTCACAAATTAAACATTAACAGTGATGGCAACTGATTTACTAAATAAAAACTATAATGATTCACTAAATTACAGCAGCACCTGCTGTTACATATTGGCATTTACGAGACCTGTATTGATGAATTTTAACACTACAATGTGTTAGAGATACTAACAAGCTCACTCAGATCAATATAGCTCATGAACATCAGTAATAATTATTCTGTCATCTAAGAGGCTTTTCAGTGGTTGCAACATGTACCTTTATGTTTGAGATTGTCTACTTATACCTATTAAATTCAGATCAAGAGGCAGCACAAGAATCTAAGCAAACTCTTTTGCAAAAGCCAAGCTCAGCAGAGAGGATATATCCTACCACAACTTCCATTTGCTGTGATGTCTCTAACTCATTCTCATCTTTCACAGATTGAGCAGGAGAGCAGCTATGGGCCTCAAATCACCTTCATGTTTAATTTATGGCAGTAAAACTGCCTCTGCTCTGACCCATCCTTTCTTAGTTCCTGTTCTGATGGGTGACAAGGTGCTTCTGAAACTGAACTGGCTCTTTGGGGAGAGATTGATTGACTGCGATGCCACAAGTGCAGCAGCTGCGCTGGCCTGACGTGAGCAGAGGGCCCTCTGTCACCTCCAGGCTCGTCCTGCTGCCACCCCAGCACTGTGACTTTGGCAAAGCAGCTTCTGCTGGACACGCTGCTACTCCACCAACAGGCAGGAGATCCCAAATAAGCAGTTGTTTTAGAAAACCCCATCTTTCTCCCAATTAAAAAAATCCTTACCAGAAACACTTGAGTGTCCAAGGCGCTCTGTCACCAGGGCACCTTTCACCTCGGGTCTCATCACACACACTGCCCTGCATATCAAATACCTAAAGGATTACTGCTGCAAACTGGCGCTACTACTGCTGCTGATAAATGGATGGGCGCTTGGCAGCCAGCTGAAGTGACATCCAGAGTGCAGGTATCTCTTTGAGAGAGAAAACACTGCTGCCCACTTAGGGGCCAACAATCGCACATTGCTCCTCCTCAGGCAAGATCAGATCAGAGTCAAGGTCTATGGACCACACAGTATATTAGCTCAGTAGTTCTGAGGATGTTTTCCTCCAACTGCTCTGCTTTTCGGTTTGTTTTTAAATCAGCCAGTGGCTATCAAGCCGCCTGCTTTCAGAGACACCGAGACTCAGATCTGGAAGTGCTCAGTACTTACAGGATTGCTTCCTAATTGTCAAGCCTTGCCCATTTAATCTATTAAAAAACTAAACATCAAAGAGAAGAAAAAAAGTTGCACTCCAGTTCAATTTAAAACTTGGGAAGGCCGTGATGAAGTACCTGCCTTGTATGCACAGACAACACAGCTTCAAGTAGCAAAAGAAATGCAAGGATTTCTCCCTGGAAAACTGGCAGCAATCCTAGAAACCTCGTTCCAAATCCTTCTCACGGCCACCCGGTGCTGCGGGAAGTGCTCGAGAGCACAGGCCTACTGAGGAGTCTCATAAGGATCCCTCCATTCAACTATCATCTGTCATCATAATTTAATTATTTGGTGCCTGCCATTTCTACTCAGGATTGTTTTTCAACACCTGTAGTAGTGGATCATTTGCCTAGATGGCATTTTATTACATTTTTACCATTCCAATCTAATCTAGGAGCCAACAGAGCTGTTTTAGCAGTCAGGAAATCAGAGGCATGTATAAAGAGCTTCATTAGAAAGCTCTTTACTTTGCTAATGCTTTAGGAAGAGACATCAAAACAGTATTTTTTTTTTCCTGTAAATACCTTGATTCTTGTCAGGTTAGACTGAAAAAGGTTAGTACTCCTTTATCACAGGATATTTAAAATATTATTAAACATAAAACTGTGCATATGCTTTTTATGCCAAAATAAAAATAAACATAAAACCCTGGACTCAGTGGTCCTTTTTCAAATCAGTCTGTGAAATGCTGGGACAAACCCATCCATATGAGGTACCGATCACCATGCTGATCCCCACACCCAGCCCCACGGGATCCCTGCCTTGGTGCCTCGCTTGCTGTGCAGAGCCCTTACGGGGGTGACACACGGTGGCTTTCACAAAACGAGACACTTTTGTTTGCCATGCACAAGGCAGGGATCTGAAGCCCCTTTGGGGAAGAGCAAGGTGCCCACAGGGGTATGTGTGTGCCCACACGCTGGCAGCCGCACCAAAACCAACATCCCACCAAAGGTGCTGGGATCTCCCTCCTGCTGCACTCGCACTTCTTAAGCCTTGGCAAGTTTCAGACTGTTTTGAGACTTGGCTTTCCTTGCTCTGCTCGTGCTATTTGAGCATTTCTGGCCTCTTGCAGCTGTTCAGGGTTACCATGCAGGGGCCATTCACACACCCCGAGCACACCCAGCTCCCTGCTGGGAGCAGCAGCAACCTCCTACAGAGCAGCGCCCTGGCCCCCACGGCAGGGCAGGATATCCAAGCGGGTGCAGTGATTTTTCAAAAGCACGCTACAGAAACACCCAGCATCCCCTCTAATGTGCACGTAAAGCTCCTCAAAGCTTCCTCTCTGAAAGAAGGAAGGGTCATGTTTATTTGGTTAAAACAAAGAGCAGGGTGCAGGAGGCGAACAGCATATGGAGCTCTGTGATACCTTAGAGGAGTCCAAAAAAAGATTCATTTGATATTGATATTTCTTAATATAAATAGTTTAAATTAAATGAGCTCATGCCAGGATGAAGTGACCCTCAAGCCCAGCAGCGCAGCAGGCCCCGGGCTCCCCGCGCTGCTGCACCGCAGCCAGTGCCGTCCCCAGCCCCAGCACTGCTCCCGCCAGCCGCAGGGCACGAGTGTCCGACCGGCCACGCAGCTCCAGCAGGACCCCGGGATGCAGTAGGATACCTGGATTCGCTGTGCGCGTGCCGCGAGTGCAGCTCTTGCCAAGCTTCTTGCCACCAGCTATAGAATAGTCAGACCTAATGAAAAATGCCTCCTTTTATCCATTTAGGTTGGAGTAATTAAAGCTCAAGTATCCAAAACAAACAGCAAGAAGTTACAGGAAGAAAACCTGAGATAAAGCTACACTTAGTGCAGTTACCCCTCAGCTACATCAGAAGGGTGCCGCTTCCCCTCGTTAACCATGATGCTGCCTGCCTCCTAACGAGGAGGGTCAGGATTTGAGCCCTCCACATGCCCTTGCTCCCTGCTGGAATAGCCTCCCTCTTTTGCCTTTGCACCCATCAATCCCCTCCAGGCAGCTTTCCAGCAGGCTCCAAAACACACCAGGTTACTCAGAGCAGCCCATTTCCCTCTTGAACTTCCCAATCCTATTGGATCTTCCAGGGAAGACTCGTAAGGAGAAAACAAGGACCATTAGCTACTCTCTGCGTGTTTTTCCCACAGAGGAAGCTGCAAAAGATGAACCATATTCAACAGCAGCAGCTGTGGGTCATTCCAGTCCCATCAGCTCACTGAATGCCTCCTTGAAATCACTTCAGATCTGCAATACAGAGTGCGCCCTTCAATCACAGCTAATGCCCTTCCTCTGCTAAAGCAAAAACCGCCCCAAGAGGCCTTCAACATTACCTGTTGAATGGCTGTAAAATTACAATTTTCCTCTTGTTATCTGTTCATAGGGGGTCTCTTGACAAAGCCCACTTGGGCAGGGGTAAGTAATTTCTGATGCCTCCCCTATGGCTGGTTATTGGGAAACCCAGCCACACACCTGCAGTTAACATTAATCACGGATGCCAGTGTGACTCCCACAGGCCTGCAAGTCTTTGGCAGCTTTATGAATTAATTGTTACAGTAGGAATCTCATTTCTAGAGAATGATTAAAGGCCTCCTTTAAAAAAAAATTAAGGAGCAAGTAACACAGGATCTAGCTTCTAACACAGGGGATAAATTCCTATTTGCACACACCTACCGCTGGCAGCCCTGTCCTTACCAACTTTTTTTTTTAGACCCAACTCGAATGTTTCTTCTAAGATTATTCACACCTTTCCCATCATCTAAGCATAGCAGCTTGATAGCTCACCAGAACTCTCTAATCGCCTCTGGGTTATACGGAGCAGATAAAGCACACAGCTAGACAAGCCCATGAAAGCCTGGCTGATCTTTTTTGGGTCCTTAGATACTGTTCTTCCAGGGGAGGCTTTGCATTTGAAATTAAGAAGGGCTTGTGCTAGAGCTCCATTTTCTCTGAGGCATGCCCCAGCTTACTTTCCTTTTTAATGATATTTTTCATAGCTCAGGGTACCTACAGGTACTTTTGATTGGGGTGTGCTTAAATTTAAATGCATTTTTCCCCCCATTTTCAAAGCTTCTTGATTTGAAGAGTCAAACATTGCAACAATTGATACCATCTGATGATAAAAGCAGAGATTAATGTAGCCTCTCCTCTTGTAAAAAGAGGGGTTTCAGTAATTAATGAAATCTTCATTTTCTCTAACCACCAAATGCACATATAAAGGCAAACCAACCCGTAATTCTGAAGTCCGTAAGAACCACAGTGGCTTCCTGACACATCATGAGAAGGCATGGAAAGAACATAGCAGCAAGAATAAACATGACATGGAGATGCTTTGCACGACTGTTTCCTAACACGTGATTTGGTAAGAAATTTAAAAAGCTACAACGATGCTGTCACATGTTACCAAGTACTGTTTGAGGTTAATTCCCAGGACACAAATGCAAACAGGGCTGGGTCCTCCTCGATTCTTTGTGCAGGTGTCACACACAGGTGGCCCTGGAAAGGCCACGCTGGGTTTGCTGCTCACGGCACCACCCTCCGGGCCAGCACCAAGCCATGAATGTAGCTGCCGGGGAGGCCACGGGGCGAGCAAGGGGCAAGCCGGCCCCGAGGCGCGTGGCCCTGCTGCGGCCAGGCCTGGCATCCTGGACTCCCCTGCTGAAGGGGAGAGCGCGGAAGCAGCTGCCAGGGCCAGTGCAGGCAGAAACCAGGAAAATGCTCATTTGCTCCGAGATTATTTTATTAGTCATTAAGCGAGGGGAATGCAGGTTTCCCCTTCCAGGGACATCTTTTCCAACAAAAAACACTGGAAAGCAACGGTATGTCTTGACTGATTTCTCCTTATTCCTTACACACATATACAATAAATGCTGCTTCCAACCTGGCCCCCAGTATTATTTGGTGACCTCATCTCTGTACTAGCCTTTTTTTTTTTTTAAACCATGAAGGTATTCACATGGGAAAAAAGTCTGCTTAATTATGCATACGTACAAGGTAGATTGCATTCACATCAAAATCTACATTGGAAAAGTGCCCATTATCTGTAAAAATGAAGGAAGCAGTAGCCTTGTCAGAACTAGCAGAGCGACACTGGCACCGTGTACCGTGCCTTAGGGGATTCACGTTGGGTAACACATAACAAGGTGAAATATGTTCATTATTTTGAAAATGAACATCAGAAAATAAAGTTCAGAGTTTTGATCTAGATTTAGTTCTCATTTTGGTTTCACAGTTATGTTCCTAAGCAAAGTCTGCAAAATTTTGATTTAAATTATAGTCATCAGTTAAGTCATTCATTTCAGGTACAACACTAAAAGCGCTATGTTTTCAAATTCATTTCCAAGCTAACATTAGGGAACTTAACTTTACTGCGTGACTGAAACGATTGCTGCTTTCTGTGCATTTGCTTTTGAAAACACCTATAAAGATAGTGAGGCTAGAGAAATGCTGTGGCAAATGAAATTCCTTTCTCTGGACTTGTTTCTGGCAGAGTCGGCTGTTTAAGGGGAAAGATGCTGTTTTGTAAGAACCGTGCGTGTTTATGAGAAGGTTAAATATAGCCCCAAGAAGCACGCTGTTCCTGGACAAGGAAAGCACGCACTTTTTCAGGAACAATTTGTATGGGATCTTACCCACTAACCCAGAAACCCCAGCAGCACAGTGAACGCACAAAGGGAAACACACCAGAAGCAAAATGGCTTTTTCAAAGAAAAGGAGGACACCCTGGGTGTCCCCTCAGGGCTGGTCCCTTGGTCAGTGCTGGGCAGGAGGCAGGCGCAGGGTCTCAGGCAGCCCCAGGCGAGCAGGAGCCTCAGGGCTCTGCTTGCAGCCCACATGGCAACAAGCCCGGCCCTGATGTGTGTAAGCCTAGATGGATTAATCTTTTAATTAATCCCTCCCCTCCTATTGAAGGAGCATTAGGAAGGTGGTTAGAGCTGCAGTGACTAACTCAGCAAGGCAGCGTCACCAGGAAAGCAGCCAGGTGCGCGCGAGGCTCGGGACGGGGAAGCTGCTGTGCGAGGCAGTTGGCTGTCAGGTATTTGCAGAAATCAAGGGAAGATCTTGTTCCCGCTAACCAGCTCGCTACTGAGATGAGGGAGGAGGCTACAGATGCACTTTTTTTTGCTATCACTGATTTGCACGGGTGCCTTGGGCAAGCTGGGGACAACCTGTCCTTCAGCTGCCCCAGCACCAACACAGCACCTAGTGCAGACCTTCCTGGCCCAGGAAGGGACACATGGGGCACCCTCAGGGCCCTGCTGCTGCCACCATGTCAAGGGTCATGCTTCGTGCCCTAGGAAACAGCTGGCACACGAGCAACCTTTGCTTTCAATCCTGCAAGTCCCCCAGCACCTGCAGGAGGCCCCATCTTCACTCTGCTCTAGGAAGCCGAAGGGCAGCAAGGAGACACCTCACTTTGTACTGAGCTGAACCTGGAGGAGCTCTGAGGAAGTGCACAACACTGGCTGTCTAGTGCCGTTATTTCAGAGGTTAAGTAGTATGAAAGAATCCTTTGTAAGCTTTCAAAGCACACATGAATATGGCTCCAATAGAGAATGCTTTATCAATGTGCCTCCATTTTAGCTATTTTCCCCTTGTTTCAGCAGAAAGCAGGAAAGGCGTGTTCCAAGCCTGCCCTAGTGCCAGCGACTTGCCAAGGACCCGGCCACAAGAGGACGGTGCTGACACCAGGGGGACAGTCTCTCCTAGACCCACAGGCCTTGGGCCGGTCGCTGGACTCCAGCAAAGTCTTGGCACTGAAACGTCACCCAGAACATGACAAGCTCTGAGGAGCAGAAACAGAGAGCACTTCTGTAAGCTCTGCTAGCGGCATTTCCATAACCTATAACATAGGCCTGGTCCCCTAAACAGGGCCCAGACCTCTCAGCAAGTCCCAGCTCAGCTTGGCGAGCAGCTGGCTGAGGCTCCCAGCAGTTGTCCCACACCCCAGCCTGGGCTGACTGCATCTGAGCAGAGCTTCTCCCACAGGGCTCCACGTGCCCCCGAGAGGAGCAACAGCCTCTCTGCAAACATGCCACAATCCTGAGGCTGTCAGGGGCCAACTGCCCAGGCAGACCAGGCCACCCTCTGCCTTCCAAGGCCTTAAACACACTACTGACCTACTACATGTGTTTCAGGGCACTTCCAGCTTCCCAGGGAACAGAGATGAAGATGAATGGAATGGTGGCAAAAATTCATATTTATTAGAGACTCAGAAGCTGCAAACTTCCCCTTAAGGGTCCTCTCAGGGGCATGCAGTGCTGCACCATTCTGTGCTCTAAAACCTGCTGGGTCTCAACAGCTGCCCACAAGCAGAGCCTCCCCCGCTCCCACTTCAGTACAGGCAGAGCCCCCAGGCTGGGAACCAAGAGCCCGTATCCAGCTGCACATCTTATCCCAGTTATGCCCAATACCCTGTTCTATACACACCCTCTCCTGGAGCTCACTGCCCCGCCTGGGCACAGGGATGTCCCCAGCCCAGGGCCATGTCACACTGTGCTGGCTGCAGAGAGCTGAGGGTGCAGGAGGAACCACCAAGGCAAAGATCTGCGCAGTGCACGAGTGTCACACGCTCCACTGAGGCTCTGCAGGGGAGGCAAGACACACTGTGGCAATTCAGACAGCCCCAGATCATCTGCCAGTGCATGCGGGCATTTGTGTGGAGCAATTTAAGGGGCACTTTACACAGATCGTACCCACTAAGAGCCTCTTTTGACATACAGATGTTCCCCTTCCCTCACTTCTGCTTTCATCCTTATAGCATTACTACCATGTAAAGCCATTTAATTTCAGTTTTATAGCTCGCCTGGACTGAGTGCAAGGGAGGCAGCCCCTCCTGCAAACAGCAGCACGTTTTGAGCTCCGTGGGCCCTGCTGGGCTGAAGGCAGCTCCTGCTCACGCTTCCCGAGTTATCTGCCTGGGCCAGGTAGAAAGCCCAGCCAGAGGGCCAAGACTAAAGCAGAAGCACTTAACTGGTTTTTGTTATTCCAGAAAGAAAAATACCATAAAAAGCCTTAATTACTAGTTAATCAACATACTGCAAAATAAATGATTCACTATTTTCCTTAGTGCTTACGTGGTTTAAAATTGCAGGGAAAATTATATGCTCATTTTCCCCCCAGGGTTATCAGTTGTGGACTGTTTTAAAGATGCAACAGCTTAACCAGAACAATTTATTCCAGGGTAATTCACAGTGGAATAGGGCTGCACTGGTAACACAGCATTTGAGTGCGTTAGCAGCTGCTACCAAGAACTTCCTTGAGACATGGGACTGTGCAGAAATCACCTTGGATGCTGCTTGCACACAGGCATGACAGGGCTGCACAGAGCCCATGAGGGGGGACCAGCCTTCATGGGCACTGCTGGAAGTTAGAGCAGGATTCAAGCAGTTTTGTCTAAGTTTTTCTTTCCAGGTGCCCTTCTGATATTAGCTGGCCAGCAAAGGAGTCCAAAGGACATGCCACAAAGATATTAACTTTCGGATAACTCCAGGAGACATGAGCCATGGAATTAGCTGTCTTAAGTATAACACTTAGGTATACCAAAATCAATCTGTAAGTAAGAGTATTAATCTCAATTTCCTCACCTTCCCCTTGGTATTTCTCACTTATAAAATTGTGTAGATTAAGACCAGATTTAAAAGTAAATAGACAAATTTAGGAGCAACATCTTTGATAGATATGTGGGAGACAGTTGACTCTTGACACGTGGAAGCAGCCTAAGATCAGCCATAAAACATGGTTTAGGGCAGCAACTGGTATGAGGCATTTAAGTAATTTTCTCACTACCGACCACAGGCTTGCTCAGAGTGACTGCTCTCGGGTGACAGCCACCCACAGTGTCTCCTCGCCACAGCAGGGCTCCCCTCACGCTCAGACACACGAGCAGGAGTTTCTCAGAGTCCCCGTCACAGCGTACGGGCCTGCGCGGGCACCTTCGGGCACTGCTGACACTCGGGCACGGCACCGGGACAGAGATCCTTCAACATGACCTACTGTTTAGATACTAAATTTAAAAGCAGGGAGGACTAAATATTGGTAAAGATACCATAAATTACAATATAAAATCATATAAAACACTGTAGTTTTGATTCACATAACACTTGTTTTGACTGGGAGGAGGTAGTCCAACATAAAAATCAAAGTTTGAAACAGCTGCAAACATCACAGCATCTGCTTTTACTCTCCATGATGGCACATGTAGTTACACAACCAGCTTTTTTTTAACCCTTTATAAGGTTAGAAATAGTTCTCTTGAGTAGCACAAAATTGTTTAAAATAATTCCTTAGCTGCCCAGACCATCTTTCTCCAAATATTTTTGGAGGATTGCTCATTATGGAAATCAATCAATACATTTTCTTTTTCTTTAAGCAGTCCAGCAGTCTCATCCATGTTAAACAGAATGAGTTTTAGGACTTTCCACACTTGAAATCACAAGTTTAGTGACGGTATGGGTCTTTTCCCTGTGTAAAGCTCTTATTCTCAATTTTCTCCTTCTCGTATGAAGGAAATATTTTATGAAGGCAATCTGCTAAAAGCTGGGCTACTTCCTGAATTTCTTGCTGATAGAAAACAATCTTACCTGCTAAAGTAATATAATAAAATAAAGCTAAAAGGGCTTCTGAATACAGATAGTATTTAATAGTACTGAATAGGCACAAGTTGGATTAATACACCAAGCAAACCGAAACAGCTATTTCTTGAGCCAGGAATTCAGTGTTCGAGAAAGTTTTATATGCCCAAACTCCAGGTAAACCTCCAGCAGTTCTAACTAGAGTTCTGAACACAAACTTTCTTTCCCCTTCCTCCCAATACGTCCAGAATAAAGCACATAAAAATCTAATTAAAGGATTTTACTGCTTTAAAAAATGTAGTTTGCAACTGAGAAAAACACCACGCACAGCTCTGCGTACCTGATCCCATCTGATATTCCTACCACGCAGAGTATACCCGTGTAGGGCAGCCTGACTGACAAAACCAGGCAAGCAGAGGTGGTCATATGAGACCATACAGTGTCATTTATATTTTTCCAAAACAAATAACCCCTAAAACTCTTTTTTCCCCCCAATATGGAAAGCCTTTCAAGGCCCTATCACTGACGGGCCTATAACACAGTTTCCAGAGCACCAGCTCAGGGCACACAGACCCAGAGGGAACCTGGAGGCAATTTGTAAGAACGCTCCCAAACCCTGGAATCCATCCCTCCCTGCAGGAACCAAATCTGCTGCTTCCCAGGCATATGCCAAGAACCAAGGGAGTTGAAGGATCTGTTCCCAAACAACGTAGAAGCCATTAAGCACAACAAAGGAATTGGAAACAGCACAGTACAAATACCACTGTGCAGGACTTAGCCCCCCTGGACTCCACTAAAGGTTTTCAGCATCCACCTGGCACTGGGAGAGGAGCCGAGTGCCAATTTGTTGGTGTTAAAACATCTTTTACTGATACCTAAAAGGCAAATCCTACATGGAAAGGGGCTTGGGTGAAACATGAGCAACACAGACTTAAAGACGTCCTTGTGGTTAAAAGTATTGTGAAACAAAGCTACTAAATTGCAAACAGCTAACTCGGGACCAGCTCTGCACAGGCAGATCTAGCACAGGCTCCACTATAGATCTCCACAGCTGCAAGTCCTGCAGAAGTCCAAAATATCCTATGGTGCCTGCAGAAACTTGTATGATTGTGGAAAGGAAAATGGTGACAACAGCTGCCTTAGCTTACAGCACCGTCAACAAGACGAGCACTGAAGGCAGCAGCTATCTGTGATGTTGTTTCTGTGTGGCAGTAACAGCTCTCAGCTAAGGATACAACATCCGCAGCTTCGCTGAATGCCAATGCTTCCATTAATAACTGCATGAAAGGAATATCTCTAAACGTTATGTCCTTGTAATAGGTACTGAGATTATGTTCTTACAGCCATAGATGGTCTCTCAACCTGTGTTGTCAATGAACTTCTAAAACACCTTCCAGACATCAGGAAGGTTTTCTAAGGTATTGCAGGCTGTAAATACATTAGCACAGAATGAACTAGAATTCCAGCTAATCCCTAGGTAAAGAAAAAGTTAAGAAAAGCAGACTTTCTGCTTCTGGTAAAGTCACATATAACCCTCATCACCAATAGTGCAGACAGAAGCCTATGCCTCACTTGCATCCTGCTTTCCCAGGCTGCTAATCACACGCAAGTTGACACCTGCATGGACTGAAATCCTGGGAGGAGAAGCAAGTTACTTTTGTAGTTAATGTGTCCATAAACCAGGTAGAGGCCCCTCCTGCTACTTCAAGATATCACTTAATTCAGCAAGAACTGTTTTCTGTCCTGTTCTTTAGGCTTACTCTGACCTGGAAAAAACTTGCACTGGAAGTCAGTGTTTTATCAGAATAAAGAATAAAAAAAAAATCTAGCTTTCTCACCAAAGTAATCTCTGCAAAGTCATCTAAAATAAGAAAAACAATTCTAAGCAGCAAACCAACCTTGTGCCATACTCAAAGTGCTGTTTTCTTAGGACAGGGCACTTTAACAGGGAACAGCATCCTCACCTGCACCTATAAACACAGAGTGGAGCACTGAGCCCAGGTATTGGCCTCCCTCGGTAGATTTTTATCACAGTATCATAATACAAAACGGCAAAAATGCTCAAAGGACCTGAGACTTACTGCTCTCTTCAGTGCAGGGATACTGCACTTCCTGATGTGGGGGGAATACTCTATGTGTTCACACTCACAAGCTCTACCCATTAACAACAAACAGCAAAAGATCAAGGAAAGCAGTGCTAAGGGGGACGTGCCCTGGGTCTCTGCACACTTAAAAATTCTCTTTAGTGGTTATGGGAACTCTCTAGAAAGCTGTTTCTCTATCAGCAGGTCAGGAGCATGAGGCAAAGGGGCAGACAAGACACTCCAGGTGACAGGATGCTAGAAAAGCTCATTGCATTTATGAAGAGCTCGCTCCCTGCACACCTTAGCACCTCCCCAGCAAAGCAATTCAGTGTGCACAAGCAAATAAACCAAACACGTTTAGCTGAACAATCATTAAAAATATGACTTCACAAGCAAGGATAAAAACCAAGGGGAGGTATAAAAAATAGAGCTTGAATAAATGACTGGTTATCTGAACAAGCTGTGACACATCAGCCTACTAAGTGAAAGAAATTGCAGGTGCCTTGTCTCTGGGTTGCAGGAAGATGAGAAGCTTGGTGGAAACTGTGCCTGGTAGGTAATGAGCAAGATGCTCCACAATCTGCTGAGGCAGGTAATCAGCTGGATAATTTGACTTAAGGAAGGACAATTATGCATCTAATGGCTATCAGAAAAGCAAAATACATCTCGATTAAGGTTTTGCTGCAGGAAATACGACTAGGCTACTCTGTGATATTACACTCCAGAGAAAAAAGCAGAGTGCATCAGCTCTGTACAGGTGGCCTTTTTAGCTGGAGATAGAAGCAGAAGTTTGGAAGCAACATCACCCTTTCTCACACTGAACACTCCCAGTTTAGGTCAGTGTAGGCACAGCTCTAACCACCCAGTTAAATACACTAGTTAGGTGCTTAGACAATAATAACAAATAAAGTTTGCAATTAAGATGCACATTTTGGCTCAGTTAAACATTTTATGCAAAGTAATTTTTGTTGAAAGATGGACTTTTCTTCAGAAGCCGGACTACCAAAGCCACCTCCTTGCCTCGGGGACAGGCCACTTGGCAGAGCGCCTGGAGCACCACGCGAGGCCGAGGCCGCCCCACACAGCCACCTGCCCAAAGGAAACCCCTCTGTGGAGTCACCACACATCCTCTATGGAAAGCTTTGGATTTAAGTTTTTGATTTTTTCCATGAACTTTATGGGGGTGGCTAGAGACTGAAAGCAATGCATTCCCCAGCCAGCCAGGGGTCTAAATCAAAGGCCTGTACTTAAAGATGGCCATTAAGTCTGGAGCAGGTATGTGGGGGACAGGCCAACACACCCAAGCGCACCAAGCAACCACCAGCGTCTGCTGGAAACTCAAACCAAATGTTTCTATGAGGTTTAATCCAAGACTAGTTGCAGTTATCCCTTGCATATAAGGCACATCAGTCACTGCACACCGGTGCCACAAAGGCAAAAGCCTCTTCTCTCCACACCCTGTGTTGTTCATGGGCAACCACAAGCAGCACAGGGCGAAGCACAGTAATGAATGAGGCAGATGAAGAGATATCCAGCATTTCTCCTACCTGCTTTATTAAATTCCTGTGTGAACTAAAGCAAGCTATCGCATCTCTGTGCCTCTTTCCTTACCTGTAAAAAAGACATTATCAGCCCTATTAATGTATTCTGGGATTTATGGATACAAAAGAAATTAAGTGGCCTGTGATTCTTTTTTTTTTTTTTTTTAAATGAAGCATCTTTTCTGGTTTCCCACACTCAGAACATCCCAGTGCTTTCTGCTCCTCCAGTCCACTATTTCTTGGCATTAATTTCTAAACTAAATCAAAAGAACAAGGAAACGGGAGTTGATGATTTTCTTATCACAAAGTGTAAGAACCAACTGTAGATGTTAAAGACTACAAAGCATCTACCGTAAATAAAAACACACAAGTCTAGTCCAATATTCTTAAACGTAAAATTTTTACGACAGCTTCTTTACCCATTCAAAGGCTCTCAATGTTAACTAGACCAGTGCAGGCTGTTTTAAAACAAAGCAGAGCCCTCAAAACAAAATCTTCTGTAGAAAACAGTAGGGCTTTTAGTGCTCTACTTGTATCCAAATAACAGGACATATATCATTTTCTAACACCGTACAGCATGTACTACTACTCCTGTTATTTAAAAGCATTAGGGCTGTTAACCTGTAAATGGGAGCTCCAGAGCCAGGCAATAAAAATGCACTTAAAGCTATTTTAGCTCCACATGTAAGTAATTCAGGCTTTTAAATTATTTGAAAAGGCATTAATTGTGACAAAATGGAGAGTTTTTTCACCATGCATATAACACACTGCAAAGGAGAGATACTATTTCTCACATTTGCTCTACATAGAGGAAACTTTTGGTCAGGGGTGTCGATTCATACCAAAAACAGATGTACAGGAAAGAGCCTCTTGGAGATCATAGGGAGAGTATAAGAAAGGTTATACCAGGACAGCTATTTTCCTTTCCTGTATAGAAAGGCTTGCTAGGGCATAAGCTCCTCTGCAATGATTAGAGCTTCCCTAAGAGGGAGAGGGACTCCCCCCGCGCGCCCTGCTGCACAGCAGGCACCAAGGCAAACGGAGCAGCTCCCTCCGTTGCTCCCGCTCCAAGGCACCTGCGGGCTCTGCCGGAGATCACTGCATCGCTCGGCACTTGTTTGCCATTCCCAAGGTCATACTGCTAAACACAAGGCCTAGAAACAGCCCTGGCGCCGGGATGCTGACTCCAGCACTTCACACTGGGAAGCCACAGGCACACGCTTGGATTCTGCCTGCTTTCATCTCGCACCATCACAGCCCAACAAAAATCCCACTATGGATCGGAATAACCGATGGCTACCAGCACCACAGCCACACCAGGGCCGGGCTTATAGGGTGTTTCTTCTAGTGCTATGTACAGAGATTGAGACCAGCGGAAAAGGCCTTTGGTTTCCAGGTAGCTTGACTTCAACTGGCTCCAAGATTCAATCAGAAACATCCCCTACCCCAAACTAATAGAAGCTGTACCTTTAAAAACAGCAAAGGAGAAGCTCCCTAAAGTTATTCATTTAGGGGACTGGAAATGGCTTTGGTGCTAAAAGGAGAGTCCAAGTGACTACTTGGTAGCTTGCTTGAGCACTAAGAGCCTCCTCCACTAACACCCCCCTGCCAGCTGCAGGCTCTCAGGCAGCACAGACATTATTCACTCCAGCCCCTCGCAGTACCAGCCCAGCACTTACTGTTAACTGTTGGCCAGGGGCCTGCAGGCCATGGCCCACGGAGGACAGACCTCCAATAGGAAGCTTGTGTCCACGTGCAGCACAGCAGCTTCGCTGCCCATACTCACATCACCCAAATACTGCCAGTGCTCAGTGCCAAGGCTCTCCCACCTTGCACTGTTAGGGAACATGAGGAGCTTGGTACCTGTTTAGGAAGATGGAGTAAAGAACTACTGTGTGGATCCAAGTTGTTCTTGCCTCAGGGAGGGCTTCATTTGATTGTATTTCACTTCAGGTCTGATTTGTTACACCCTTCAGAACCGGAATGAGAACTATCACAGCCTTTAACAAAGCTTGGGCTGACCCCAACGGAAACCCCTACCCCAACGGGGGTTCCTGAAGGTTTGAGGTACCCTGAATATTTTGCATTTAGGAATCTGCACGAGCAATAACAAGAGCAATTTATGTTTTGAGGGTGCCTCATTTGCCTCAACTCCCGGTGCTGAATATATTTGAATTGCACCTGTCTGCCCAGTTTTTGGCTCAAAATTCAGGCTGGACACTGGGCACGGGGCCAGCAGGGGCAAGGAACAGGCAGCCTCACTGGTGGCCAGCGCTAGCAATGAGGAAACAGGGCTTGATTAGTTGCATGCTCAGGCCTTGGCCACAGCATCCATCACAGTCACTTAAATTCCGGAGCTGACACAATCCCCAGAAAAAATCCCCGCAGCATAAGCCAAGCATGAGAGCAAATGAATGCACTTTTAGAAGAAAGCAAAGGAATGTGCGACATTTCCACAGATGCTTAAAACAAACAGATCAAGTCCCCAAATAGTAACAGATACAAGTAGTTTCAAAGGCCTTTGAAAACAGGAATTAAAGTCTTCTCACAGACATCAATTAAAACCAACTAGTACCTCAGCTGTTACAAGACCTTTTGTACAAAACTAGCCTTAAGAGAAAAGTCCAGCTTAGTTGATAAAATACCTGCTCAAAAAAATGTCTATTCCAATTGATAAAATCATTACTTGAAATTGTGTCCCTAGAGAGCTTTAACTAATGTTTAAAAGCAGTACATGCTTTGGAATTGGCTGCATGGAGCCCGTCTGAAGAGATAAACAACATAAAGCAACAAGCATATGCAGCTCTTACTTTATCTCTGTATTTCCCTGACGGCCGTTGATCATAAAAAATAAGAACCTTCCCTCAGATGCTAGAGGTTTTCCAATATCTGGAAAAGTAAAGGTTATATATTGCATTTTTAGCCCTGTTGTTACTTCAGAAAAACTGAGTCCAGAAAGTGTCATTAACTAAACTACACACTAAAAGATAAATTTCTCAGTCTCTTTCCATAACCCAGCCCCAAACCACATAACAGATTTCTTCCCCATAGTAACCAGTAAAGCTAATTTAGGAGCAGCAGTATTGCAAATGAATGTGTTGCTTAATTTTGAAGAAAATATTCAGAGTATGTAAGCAACAGTATGCAGAACAAATAGCGGGGAATCCTTTTTTCCCCTCATTCAGATTGCATGAGCAATGTAGAAAACACAAGGAGTCCTTGCTCTCTGCTATCACATATGGTTAGAGCCAGGCACTTTTCACTAACTCGCTTAAAGAGTCAGTCTTTACTACAGCCACGCACGTACAAAGGATCCTGCTCGGGAGGAGCTCTCTAACAAACAGCACCCCAGGCCTCTGCCTGACTTGGGGTGTCCAGAAAGGATGGAGGAAAAAAGCCCTAGGCATCCCTCTGACAGAGGGGCTCTGTTATTAGGCATTACTCCATTAAGCCCTAAGTCTCTTGGGACCCACATTCCTCCTCCGGCGTGGAGGAAGAGCTTCTCCCTCCGGCAAGGAAGGGCCCTGCTGGGCTCGGGGCGAGGGAGCCCGGTGCCCTGGTCGGACCTGCGCAAGGCTCGGCCCTCAGCACCACCGCTCTGCTTGGCATCTGCTCCAGGGGCTCTAACGTGATACAGGAGCCATGTGTGGGACTTATGTCAAGGCCACAGTCAGACCACAGTCTGTTTGAGTAAGCTTAAGGAGAGGAAATCATTAAAAATCCCAACAAAAACAGTGACCAGTAGAAAAAAGCAACAGGCTATGTACAATATAATGGAAATGGCATGTATTAAGGAAACAGCGATTTGTTTAGTCTGTTCTTTAAAAGACCCTTAAATAATGAAACATTGCTTACAACCCACCAAGCCAAAGATACGACTGTTCTAACTTTATTTTGTGCTGTATTTTTTGGTTTTTGGCTGTTCCCGAAAAGGAAAGAACTGGTGTTTATTAATGTTAAATTGACTGATGAGGAGGAGAAAAAAAAAAAACAAAAACCAAAAAAACAGCATGAGCTGGCAAAATAAAACTCATAGAAGAAATAGACAGGCCTAAAAGGAACAGCATCTGGATGAGACAACATTGGGCTCCCTGGCTCTGCCTCCCACCTTCTCAATATCCCCCAGGCAGCAAGGAAAGACTCAAACAGTGGGAACTGGGTCTTCATGCAGGCACCAGATGAGCAGGGCTTGCTCATGCATGATGTGAAAGATGGAGAAAGGGCAAGTAAACAAATGTAAGCCATGGAAATGGGACAGTGAAGAGAAGGGACCTGCCACAGGGCACCACAGGCATTTCAGTATTTGCCATGGCCTGCAGGGGCCATATCCTTAACATGAGCTCTCCTGGTCTGCACATTCGGCTATGGTTTCTAAATTTGCAGTTGAGATTATTTCTAGAGCCTGATGGAACATATTGCAAAACATCTGTGTTAATCAGCTACTTGGTCTAATAAGATGAGTGTCACATTTGCCTGCTAAATTCTGGTCTGCAAAAACTTGATGATTTATTTCACAGAGCTGATTTCAAAAGCATAATGTGCTCCTAACTTGGAAGAGCACAAATGAGCTCTCTGACCCTCTATACTGTAGCCTGTCAGCAACATAAAGATTTCAAATGATGCAGAAAAAAGCATCCCTGTAGCTACCAGAACCACAGTTAGTCTGTTAATTGGCAATAATCAAATTATATTTTCTAATGTTACAAATCAGTGGAAAAGCCTGTATCACATTAACATACTAGAGCAGATGACTTCTTCATTTAAGTTCTGATGGCTACCAGAAGCTTTGGGAAGACAAAATTACTGCAAAGAACCAAATGCTAGAGTTAGTGTCAGAGTCGAGGGATGGATGGTTCATCCTGCCACTTCCTTATAAACAGTTTATGTCTTCAAATGCAAAGAGCAATAGCTACTCTGTGCATGTGCACATGCCTGGAAGGGGCACTGCCTTTTTGCCCCATTCATTTTGTCTGGCAGCCTCAAATTCCTTATCTGCACTAGACAGGTCATTTCAAAGACGCCACAGTTTGAGAAGGCCACCAATACTTGCTGTAGCTGCACATTTCAGGGTCTCCAGCCTGCACGCCTATAGCCAGCTCTAAATAGAGAGCAGTTTTGGTAGATTGTCTGTCTTGAGGCTCAGGGCAAGTGGTCTACAGAAGTCTATAGAAGAAATGAAGTAACTACTTGGGTTTTCTGGTAGCTTTCTTCTTTCCTTCATCTTTTCCAGTTAAACTCTTCTTCACACAGCACAAACACTAAACACACTAAACATTCCGAAGTCCTTTAAGGAGAGACACATCCAAGCTGCCCATCCAGAGCCACGAGGCTGCAGCTGCCCCACTCGCCAGACTGGAAGAATTGTGCTGCCTGGGCAGTTCTTAAAGCTGTGACATATAATTAAGTTGTTCTGTTTGCAAGGCAGTTTGAACAGCCATTTTCCACAGTACACAGCTCCCAAAGAATACCAAACCATGGAAAATAGTATCCCTCAAACTACCCCACACACATTTTATCAAACAACCTAACTGGGTCCTTCACTGCATTGAGTATCTGGACTATATATGAATCAAAGGACTCTTCAGATGCAATGGGGCAAAGCTTGGCAACAGTGGCTGCTTCTTTGTGCCAGCAAGAGAGGCTGTCATTGCTTATGGCAGCTACACCACTTATATATGGCTCATTGCAGCACTCTGCTCTTCTACCAGGAGATCTGCCAGAGCGGGGTGAAGTCCTGCATGATGGAGGCCCCACTGCAATGAGAGAACACGGCCCAGGCACGCTGCCACCGCAGGGAGCGAAAGCAGAGTAGCAAGGGCTCAGTCAACACCAACGGGACGGCAGTGAAACACAACTGAGGGATCAACGCAAGTACATTACCAGGATTTACCCCTACAAAATCAAGGGTCTGGTTTCAAAAGCACGCACACACACAATAACCTTTCAACTCAAATCTCAGCATAGCTACAATTACAAAACAGGAGCAGAGTCAGCTGTAACAGCGTGTTTAAGAGTTACCAAAATGAAGTGCTCAGGCTGAACAAAACAGGCTGTTGCCTGGGTTCTCCAGCTACTCTGCTAGAGGTTCCCTTTTCCACAAAGCTCTTACTACTAAGCTGCAATCCCTCCTCACTGAACACATCCAAGAAGCAGAATTTCTTTTCAAAGTAAGGGTAAATGGCTTGTACCTGTCCCCCTCCCTTTCCCCACCACTGCAGAAACAAGAAAAGCACCTCTGGTTACTGCTCTTCCCTCCAGTCACGTTCTGCCATTTTTTCCTCCAATGCACTAAACTCCACTCCTGTCATCCTGGCACTGAAACAGCCCTCTTAAGAGAGCAAAAACATTTTGCTTTTAAGGCCATTATACTTTATCATGATAAGTGTATTTAAACAATAGACTACACAATTCACCACAATGAGGGTATAAAAGAGGAAAAGAAAAATCACATTAGTGACAGATTCACAGCCTTGCTTCCTTTGCAACTATTTTGTGAAAAACAAGGCATTTCTCAGATAAGGCTGTTTGCTACTCTTAGGAAGGGAAGGGCAAGTGCTGCCATGGCAGGGAAGGGAGCTGGATTGCAGCTTTGTGTAGAGGCAGCAGAAGGGTCACGCAAGCTTCCCAGGAATTGTGAAACCCACCTTCTTAGCTAGGGTGAGGGCACACTACGTGATCCAGCCGCTCTAAAGACGTCTCTTGGGGACAGACTCCCTGGCAGAGTCTTCCCTTCGCTGCAGAGCCCCGAGCTGAGGCCCAAGGCAGCCCCTAGAAGCAGCCCGGCCGGGGCGCAGCTGCCCCCTAGGACAAGGGGCTGCTCAGACTCACCCGTGGGGCACAGTCCCCATTGCCCGAGCCAGGAGAACAGAGCAGGGTGACAACAGCAACAGGGCTCAGCAACCATCAGACCAGGGAGCAAGTCCTCAAAGGCAAACCAGGAAGCTCAGCCCGTCCAGGGAGCTTAAATGTGCTCCTGGGCCACAGCTGGAGGGTGTGTGGGGGTCCCAAGTGACAGCAATGTTTAATCAGTTCTATCTCAGTGCAGTGTGAGTGGCACCTGGGCCCAGGAATGGAACTATAGGGGAGCCAGGTAGCTCGGGGCCGTGACACTGACTCCAGCAGTGCTCAAACACGTTGAATCTGTTTTGCAGCTAAGAACAGATAAGATAGGAAAGGGAATGGAAAATGGTACTGAGTAACACAAAAGTACCCAAGGCAGATGCAATTCATGTATTCTAACCTCATCTAGACATCAGCGTTTACACACAGTGCCAAACATGGCATCACTAATCAAGATGGAAAAGCAGCTCATGAATACAGACATTATAAAATGGATAAAGATGTATTAAAAGGAAAACGCAATGCATAATGCTGAAAGGGAAGTTACGAGGCTAAAGGAGGAAATCTCCAAAGTCCAATCATATTTTTTTCACTAAAAATCTTGACACTGAACGCACGAGTCAATGACAAGCTAGAAGAGCATGTCAGTACAACAAAGGAGCAGAATCTCACATTGGATGATCTCAAAGACAGGAGTCAGGTAGTTAAACTTCCAAGTTTTATTAATATGTAAAGTTCTATGGGTGAAATTCTGTTATATGCTAAAGAGTGTAACGCAAGCAGAAAAAAAAAAAAAAAAAGGTCTGGATAAATGAGATGGAAAGAAAAAAAAACTTGCAGGAGGGTTAAGGGAATGAAAGGCTCATCTTAAAACACTGTTACGTGATAAAGAGCTGTGTTATGTGGCCAGTTCTGGAACAGGACACTGGCAAGCTGAGCCAAGGACAGGTTTTGGCTGGAAGCTGTCTCACCATCCAAGAGCAAAAGGCCGGAAGGGCGATACCTAACTGGGGTAGCAGGGCAAAATTCTCTTTCAAAAACAAGTTTTAAAATCAACACAATTAATTTTATAAAAGGCAAGATGTGGTGGCTGGGATAACAAGGAGTGGATTTAATAATTTCAGACCCCTTTCAGCCTTTTATTGCTTCCCCGAGTGAACTTGTCCTGGATGAAATCCCATTTGCCTGGAAGTCCATGAGAATGACTGGCTGATCAATGAATGATCAGCAAGGTATGATACTGTCTTTGCAGTCTCTCGGCCTTATGACTTACTCCAGTGCACACACGTAACTAGAAACATAAAACATAGATGTGTTTAAAGCAGTTTTGGAGAGGGCCGGATTCCTAGAGACAGACCGCATTCCTATGCCCTTCTCTAGTTTGAGCCATTTTTTTTGCATGCTGGCAAAGTTCTAAGTGTGTTTCTTGCAAAACCAGGGAAGGCTGAGTCAAATTTCCAGGACATTGAATTTTTCAGGTTAGAGTAAGGAGCTGAGGCTTCTCTCTTTTCAGGCCTTAAGTGTCCCAACTAAAGGTTAAATGATGTATTCAGACAACTATAGACAAAAAGAACTGATCAGACTCATGAGGAATGGGATATTTAAATTACAGGTGAGTGGCATTGTAAATAAAGAGAATTATGTTGCAAGAATACAGTTATGGGCTGGCTCTGGAATCACAGCTGCTTTGTAAAGTACCTGTGCTGGACTTCAACACAATGAAGTTAGAAAATATTTCTTGCCCAGGTAAAATGCAAGAGAAGTACACTCCCGTGCTGGGACACAAGATAAGCTCCATGGAAAGAAGTTGAATTAATGTTATTGCATTGCACAGAAGACTACACCAGCGATGCTATTATACAAAAGAATTATTCCTTATCTAATTTCTGCACACCTAGAGGATTGTGCCCAGCTCCTGCAGACAATACAGCTAGGCACAGTATTAGCACGCTGCCCAAGAAGCACGCTTTAAGCATGCTGCAATGGAGTCTGTCTTCGCTAGACTCCTTCGGGCTACTGAGACTCTGCTTTTATGAAAAAAAAAAAATTTTTACTTTCATAGACATTTTAAAGTATTTTTTATTTGTTATACCATCCTACAACACTAACAACTTTTTTCAACAGTACAAATACAACTTAAATTATGACAGAGCAGTAAATAGAACATTTGACATGTATGAATAAGATAGCAAATCCAGTGGGAAGGACTTACTTTGTTTTGCTAAGATGCATAAATGCCGTGTAGCTGATTCTAGGGGACAGAAGTACCTGTTGATGCTGCTTCAATCGTTCTTATTTTTTAGGCTGATTATTGCTATTTTCCTTTTGATCACAGTTGGGTGTTTCAGAGGAGATCAGAAAGGGAAGGAGGGGCTGCATGACTCCTGTTGTTGCATCTGGTACTCTCCTGCCAGCTGGGGAGCACGTGGTAATTGGTTAAGTTAAAGGGATCGGAGCCTGTAATGTGCAGCTGGGAAAGCAAAGGCAAATGAGTTCATGTGAGAGGCATATGCTGAAGATGGCTACAAGGAGGAGAGCGAACGGGCTCCCAGACGAACGTGAGCGATGCTGGCGGGACACACACTGAAAGTCCTGGCAGAGCCAGTCCTAGAGTCAGAGCTGCTGCCTCATGAGAAGCTGTAAAACTCCTCCAAGTGCCATGAGATCAGTAGGCAGAGAAACAGGTGATTTGAAGGGATAATGTGATTTCTGATGTGAACTCACCAGATAGCGCATTACTCTGCAGAGCAGATAAAACAGGAGATGACTTAGGTCTCACTGCCTGAGTCTCTGAGCGCTTCCTAAGCACAGAATAAAATTCATTCTCTCTCTGCCCCTCACCTCTCCCAGCTGAAATCAGAGGAAGCGGCAGGGGAACCAGTCCCTGGGGTACGACGGCTCCACGAGGCAGCGAGCTAGAAAGGCAGCCACCAGCAAAGGAAAACCGTGATGTTCTCATACGCCACACGAAAGTGTTCGAAAAATCTGTTTTGATGCAAGGGAAAGCTCAGAAGAAACTTGTTCTCATCTGTTTTCAGCCCAACAAATCAGCTAAAGTTAAGCACATGAATAGCCCTAATTGTGAGAGAGGGAGATGTAACTAAGTGTTTGCTTTGGCATTTGCCTGGGTTGCGGCCTTTGAAACGCATCCTTCGCTTGGGCCTGAGCAGCGGCCTGCCCGTCCCTGCCAGCCAGCGAGGCCTGCTCTGCTGCGGCAGCAGTTGTGCACTGATAAGATTAGCTTGGGGCGGTTTCGGGACGCTAACGAGATATTATTTCTCTTCTCATCTTAAATCACTGTCACATAAAGAAAATGACCCTACATGCTGCTACTGGTAGCAAGACTCAGTCCAGAGGAGTTTAAAGCTCCTGCCCCAGTGAGCCACTTGTCTGCATGTCCTGCGTTCCGCCTGGGCATGTTTTGCTGCAGTGGGTGCCTGTGGTCCGAAACAGGCAGTTGGCACCGAATGCTGAAGCGTGATGGATTTTGTTTGTTGATTGTGCAATGCCAGGTTGTAGAAACTGCAATCTCTCAAACTGAGAGGGGATGGTGTCTGGAGGATGTTGGAAAGATATTTCTGATTGGCACTGAAGGCTTGCAAAGAATTAGAAGAGAATTAGGCTCAAATAGATTTACTAAGATCAAATATGGCCCTACGTGTGATAAGGCTGCAGCGCTTCCAGGAATGAGAGCCTAGCGAATTAGCGGTTAGTTAAGCCAAGGCGCTGGGCGGGAGCGCGCGGCAGGGCTGCCCCAGGGGCCTGGGCGCCCAGCGAGGGAAGCAGAGGAAAACTGAAACAAGTTTGGCAGGTTCCCCGGGGCCCAAGGACATGGCGACCAGCACACATTGGTGAGCAGCGAGACCATGCTGGAAACCTCGCTGCCGTCCTGAGCCCTCGCTGAACACGCTCCTTCCAGCCTATGGAGCACACCAACACCTAAACCACGAGGCAGCAAGAGCCTTTGAGATACCGCCAGAAAAGCTGTATTTAACCTCTATACTCATAAGCTACACAGAAAAAATGTTAGTAAGAAACATAGAGATAAATTTTGGCTTTATATTTCACAGCCAAAAACCTGTCTTTCCTTCTGTCCATTCACACCAGAAGTGAGGTTGTCCTGCCTGTTTATGCAGCCCTGATCAGAAAAAGGATCTTTCCACCAGTGGTACCTACTGCAGCAGCTGGGATTTCCTTTAACCGCCCTCAAAGAGAAAGTGGGTTTGAGACCTGACACTTCTGTGATCTTAAAATGCGTTGGTATCACAAAAGTGCCCCAAAAATGCCAGAAAAAAAAAAAAAGATTTTGAATACTACATGGATTCCTGTGAAACAGAAATTGTGAAATGGGCGATGTAATTTTCTTGTGAGAAAAACTGAAACAAAACAAAACAAAACAAAACAATCTTGGGCTGTTTAAACTGTCCTCTAAGAGAGGATGAAAAGATGATAGAAGGGTTTGAGAACATTAAATCTATATTGGTATTTATTCACAGGCAACAAATAATTCATAGAGTTTGAGAAAATATAGTGAAGTTTGGACATTTATGGTAAGCATATTTAAAATTGAAATGCAATTTTTAATTGCATTTTAAATTGAAGCCATTCAGATTTTTTTTCAAATTTGAATCATATTTATTTTTGATTTCAGTATGCCTAAATGTTTCATTTCTCCATCAGAACTGTTAATCGGGAAGATGTGATACAATCTGTTAAATCTCAAGAGTGCTAAAATATGAAGGGCCTTTAGCAGTGGTAACAGGTAATTACATTTGTTATGATTTTCTATATATTCTGCAGTAGAAAATGTGATTGTTCTTTTGGCAAGGGGCCATGTCTGTTCATCTTCAAAGATGATCTGTTTTAAATTTTTAAAATAAATATTATTTAAAGTTGGAGATAATTTTATTTTGATAGAGCATACAGGAGCAATGTGAGTTCTTCATTATATACAGCAATTAATTTCTTTGCTAATGTACTATCTTATTCAAAACTTGTGTGATTTTTAATACATATTCAAAAGAAAGATGAAACACTGAGGGCAGGTACTTAACTGATGTTAACTAAGATGACAGATCCTGTGGAGCTACAATAAAATCTTGGCACATTAATAATCTTGATTTTTTTGACAGAATAAAGTGAAGGGAAGACTTTGGCTTGAAAAAGAAAAGCACTTAGAGCAGATTTTTTTTCTTTTTATTTATACTTCTCAGCAATATCCATGAGAAACTATGAGAAACAATGTCCATGGGATTTCTCCACAGGACTCCTATTAGTTGACAGGTGAGGGAGAATGGTGTTTGGAGAGGGATAATGCATTTAGGGCTTCCACATTTAGCTGCTGAAAACACAAACCCTTTGCAAAACTGTCTAGGGACCATTTCAACACTGAATGAGAACTACACTGTGGAAGTAAAAAATGCCTTAGGTGTTTAATACCTACAGATTCTCTGAGGAGCTAATCTGAAACTCTGATTAGTCAGCTCAGAGCTGGTTTATTTAATTAAACAGAAATATAACCCTCCACCAATTGTAAAGCCTTGATAGTTTGACACAGTATTAAAACTAACCAGTCTCAAAACAATTAATCCATGCACACAGATCGGGTTTTAGCCCATATTGAAGCCAACCGATCAAATAATTTTCTCATTTTCACCTTCCTAAAGAAATTGTCAAAACTGAAGCCTCCAAGAAGTCCCTAACCAAATGCTTCTCTGCACTACTGAGGGTTTATCCTAACATTACTGTGCAAGCTATTATACCACAGCCCTATAGCTAGCAGGTTTTCCATCTGTATATTGTTAAATCTATCTGACTGATTCTAATGTAGAGGCTTTATTCATTTATATCCATAATTAGGGTGTCTAGGAAATAATTCCTGTTGTCCATTTTGAAATGACAGATTTGTTCTGATCAGTGATAGTATCCAAGTCTCCAAGTCTAATAAATATATGAGAAAATAACCCAAACAAAATCTCTCTTTTGGCGCAGTGTATTATGGCTGTAGTAATTTAATTTCAACATGTTGTTTATTTTTTTCATAAAAAAGGTATTCAGTTAAGGAAATACTTGATAATCAGATCAGGTATACCCATAACTCATGGCAGGTAGTTTCTTTGCTCGAAATAGCACATTATCTTAGTCTAATGAAGTATTTAAACAAGAATATTAAAAGGAGCTTTCAAGAAAAAAAGGTATAAGCCTCCCACTGATTCGGTATTACATTCGCACATCCTGTTGGGGTTTTGCAGTCACACACTGGATGATGGGCATTTTAAGTCACTAACACTAACACTAGAGAGCAATTTTCTCTAAATTCTTTTCAGGGCAAATCTCCTTAAGCTCGTAATATCTTGACACCTCCTAAGAACAAAGCCTTACGTTGGAAGAGAGCAGTATTAATGTAGTCTCCTGCACCACTTTATGGTATCAGGGAGCTGAACAAGACCCTGGGAGAAAACAGATTCCACTCGTGCAGACTGTGCAGGGTGGCTGTGCCACGGGGGCTCCCTGTGCCCAGGGCCTCTCTATAATGTGAGAGAACAAATAAAGTAAAAATCCACTTTTAATAGTCTTCTGCTCTTCTTTAGAAACTGCAGTGTTAGAAGAGTGTGGATAACAGCTAAGTCTAGTTGAAAGAACACATAGAAAAGTAAGAGACTCCGTTTTATTATGTAAGATCAAAGTGGTGATGGATTGCATTGCACTTACCAATATAATCACAAGGAAAATGATTTGAAATCAAAGATCTGGTGTTTAACAAGATGCAGGGACTTTGCACATAGTTGGAATACTGCACTTTACATAAATGCTTTACAAATGGTGTCACAGTAATTACAACACTGGGAAATGGGTGCTATCGCTCTCTTCTGCATTTTACAGACTAAATAGAAATTTCATGCATATTGAACATGCTTGTGTTAGTTCAATTCAGTTTTTCAGTATCATTTTATAAGGTAAGAATGATATAAATTCTAAATTGCTGTTCAAATGTTACATCTATTTTATCATGAGTTACATTTTTAATAAAACACAACCTCACATGAAGTGCATGCAATGTTTGCATAATCTGTGCAAGAATATTGTCATTCAAGGAATTTATAATTTGCTTCTTACAAAACCTTCTTTTCATGTATTTTGTAGATTGATGGTTTTTCGGCATATTTATACACAAAAATATTTTCTATGCTTGCATATTTCTTTAGAGAGTAGATTTCTTTATAGTTTGCAATATATTTTCATATAGTTTGCAGAGAAGTGTATGATTTATCTTCATTTAAAAAATTCACTTCAAATCTTCTTTGATATAACACACTCCCAATTTGTGTTGTGACATAGATTATGCAAATTTTCTTGACAAAGAGTAGGCAAACTGATTTTAAAGTAGAAAGTAGAGCTGACAGTAGCTAGTCTTCTGCATTAAATCAAAAGAATTGTAATTTTTTACTCTCAGGGATGGACATTGATGACTCGTTTTGAGGGGATTAATGGGGAGATTCCCACTGGGCACTTCCTGTGATGCAGTCGGGTATGAGACTGAACCACAGTTGTGTCCCCATTAGTGTCATGAATCTTTTTCATTTACTGACAAGTTGTCAAGGATCTGTTGCGATGTCACAGGACCTCAGAATATGATTAAGTGTTTTTTTTATTAAGCTCTTCCCAGTTCATGATACCCATGTGGAGTTTATGTCAAGAGACTAAAAGCCTAAAAACAGTGTGGAGACAGTCAGCACTTTCCTTCTCAACTGGACAGACCTGTATATCCAACAGACCCACTCAAAGACAGACATTCACTGTTTCACACAAGTCCACTACTGACAGGCACACCCGGCACAGGAACTGCAAGGCAACACCAAAATCCAGGCCATAAAACGGATTTTGCTCAACCTATAGCAGGCAGGAAATGCTGCCTGTTACTCCAGCACCCTTCATTTCCACCCGTGTTCCTTTTTCGAGGTGTTCCTTTCCACCACGAGAGCCTCCCACGTCCTCCTCCCCTCTCGCAGCCCTTTCCACTCTTTGCTTTCACACAGGTAGTGCAGATGGTGAGGGCTGCCCCTCGCCCCAGAGCGTACGGCAAGAAACTGAAAGGAAAAATTTCCCCCACCAGGTCCTGTGGAATGAATTCAAACTCAGCAGATCTTTTCCAGGCAGCCTAGAACATATGAGCACATGTTTCAAACTGGTCCCATATAATACAGTCTCTGACATCTTAGCAAAATATGAAGGGTCCATGAAGAGAGAAAAACTATTTCTAATGAACCTGAGTAGTTGGTCACTTTTCAAAAATAGTATTTTTTAATTATTCCCAGGACTACTGTGTGTGGACTTTTTATGATGAATGAAAAAAAAAAGGTTCCATTTTGGCTACAGTTGTGCCACACTGCTGCAGTGGGATTACGGAGTTTAACTTGGGATGGGACAGTATCCCAGTTTTGACACCATATTGTACTACTAATTTAGCCAATAGCTAATTTTAGAAGGCTACCATCAGCTCTGTGAATTACACAAATTGGCATATGATAAAAAGATAGTGCCGCTGGTTCCTAATTCTTTACATTGAAACAATATCATTTTCTGCATTTTGGGATAGGCAGGCCCTGTCGCTGCAAGCCAGCCTGAGCAATAGGCTCGCGGGCAACCTCTCAGGCACAAGAGTACCTGCTGCAGGAGAAATTCCTGCTCAGCAAAAGCGAGGGTAACAGCATTAACCCTTCCTTTGTTGGCTCCAATTATCACCTCATTAAGTCAAGAGGAAAAATTCCCGTGGATGCCTACCAGGGCAGAATTGGGCCTCTCCTCTCTCCTCCTTTTCTTTTTTTTTTCTCTTTTATTCTTTTCTCCTGAATTCTAAAATATAATGCCTTTAAATCAAGACGATTTCTCTGACTGGAAATACCAAGCTTACTGGAGGGCTTTACAAACTATGAAGTTTTCCTCAGGCAACAAAAAATGCCAACTTGAATCTATATTTTCCTTTCTTTATGAAAAAAAAAAAGACGACAAAAACCACACACAAAACCAAACAAACACACTTTACAAAAACATCCCCTCAAAATAATGTTTGGCTAATTGCATTTGGTACCAAATGTTTCTGTTCTGGAAAAAGCTACTTTTTCAACACAAGAAGTTTTCCGTGTTTTTTGGGAGAGGATGCGAACTGCACTTCCCCTCGCGCCCAGCTCTAATCCCTGGGCTGTGCCCGAGCCGCATCCCGACGGGGTCGGTCCTGGGCACGCTGCCTCCCCGCACGCGCTCGGGTCCGTGCCACGTTCCTGCAGGGCTCGGCTGTCACGGCGTGCAGCACGTGCTGCGGCACTATACAGGCTTAAGCAGGCCGTTCCTTCACAAGCACATGTTCAAAAGATTTTATCTAATCAAATTTTAAATAGGAAATTACTTGCCTGACTTTACATCAGAAAGTTATTCCTTTTCCCTGCTGCTCCAGATTGGATTATCAGAGTTCACTGCTAAATGGTCAGCAGTGTGTCTGAGTCACCAGTCTTAATTGGGAGCTATAAATATCTGATGATGATTTATTACTTGGCAGTTTCAATACAGCAATGGCAAATTCTTATTAGCCTCTTTAATTTGAGATAAAGGCAACGTTTTTGAAAGCTGAGAATTTCTTATATTCTTACATAGGCAACAAATGGATAAATCTTGAGCATGTTCAAGGTGGGATCTCGCTCCTCTAACCAGCAGACTTCACCCCCAGGTCCTCACAGCGGCTCAATGGATTTCTTCCATGCCCACACTCAGCCACCCCTGCTCACGTTTCTGCAAGAGCTGCTAACTGGGGACAGCCACTCGGTGGGCTAAAACTGGACTTTGCAGAACGTTTAATGATCTTTACAACAAAACTGAATGAAACAAAAGACTGGCTGTTACCCCTGGACACTGTTTAGATGACCACTGTTAAACCTTCACGCCTCTCCCAGACTTCAAGCAAGAGCTTGCAGTCCGCACGCTGCCAGAAGTCATTTCTAGTGCTTATTCCAAACTAGCCTTTTTTTTTTTCCCACCAGAATATTACAACTATTGGTTTCACCTCTTTGAAAACACTAAATATGTTTCTTCTAACTGTACCAAACAGGCAGACCTCAGAGACCTGAACAAAGAATAGAGGCGTAAATCAGGAAAAAAAAAAAAAAAAAAAAGTTGAACATCTCACAGGAATATATGTGAAGGACAATATGAGGGAAATGGAGGAAACTAGATAAAAAATGACTTTAGAAGATGTGCTATAGGATCCCACATCACGCTGGCTTTTCCATCCCTGACAACTACAACAAAGGCCTTTAGTAACCCATAATTGGGAGATTTAACCTTATTTGCACAGATTCATGCTCTACCTTCCAGCGTGTCATAAAACCAATTTTCTATCTCCACTGTTCTGTCAATTATATTAAGTTCCTGGGTCGGAGCCTGCCAGAGGGCAACACAGCCTGAAACACCTCTGAGAGATATCAACTGTCCTGAAGAGCGTTAGATTTCAGGGAAATATTACTGACCTGCTTTCACAGTAGAAGGATGGAAATAAATACCAGCAGACAAGAGACACTGTGGGATAAATCAGATGCAAGAATCACCTGTTGAGGAATAACGTGCCTAATCTTCAACTCCTTGCAAGGAAGTTATCCAACTATGTGCAAGCTGGTTTACGTTATTAGTAAGCACCTTGATCTCAAGTCACCCAAGACCTAGCCCTATGAATTCACGATGCTGTTCGGATGTCACCCGCGTCGGCCTCGGGCTCTGCTGTAGCGAGCAGGGTGGCCACGCACGGGGATGGGGCACTAATCCTCTCCCCTTGGCTGTGATGAGGCTTACCTGGCAAGTGAGGAATGTACTCCCTAGGCTTCTCGATTGTTTGCCTAATGTACAGCCTAATGCCATGAGCATTTTGGACTGAGCTTCCATTGAGTTGCACGAGGTAGGTATTTTGAAGTCATCTGAAAGACCTTTAATTGTTAGCTCCTCTCTTAATTAATTTTGACTTGATGGCATTTTAGGGGCAAATTGCCCTAACCCTCACATTTATCCTATCACTACTCGACATGACCAAGATTATTACAGTTCTTATCGAACTTCTTGTCAGAGGGATCTAAATCACCCTCAGCTCAGGAGAGCTGCTTGAGGAGGAGAGTTTTTGCTCTCCATTTATCTTGGCCTCTAAACCAGCCTTATATTTGCAAGTGACTTCCACAGAAGTAGACCTATGTCCTGCCTCATGCGTTGAGGATGCAAGTTTTCTGGGAAGCTTTTCTTGCTCAGATTTTCAGCCATCACACCCCAAACTGCCTCCTTCAATCACATTCCTTTGCAAAGGTCCCTCTCCAGTGGTCCTGCCATGGCCCATCCAGCTCTGTGATATTTTTGTTTAAAAATGAATTGAGATGAGTGTGTTTAAAAACAGCAGAAATGTGGGTGACTGCCAACTCGGTGGAAAATCAGATCAGTGGTTTTCAGCTTTGGGCTGTTTTCAAAACACACCTCAGAAATTCGTATACACACGGAGTTGCTCCTGCAGAAAGTAACTAGATAAAATGTTGCTGACAAAGTTAGTCAACTTTGTCAGGCAACTACAGGCCAGTCAGCCTCACCTCCGTCCCCGGAAAAGTGATGGAACGGCTCATACTGGCTGTTGTCTCCAGGCACATGGAGGACAAGAAGGTGCTCAAGAGTAGTCAGCATGGATTCACCAAGGGAAAATCTTGCCTGACTAACCTGATAGCCCTCTGTGATGAAATGACCGGCTGGATAGACGAGGGGAGAGCGGTGGATGTCGTCTATCTCGACTTCACCAAGGCTTTTGACACCGTCCCTCACAACATCCTCCTGGGCAAGCTCCGGAAGTGTGGGATAGATGAGTGGACAGTGAGATGGATTAGGAACTGGCTGGATGGCAGGGCCCCGAGAGTGGTGATCAGCGGTGCAGAGTCTAGTTGGAGGCCTGTAGCTAGCGGGGTCCCCCAGGGGTCAGTCCTTGGTCCAGTCCTGTTCAATTTATTCATCAATGACCTGGATGAAGGCACAGAGTGCTCCCTCAGCAAGTTTGCTGGTGATACCAAACTGGGAGGAGTAGCCGATACCCCAGAGGGCTGTGCTGCCATCCAGAGGGACCTGGACAGACTGGACAACTGGGCGGTGAAAAACCTCATGCAATTCAACAAGGCCAAGTGCAAGGTTCTGCACCTGGGGAGGAATAACCCCAGACACCAGTACAGGCTGGGGACCGACCTTGTGGAGAGCAGCTCTGCGGAGAAAGACCTGGGTGTCATGGTGGATGATAAGTTGACCATGAGGCAGCAGTGTGCCCTCGTGGCCAAGAAGGCCAATGGGATCCTGGGCTGCATTAAGAAGAGCATCTCTAGCAGGTCGAGGGAGGTGATCCTGCCCCTCTACTCAGCCCTGGTGAGGCCGCATCTGGAGTATTGTGTCCAGTTCTGGGCTCCACAGTACAAGAGGGATGTGGAGCTGCTGGAGAGAGTCCAGCGCAGGGCTACAAGGATGATCAGGGGCCTGGAACATCTGCCCTATGAGGAGAGGCTGAGGGAGCTGGGCCTGTTCAGCCTAGGGAAGAGAAGGCTGAGAGGGGATCTAATCAGTGTCTATAAGTACCTCAAGGGAGGGAGTGCAGAGGACGGTGATGGTCTCTTTTCAGTGGTGGCCACTGATCGGACTAGAGGAAATGGCCGGAAACTGAAACATCCAAAATTCCATAGGAACTTAAGGAAACATTTCTTAACAGTGAGGGTGACAGAGCACTGGAACAGGCTGCCCAGAGAGGTTGTGGAGTCTCCTTCTCTGGAGATCTTCAAAACCCGCTTGGATGCAGTCCTGCGCCACGTGCTTTAGGTGTCCCTGCGTATGCAGGGGGGTTGGACTAGATGATCTCTAGAGGTCCCTTCCAACCCTAAGCATTCTATGATTCTATGATTCTATGATTCAAATTTGTTCGGCTGCAGTCAGTGAAAACTTGTAGTATCTTTAATAGAAAGCTGGTAAAGTACATTACTCTTCAGTGCTCTACAAGGCAGTCTCGGAGGGCTGCTTATGCAGGGCTGCTCCAAACAGGTAAGCCTCAAATGCCTTCGTCCTGATCACGCCAATGTTTAATTTCTCCGTACGGATCAGCACACTGGTAGGCTTTATACCCTAAGCAGACAAACTGCTCTTAATTTTGTCTAAACACAGCTGTAGCGATCACAAATTTGCTCCAATTTATGTCCCTCTGATGAGATGCTAAAATCACATTCTCCAAATTACGTTTTTTGACTCTTTAAACAGAGATGACACCAAAGTTGTTCACACAACCATGGAACTACTGCTAAGTCTCTCATTCTTCTACCTGATTTTCTGATTAGCATTAGGAAAAAAGTCCTGGGCAGGGGCTGCTCATCTGGTCTTGCAGAAAGTCATGAATACAGCTGGGCAGAAACTCCCGTCTTGCATGGATGCAAGCAGGAGAGCTAGTGGTACGGGGGAGCGCTCCTCAGATCCAGCAGGGAGAGCCTGAAGCTGCTGCAATCCCATTCATTTCTTTTTCTAACACTCCGCACTGTTGTATAAATGCTGAGGCTGAGGCAGGATTAAGAATGATTATCCCTTTCTTCTCACTCGCATTCCAGTCCAAATTATACTGTCTAATGAAGGACACCATAATGACACATAATACCTTTTCTCTACATTAGCAGATTATAAAACAGATTTAACAAAGATCTAGGATAAGGAGGGGGGAAAATCTTTTACTTTTTTTTCTTTATCAAATCCTCTCCTCCTGTCCCCTTCTCAGCCGCCCTCTCATTCCAGCCGCACAGAACAGAAGCTGCAGGAGATGCCATTGTCACCAAAAGAAATGCCTAAAAAATTGTGCATGCCATAAGGAAACAGTGTGACACCAACCCTAGCCCAAAGAAAACCCCATCTGTATCCAGCCATACCAAATTCAGTTTGCATTTTTCATTTATCAGAATCTGTAATTTACTTTTCTTTGTGATTGTTCAAGTTCCTTTGCTTTTCTTGGCTCCTATGCCCCTCCCCAGACTGTATCTCTAAAAGCAGCTCTGTATCCGAAACCTTTCCCTGCGGAACTATCGCCCCCTTCTCCCCACGCGTGCTAGGGCCCTCTGACAGGCTCTGCTGAGGCTGCTGTAGACTGAGGCTCATCTCTATCTACCACTTGAAAAGACAAAAGTAAAGCTTTGAAAACAGTGATTTTTTTAAAACAAATCTTATATAATGGCCTAAATTGTTTCTGTATGTTTTGTGAATAGACAGAGGCCTTTTCAATACGGCAGCAATCAGGGAATTTATAGGCTCTCTAAAAATGGAGCAGGAAATCAGATGTCTTGTGTGCAACCAAGGATGCTGAAGGAGAGCTGAGGAAGGCAGCGCGCGGCGAGGCGGGATGGAGAGGATTCCCCAGGCAGGGAGAGAGGAGCCTGCGGAAACGCAGTATTTCTGTGAGCCAGGATCAGCTGCGAGGAACTAGGACGTGTGGCAGTGGGAACCCGATGAGCGTGGCTGACTGCCAGCAGATATTATGATCTCAGAATATTGATGTTTTGTACTAATAATTACAAAATCAGCAGCTGTACAATTACATATTTAGATAAATACAAGTGTAAGTGCATCCCGTAACATGGGGAATGGAAATGAACTATGATGAAAATGACAACTCAGACAGTAATATTAATGCTTAGAAAAGACAGAAGCCGGGAGGATGAGAACATTATAAAGAATAGAAGAATATTGATAGTCTGGAAGAAAAATTGATAATGAGAACATTCATGAATGATGAGAAAAAATACATTAACCTTCCACAGCTGTTGAGGGCAGATACACATCAGACAGAAGACACAAAGCGAAAAGGAAGTCTGCATGTGGTAAAAAGAAATCTGGAAAAGAAACGTACAACCAGAATAACCGTTCTGATACTCTGCCTAGGGCAGAAGGACACGCTATTGCTGTGGGTTGTCTTAGCAGCAAGGAAGAAAACCACGGTTGGAATTTTGTCAGCTGAATGTTGTAAGAAAGTAAATTTGTAAGAGGGTCCTACTTAAGTGCTGAAATGTGACATTTCAGGATATACTACTGAGGTGTTCAAAATCAGAGAGGACTTATTAAATGGAGGGAGCTTCATAATACAAGTAGGAATTAGGAAGAAAGAGGTGCACAAGAAAACTGTTGTTGGAATTAGATATAGGTGACTTTAGGGTTGCACTTGAACCAGGTCCCTGCCTACAGTCAAAAGGTTACCTCAAACCTCGGCTCAGTGGAAAAGCAACTGATGATTGTCCTGAAGAGATTTCCTGCTTGTGCCGGCCTCGTCCAGGAGCGCAGCAGAACCATCTCGGGCCCTGTTATGTGTTAGTTGTCACAGCCTGGCCTTGTCCCAACATACAGCTGTGCAGCACAGCTGCGAGTAGGAAACACACTGCACTGCCTTAATCCCACTTCTCCCTGAACAGAAACATCGCTTTTCCTTTTATCACAACAGAGGAGAGGCAAAGACACAGTGTGAAGCTGTCACTGTTCTGCCTTCTCCTGAACTGCAAGCCGCTGCTCCCTCTCCTCCCCAGCATTCCTAATCCTGCAAGGTGCTGAGCAGGCCTAGCTCACGTCCACACCTCCGTCACCCTCACCGTCCAGTGAGGGCTGAAGAGTGAGCACTGAAATCAGCAGACTCTTCTTGTGATGGGAACTGAGGTAAGAACGTGTTACCTGGTCACACAGTGCCCAGCAAGGTCTGGACTGAGATGCTGCTGTGCACTTCGCCTAGAAACTCGTGGGACTGCAGCAGTCCAGATCACAGAGGAACCTCCCCATCCGTGTTCAGGATTTATATGGTTTGCTTTCCTCTCCTAACAAAGCTGTGTTCAAAGATGATTAACAGATGTTGTCATTAAAAAGTTGGTACTTGCCAACAAATAACACATGGATCTACTTGAGAGACAGTGCTGTTTCCACATATTTTCCCAGGAAAGGATACTCATGGTAATCTTTAAGACCGAAAAAAAATGACACTTCAAAGTATCTTCTAGCATACATCATTTTCTTAAGAGAACTGCCAGTTTCTTGAGAATTAGTTTATCTTGTTTGTATGAAATCATCTGGATAAACACACATGATACAGAATGTATAATTAAGTAGATTACAGTTAAAAGGGTAAGCCGTAATCTTTTTAGCTAATAATGGACTTGGCTAGGAAAGACTTATTTGCAACAAAGATAAGCCAAAAGAATCACTAATAATAGACAGTCACATATATCAATTAAAGAGATTAAAAAGAATGATCAACTGACACACAGCAAAGATTCTCAAAGGCTAGAAGGTGACGAACAAAAATGACAAGATTTTAATATGCCTTGACAGAGCAGCTGCAATATAAAGATAGCAAACCAGGAGCTAAATAAATAAATAAATAGCAGGGCTATCAGAAGAAGGATGCTTATACACTGGACCTGGCTGGACCACACAAGCACAGAACCACTCCTGTGTTAACCAGCCTGGTGGACACTCAAGTCTAAAAGCTGGCAGCCAGGCTCTCAGTTAACCATCTGAAAAAGTAATAGGAGGCTTTTTGCACAAGGCAGGAGTGTGAGCAAATCAAATGCAAATCTAATTTTCATGTAGTTTTCAAATAAATGACAGCTGTATTGTACTTTCCACTGTATTCTAAAATTGGTATTTTAGAGGTTGAGACTTAAATCCCTTTTTCTTTTCCATGGACCTGTTGCTAAAAACATGATGTATCTGCCAAGAAGTGTATGTTTGGAAAGGATTTCTATTCCGTTTTTCCTACCATACGACTGCAAGCTACAACATTCACTGATGAGGTTGGTGGCACGTTCAGGCTCTCATTGATGTCTCATGCAAACCTGCCACAGGCAGCAGGAACATCCTCACTGAGCGGCCGTCAGGCTGTTAGTTGGGATTTAGCTCTTAGCTTCAGGTCACGTCTCCCTGCACTCTGTGCAAGGAAAGAGCAGTCAATGTTGGCATGTGCCATTTGTACGAAGGTCAGTTGCACTTGAGGGGTTTTAAGTTTCCAAAATATAAAAAATTAATGGGCTGTACAATTAGAAACACCGTCTTACAGACATGCAGCAACAGGAAATTCAGCTAAGCGGATGTTTATTTCTTTAACATTCTATTAAAACAAAGAAGTTCTAGGATGAGATTTCCCCATTTTATCTCTTAATTGCATCCAGATATGCAAAACAGATTTACTGCTAGTGCCTTGCATATAGTACAACATTTTAAGGCTGATTATGAAACAGCATTACAATTGTCACATGATGAAATATTCATTTTACTGTTATGGGTCAATATTATTTTCTAAAATGAATTGTAAGTACTTCTTAAATTGAATATAAACCCTACTAAACCACTGAAACAGCTAGTTATGAAAACATAATTCTTTTAAATTCAGAAGGGTATCAGCATGAAAGATTTTATCTAAGCAAATTGCAAAAAAGGAATAAAGAAACACGCGGGCAGTGTCCACATTTACCATTGTTAAAGCCAACATTAAGCCTAGCATTGAAATCTTTCAGGATTTCCCTTTTGAACAGGTGAAAGTTGCTGTGCGTAGGCATGCAGACACATCCTCCCCAAAACAGTGTATTTGCAGTTTAGTTGTTCTTTGAAGAGTAGTTAGTACCTGGCTTTTGTTTATATTATACCACACAGAGGGGAAAACATACAACTTCAAAGTATTTACACTCTCAAACCTCCATGGTCCAAAACATCTAGCAGTCTATTTGTTGCTTGTGGGTATAATAAAGCAAACAGTGAAAAAACGTTAAGGTAGTAGTTTTTAAAGAACACTGTATCAAAGTTCTTCATTTCTATTCAAAAATACTGTTGAAGAGACTACAAATCTCCACTTGATCTGTTAGTTGCAATTATATAATATTTTTTCCAAAATGTGCCAAGGTTTTATTTACATTATTTAAAATAGTTTTAAAAAGATTTCTTGATTCTATAGTTAAAATAAATGCAAATTAATTTCAGATTTTTATAACACAATATTGCAAATTAAAATTATTTTCTGCACATATTTCAAAATTTATGTTGAAGCTCAGTTTTCCTAAACAGCTAATCACAAGGGAGCAACTGAAGTCCTGAATACAGCCTAACCAAAGCTGGCAAAGGTTACCTGAATATGGGATACCTTTTCCCACTGTCCACTTAGTGGGGAAAAAAAGAAAATGAGGATGTACTTGTACTGACCTCAACTGAATGAAAGCAGCAGTTTCAAAACGACCTAACTAGGTGCTAACTAGGTGCTTAATGAGCATTATTTTTCAACACAAATATCCACTAGTGCATTTCTCATTCTTCTCTTGCTAATATGACCGTATTTTAAATACCTGAATATCCAAACCAAACATATTCACAAACTTTTGGGAAGAAAACATGCTATTTTTTACTAAAAAATTTAGCAGTTACCTTTTAAGTTATTTAATGACCTGTTAAATTGCAGGCATTTTGGTGGAAGTTAGGTTAGGTTCTGATGCGGCTTCTTCACTTAATGACATATCAGTTAATTAATTCTAGAAATAAATACATCAGAACACATTCTAGACACTATGAGAAATTTTAAATCAAGATCGCCTTTATCTATCACCTCTCTTTTCAAAAAGAAATAATAGTTTGTGTGTTTTCCAAAATACATACTTTCAGACGTAAACTCTATTTGGATCATTCCTCAGCATCATTATGCAACGAACATTTACATTAGCACTTAACACAATCTATAAGGACGTTAATTCTCTATTGATTTAAGAGCCTACATAATTTAGGAATGCTCCCATATTTCTGCGATCTAGATTTCATTGTAGGTATTATTCAGTCTAAATATAAGTCTTTTATCTGCATGCCAAATATTAAAATTACATTGGATGACTGTCTATACCCTTCTATTTTTACAGCAGCTCTTCATAGCAGATGAAGATTCGAACCTGTTGAGTTTAGTAGGATTTTTAGAAGGATTCAAGTCTTAACTCTGCCTGTCTATTTGTGACACTTAGGAATTTCTAAGCTCTGTAGGTGCCTATAAAACTGTATTTACCTGCTGAGTGAATCCTGTCACCAGATCCTTGACAGCCATCCTCATCATCACAATCCCCACTTGACTCTGTCTCCTCACTTCTTCCAGCCCCGCTGCCAGCCTCTCGGGAAGCCCATCTTTCCAGTTTGAATTTTGCCTTCTCAGCATCCAGCTAGAATGGAAGAAGTAAAAAGCAACGGTCAGTTTATTTACACAACCCCTGATGGTCATCCTGGGTTTATAATGTAACAAGCACTTTCACGCTCCCATTCTTTACAAAACTGTTCCTAGAAGTGAGGATTGTTTCTGGTCGAGACTCACAGAAATTTTGGAACAAAAGTCCACACAAAAATTCTCCACCACCTAAGACCAAGAACATTTATCACCAAACTTGTAATTGAAAACACCACATATTCCGTTTTCCAGTAGCATCATAGGTACCTCTGGTCCTGCAGCTGGTCCTCTTGCAGACTACATATGGGATATCAGGGGTTAATGCCATTATAATCTGCTGATGTCTGAGTACTTGTTCTGGGATATGTACAGCTGAAGACAACAGTAGGCCTTGACAGCCTTCCAAGAGCTGAGTGTATCTGCTGCTCCTCAGATGTGCTTGGTCACTTGGATGCCTCAGCCCCTCGACAGGATTTTTACAATGATTTAGAAGGCATTCTAAATTAAAGGCATGAGAAGATGCCTTTACCAACTGCGAGTTGTTCATTAGATTTCACTTCAAATACATTTTTGGACTGCCTACAGAGGAGGCTGTTTCTAAAATTAATCTCAATGTATCATTCTTGGTGACACTTACTATAATAATGTATTCACTCCCCAAACGAATCTTTTTGATTTTATATGTTCTAATTCCCTCTGTCCCAATGAACTGCTGCCTGTTGTTACTGCTGTTGCAACAAATGACTCTTCAGGTCACTGATGATTCCAAAGAATGAAAAACACCATTTCATTTTCCATCAGTCTAGATCCAGCCTATCTGGGGAGCAGCAACAACAGCAGCACTATTGGGGAAGAAATGAAATAACTGTTTTAGACTAATACATTTTGTTATAAGGCAGCAGTCAAAGAAAAATCATTCAAAGAAGAAGCTTGGAGCTAACTCTTCCATAGCGGAGAGCTTTCTCACCGAGCTAGACCAAACCTCTGCTGTTGAACCTGGGCCATTTTTTGTAGGACACTTAAACATTCACTGATATAAAAGCCAGAATTTAGGTGTTTCATGTTCCTTGGCTGATGCCCTCAACCCCCTGTACTGTTTCCAGCTGAAACTATGCTATACCACACGGATGAACATTGTTTTGAAAGCCAGCTTGTTTGTCTCCCTTTGCAAGTTACAAAAACCTTGTTTGTGTTAGTGCTGCTGGTATTAAGATCCTTTATTCTGGTTATATGAAAGTTTTTTAAGCAGCTGGAAAGGGTTTGTAATGCTTCTCAACGTTTGTCAGATTCTGGATCTGTCCAGTACCCTTCACCACAAGTATCTTCCCCCAAAATGCTGCAGAGTCATTTCAGGCTTTCTGATCTGCTTTATCCCCGAGCACTGTAATTATTTTTGGCTCTGAGGGAAACGTATTTTGGACTGCAGATACTTTGAAGATTGAGACAGTTTCTAAGCTAACAAGGAGGTGGGCTGGGAGCCGAGGGAGGAACGGGAACACAGGTCAAGATAACGGTATTAACTGGGTTAAACTGATGCGGAGCTATGAAGGCAGCAATTTCTCTGCAGTGGGAAGCTCTGTGTTATAATCTCCTTCCGCAGCTCCTGTGAACTGCCATCCTCCACGCTTGGAATGACAAATGCCTGGACCACTTGGCCAAGAGGTCCTTCCTTCTCTGTTGAACAACATATGCCAACTTTTACACAAGAGAACTCAGACTTTTTTTCAGCCTTTCACTGACCTGTTTGCTCATTCCAAAAGCACAAATAACTTCACACTGCAGCTGGAAGCTCAGGATGTGGGAGGAGAGGGGATGGACTCTAGTGGGGAAGAGCATTAAATCCTGCCTGCTATTCTTTATAGACAAGTTGCTGAATGGTGAACCTTATCATGGTGAACCTTATCATTCTCAGACATGAAGCCTGATGCCATGGCAATACAAAACAACATTTTGTCCACCAATTGGAAAAAATTGCCTATGAGGGGGAAAGATAACTCAGTTCTTTCTCAGATTTACCGTGTCTTGACCGTATTAGAGAAGACTCATGCATTTGTAGTTATAATCCTTTAGAATGAACAGAAACAGCTAAGTGATGAACAGAACAGACACAAAATGTAATGAAGGTTTTTGATGATTGTTTGCCAGTGAAAGCAGAAATGTTTACTGCCCATTAAGGTTATCATTCTTTTCAAAATTTGATTTCAGTCAGTGCTCACGGCTCAATCCTGACCTCTCCTCAAAACAAGCAAATAGTTGAACAAAATGTGCCCCACTTTCAGTGGAACAGCCCTACCATTTGTCCCTGATTCATCTGAACGGTAAAACTCACATATTCCTGTTCAGCTCCGAGTCAGATGCAGATGACTATACTTATGCATTTTATTCCAGCCAAGGTTCCAAGTTTAAGTTACATTAGAAAGCTGAAGGATAGTTTTACAGAGGAGGGAGGAGTCCCATGAGCAGGGCTGCTGTCTCTCCGCCCTGTTGACACTCGGGACGTCTCGCGGGCATTCCCGGAGCCGCGGCAGAGGCCGGGGCCGCGCAGCCGGTGGCAGCTGGGCTGCATCGGAGCTGCTCCTTACGCTGCCTTCCAAGTGCAATCCCCAGGCTCCCTGCCGAGCCTAACCCCAAAAGTGTCTCTGGATCTCTCAACGTGGATGTACTAGAACATAACATTTATTCTCATACTTCTTCATGACGGCGTGTTCCAAATGAGCACTCCCACATATTAATTAAATAATAACCGCTAACTCCACAAAAAACTATTTGATAAAAATGCCAATTTTAATCAACTTCCTTGATTAGTCTATTTTCTGAGGGGTCATATATGCCTGTATATCTGATGAGACAACTTCAAGCTGTGGAATAATGAGCTCATTTCATCAGAAAAATGGGTTTTAAACTTGTATTTTGCACCAGTGTTTCAGGCTTTCCAGGCATGAAGCATGGCCATGGAAAACTAAGCAAACACACTTTTAGAATAAAGCCACTTAAAGCTGTGTGCTTGGCATATTCAGACACAAACTCCATATAGTAACTGTTTCCTGAGGGATTTGTTAATTAGTTTTCTATATGAAGGATTTGTGTGTGAATGTTCTTCCTTTCTGAAAAAGCAGAGCTAAAATCTGATTTCAGTCCACTTGTCATGTGAGCACGTGCATCTTACTGGCTGCTGTTTGCACAAAGATCAGAAAATGGCTTATTATATATGATATTAAGGACCCGTAAGCTAAGCACATCTTCTCTCAAGGTACTGACAAACAGTTGTCTTTTTAAAAGTACTCTAGCGACATAAATACAATTTGCAGAGATGAAGCACTTTGCTAGCATTAGGCACTAATAATTTAGAGGGCCATTCTTCAAAGGAGTCAGAAATTACTCAATCCTTCCATTCATCCTATTCAAAAAGAAAAATAAAACTCCTTTTTAAACCATTATTAGGTCAGAAGTGACTACAACTGGAAAAGACAATGAGCTTTTGTTCTTAGTCCATTATATACATTTTTTGTTAGGGATTGACATACTGCTTTAGGCATAAAGCTGCATTTTACTGGTGTCTTGTGACTGAGCAGATGTTCTGTCATTTCACTAAACAATAGCAACATAACAAATGTTAGACTTAACTGCCATTTTTAGACTTAACTACCATATATACACTTATTCCAAGAGGATCCTCTCCTTTGAGATAACATTTATGGTTAATTTTCTTCCACATATGCTCCTAGATCCATTTTAAAAGCATGCAGCACTTGCTTTTGTTCCTTTTTAAATCTTTTCTAAATCTAATTTTTCTATTTATCCAGCATTCATATACTACAGCACAAGTAAACTAAACAAACTTCTTTGCCCTCAATCTTGCCAGACATCTGCTTTGTTCTTCCTGTGTCTGGACAGCATCGAACCCAGAAGGCCCTGTGCATCATTCCTTTCTGGGTTCCTCCAAAGGCAGCACAACTCAGTGAGGTAGTTAGTACCAATCGACCCTTAAATTCTCTTTTTGTAATCTAATGAAAACAGACTTCTAACCTTCTGGAATAAGTGACACCCCCGGAAGGTTTCCTTCTGCTGCGTTTATTGAGATCCTAAAAGAGTATCAAGACGCTTTTGGTAACTACTCACAGAGCCCTCCTGTATTTATTCGCTACATTGTATCTGCCCAGTACACTGACTTCCCAATAAGCTCGGCAGTTTCTGGTTGAGTTCTCATGCAAAGAGGACACAGAACACACACTCGAATCATGATTGCAATTCTGAATGCTTTAACTGCCGCCTAAATGCTCGTCAAACAGCAACATCCATTTTGTGTATCAACAGAAAATCTGTACCTGCCTGGGATCCTGACTAGGAAATGAGCTTGCAAAAACGAGAGGCTCAACCTCCCCTCTCTCACGGATGTTCACCTGCCCCAGCGGAGCCAAGGCTGCCACAGCGCCGACGCGAGCGACAGCCCCCGAGCCGTCCCGGCTTCCCAAGGAGGCCAGAGGGCACGGGGAGCGTCCCGGGCGCAGGCGGTGCTGCCCTGGCAGGCCGGGCTCTGCCAGGGCCTTCTCACCCTGCCGAGCTCTGGGCTCCAGGGCAGAGCCATGCTGCGCAGCACAGAAACTGGCAGAAACTCTCTCTTTTAGCTGATTATTTCATCAGAAATTGAAGATGCCTTTTAGAGATTTGCCCTGTTACACTGCAGGATTAGCGCTCCTTTTATTGATGCTTATGGATTTTTTTTTACAGCTGATTACTAAAGGTGACTATACAGTATTTCTGGAAAGCGTTAGCAGCACAATCGGTTTAACATTCATTGAATTAAATTACTTCATGTGGCAGGTCTTCATGTTTACTGACTACACTCTGAAGAAGTGATAAGGATGTGTACCAACCAAATCTCATACTTGTTAAGAGAACCTCCATCACAATTTTGCTTCCTAATACTGTAAGTGTCACCCGAAAACTATTACTTACGAATTGCCCAAACTGAGCACAAACAACCGATGGATTGTTTTGCATGCCAATTTGTTTTAACCAAACAACACAACACCTGTTAAAAGAGAACTAACGCAATCTAATTTAAATTCAGTATGACAGGTAAGTCAAGGAAATAGGCAGACATCTCTCCTTCCTGTGGTATCTTAGTTATTATTAGACTATAACTTTGCACTACTATGCAAAGGGCCAAAGAAGATCTTCGTGACTTCGTGTTTAATGTGCCTAAATGATACATAGGCCTTGGATTAGTCTCCTCCACAGGCACGAATTTCACCTTTATACAGTTAAGTTACTGCTGCCTTTTCCAAAAATAAAATCTGCTTTTTAAACTGCAGACATGCAGTCTGAAAATAGAGCATATGGCTAAAAAACCTGTCATGTTATATTAAGACTTTCTACATTTTAAAGTTTAAAAAATTGGTAAACAACTGTAATAAGAATGTAAAATAAGCATTTTAATTACTGGTAAAGTGTACAACAACAGTCACATGAAAGCTTCTCTGACACTTCAGAAGGGGCACAGGGATGCAGAGAGTGCCAACCTGGAGTCTGAGTGACAGCGTCAGACACTGCCTGTATGGTGAGCGCTCCATTCAATATTGGATGGGCAAAAGATTTTAGCTATCACTTACAAGTTCCTGGGGCAGCCTCGCAAGAGGAAGATGGGGACAAAAATCCTCAAGTATCTGCATAACGAGGCTGAAATAAAGTTGCCTGTGACGGCAAAGAAGTATACAGGGTATTTCAGGAGGTCTCCTCCAAACTTGTGCCCTGGGTCTGCACGCTCTGCTGCTTTTTAATATTATGGAATTGATTTGTAAAATCAAAATCACAAATCAGAACCACTCCCATTAACCATTAGAAGTTCTGCTTCCTTGCTTGTCTAATTTCTGTAAGGACAGATTTTATCCACGTATCAAACTATATCCTCTAGGCCAAGAATGAAACCTCCTAGCTGTGCCTGAAGTGAGAACATGGCTGAAAAACTGCATTAAGGATTGCCTGGGTTTAACAGGGCTTCTTGGTAGCCTGTTTTGAGGAAGAGCTCTGACTCGTGGAGTTTCTGAGTTCTGAGAACAGCCAAGAACGCTTGTCTGGTCAGCCTGGGGAGGCGTGAAATGGGAAGATCCCGCAATCAGTAGGCTGGTCACACTCCATCAGGCCTTGAATGGCACCCTCTTGATAAGCTGCATGTTTCTATGGGTTAAGTGAGTGAAAAGTGGCCTCTCTTAATTGTCTAAGGAACAGAGCCAGTCTTTTTCTTTGCTTGGTACTCAGACAGAAATTATCTTTTTTTATTTCCTGAAGGAAATGCTCATGACATGCTCCAGTGCATGTTAATTCTGTTTCATGTTCTTGGCTAATTATCTGCTTTCAAGGTCTATGTTGGTGAAGATCATTTTCATAACACAAAAAGTTTGACATTTCACTGGAAAGACTTATGAACAATTGGGGCCTCTCATTACTTGGGAGTACTCACTGGGAGTTGATGTTTCATGTTAAAACATGACAGAGGCAGTGCTCTGTTTAGTCTCCTCGACACTAAATCCCAGCAAGCGAGCAGTAAAATACAGCATGAAATAAAATATGGAGACAATGGTAAGAAGATGGATAATGGTGTTTGTCATACATTTAACATGTACTGATTTAGAGAACTAAATGGCAAATTATTCATTACCCAAGATTTAATACCACTGCAACTCAAATCAACACCACACCATCCCTGCGGTATCTGACTTCTCTGAAATCTTGAGTATCACATTTCTAAATGTGTTGAATTATTTAAAAGATGCCACATATGTACAGAAAAAGAGGATTTGAGCCTACACTGCTATGAATCAGCATACTGAATTCAGTGGAGCAGCTCCAATTTATTCCACATGAGGGGCCAGCCCAGATTTTTCAGTCCGTGGAAGCGGGGTATTTTAATGAAACAGGCAAACACATTTCATGCTGCATGAATTTGATAGAATGCAAGTCCTTCTCTTTCCAGATGTTGTACTCCCATTTCAGGCTAACATTTGAGGACATCCAAATGAATGTTCTTGTAAGTCATTTTTATTTAAAAAAGAAAGAAGTAGAAAAACTTCTGCAAGCAGCTGCTGCCACTGAAGCCTTTTTTTTTCCCTATGGATTTCCTTTTCACTGGTCATTTCCCATGAAGATTCTCTCATGTCTCACCAAAGTTGAGTTTCCATTACAGTGCTTTCATCATCGAACCTCTCTCCTCTACTCAGAGCCCTCAGCATTTGTTAAATGTGGTGAAAATTGCCTAAAGGGTTAAAAAGATACGGAGGGAGTGGCATGCGTGGCAGGCAGGCACACACCGCACCAGGCTGTGATTGTATAAGCTGTGTTTGTTTATGAAACCAGGCTAAAATGCAATGCACAGGCACACAAACAGCCTTGGCAGATCACTAGTAAAATTTCTGGAGAGCAGGAACAGTTGTTTTGCCTGATGGCAGCTTTGATTTGTCATCATGGGTTTAAATTCTATCTGGGCTCACATTAGGCATGGTAAGTGGGAAAAGGTCAGTGCGTGGGTCTTTGTGGACCATCATCATCTCCTATTGCCTTCTCAAAAGTCACTCACAAAACAGTCCGATCAAAGAGATTAAAAGCTGCCTCATGGTGCACTGGGGAAAATGACAACCACATTTTCCCTGTACTAAATATACCTATAATTCAGACTTGGGAACTGGCCCACATTTACCAGAGATGTAAAGTGGCTTTGAAAGTCTTTCTTTATATCTCATTCAAACTGCATAAAGGAATTGCTATTTTGAGGGAGCAGATTGAAATTTCCAAGATAGGGCTCTGGAGTTATGCTACCAGCATTTGCTGCAGAATTCATTTAAGCAGTTCCAGTACATCCATGCAAAACTCACTTGTTGCTTTTTTTTTTTTTAAATAGTTATAACTTTACTTATTATTTTAGACTATTTTCTCTACAAGTGACAAAGTTCCTATTTAATCAATTGGAATCACTTTCACTCTCTTTACTGAGATTTCTGAAGCTTCTCCATTTTATTTTTTATCTCTCATTACAACACTGAAGACTTTTTTAATTAAAACCACCTCTCTCCTTTCTCTGACTATAGGTCTAAATTAGATTCTACTCTTGAACAGCTCTGTAGAGTTTGACTAAATTTCAAGCAGTGCTCAAAATGAGCAAAGATAAGAGGTTAAAGACAAGGGAGATTCAAACTGGAGCTGGCTTCTGTTGTGGTAATGAGACTTAGTTTGAAATAGGTGAGATATGTTCATTACAACCAACCCCTGAAAATGACTGGAGAACTAACACTGGAGAACTAACACGGCAAGATACTCAATGGAACACAAAACGTTGTACTGATTCCCTGTTTTTATCTCTCTCGGGAAGATGCCTTTTCTCCCCATTTCAATCTGTTTAACCTGTCTTCCTTAACCAGCTCCTCTACACCACTGCTCATTTGTGACTTGCTCTCCTCTTTATTCTCCTCATGGAAGAGCATCCTCTTTCCCACTTAACTATGGCCATCTACTCAGCTGTGGATGCTGACTTTCATCCACTTCCACTTGGATGTAGGATTAGATTTTACACATGGAAGCAACCAAGTCTGGCCCCTCCTGTACCCCCATCAGCTCGGTCCACAGGATGGGCTTGTCACTCTCTCATGGATTCGCTTTGGAGGCCTGGAAGGTCAGTTACGGTCATCTCGTCCAGTTCCCTTCCCTGCTTAGGCCTCTAGGGAAAGGCTTTTCCTCCCCTCTCCTACTGCTTTTGGACAACTCTGAATCTGTCCTTATGCAGAGGATTCTTGCTAGAAATGAGGATGTGTGAGAGAAGAGATGTGGTTAGTAGGAGTAAGCGTTGACATGTTCTACAAACGTCTTGCTCTACTACCATGTAATCGCAGCCAGAACCTGCAACAAGTACCGGTAAATACATGCATGGGTGAGCTGCTGATGTGACATGAAAAGAAGTTAGGGATGAGAAATACGGGGTTCTCAAAAAGACAACAAACATCACGCCCCAATTAGCACTCCTCTCTGAAACTCAGCTACCTCTGCAAGGACGAGCAAGTCCAGGCACATCTCATTTCCAGGCCAGCTGAGGAGCAGCCTTGCTGGCTGCATATTCAACACCATGAATGTTCATGTGTTCACACGCAGCTCTTCAAGGCACAATTATTAGTTAGGACAAAGGATGAGCTAAGGAAACCAAGGCAGATTCCTGTGCACTTGACTCCTCTATAACATGCAGGACCAATTGCTCCCCATAGCCTTGACTGTGGTTTGGGCATTTTCCTAACCATGAATCATGAAGTACAAGGAAGAGATGGCACAAAGAGATTATGAAGAATTTGCATTTGGCTCATGTGAATCACGGCACCCCTTCCCTCCTGAGGAGTTCAGGCCTTGTGCTGACTCCTGAGCACCAGGCACTCTCAGTGGCCGCACACAGTAGAACTGGCTGTAACACAACTGGGAAGGACCAGGAGGTTCCTTAGAACCACTGGCACAACTACTATAGATGGAGGGGCCGTCAGTCGGTATTTTTTAAGTATTTTTGAGACGTTATAGCTATCTTTAGCTGCTGAAACATAACATGAGATATAGCAAGAACCCCTGCTGCGAATTTGGTCATCTGATACTAATTATGCTTTAAAAAGAAGGAATTTATCTTCAGTTTCACTTCAAAGTCAAGGCTATGCATCTTACTGTCAAGTGAGTAGAAGTCACAGGGATACTCTGTGATTACAACGGCAGGATCACATACCCAGTGGGAAATCTAAGGCAGCTGGAAAGACTCAAGAACACTAATGCTTCCACTTCCGTTTTGTTCTTGCTAGTGGGTATGTTATGGGGCAGACTGCTGCTATTTAATTCACATTACTCTGATTTGTGAACGTTAACTATCAAACCAAACTCTGCTCAACAACTTCGACACCAGTTGCCTCTCAACATGTTCTCCCTCTGCAGTCCTGAGCTCTCCCCACGTTACCACAGAGGTATCCACAGAAACAGTCACCAACACACACAGTTTCCAGGCTCATTCAGCTGGGAAAGCAGGTGAAAATCCCTGTGGAGCTGGTGTAGGCCCTGCCTCCACCTCGAAGCTCTGTCGTGCCCCATGTCCCAGTCCCCTGGGCTCTACCTGCTCCTGTGTGCGAGGGCGAGCTCTGCAGGGCCTGCTTTTAAGTCACCTCCCACTCCTCCTGTACCGTACATGATGAATCACAATAATTAAAAGGAAGTCCCCTCTTTTCTGTACGATAAATGATAGGGTTTTTCTTATGCTGGATTTTTCCTGCTGGATTTGTTAAACCTGACCTCACTACCTCTCCACTGTAGTGTATATGCAGCAGAAAAGTAAAGGGAATGGAGCTTAATTGTGCTCATTTTATAAATTGAGTTCCTAATTCTCATTGACTTCAGATGTTTTTTGTTAAGAGAAAAGATAATATGGAACCATAATGACAGACCTTCTTGTCAAATTTTATCTTCAAGGAGGCTTGGATTAATAGGAAGCACACAACTGAGCTATGTGTGTTTTGAAGTGCTTGGGAGACTCTTTTAATTGCTGCAATCTGTTGCGGTGCCTCTCCTGCACTCGTGAAGGTGTTCAGCGCGGTGCGTGTTTTGCTGATGAGCTCTTTGTCTCGTAAGGCAGAAATGTTTTGTCTTGTGTCAGATCTTAGAGCCACTGATACTAAACCTTTAAGAGTAGGAATGAAAGAATAAATACTAACAAAACAATAAAGGCAGATAAGACAATAGTTGTTCAACACTAATGTGGCCTTTTATTATTTTGTTATGATCTTTTATTTTTCTCTTTTCCCTTCATTAGAAAGGAGCCCAGGAATACTTTCTAGATAAAAGCAGCTTTTTACCACCAAGGAAACTGTGCTCCTACAGAGCGTATGTTGGTATCTTTTATATTCTCTTTGTATGGGTCTATAGTGAATATTTTATATCAGGGGTCTCATTCAAAAATTCTAATTTCTGAGATTTCTCTAAATGTTCTTGATACAGTAGTTAGTAATAACTGATTACTCTGATATTCCTTCCAAATGGCTAAATAATTCTTAGAATCACTATCAGAAAAGGGAGTTTATCTATCAATATGACTAGAACGACCTTACACCAAACCTGGTATGAATGAGATCCTTTGAGCTGATAACAAATCATCCATGTGCTATCTCTATACCAATCTAACACTTAAAATAAACGGCCAGCACTGAGATGACCACGTCAGAGCCTACTTCCCTGTTTGCAAACTGGGGTACCTGGCCGCAGCATTTCTCGGTATAATTATTGCGAGACTGCCCTTCTGCCTGTTATCCTCTTCCCAAACAGACCCTTGGAATTAGTAAGATACAAATATATAGACATACACATTGGATCTGCTGCTCAGACATTCGCCCTGCCTGTTGTTCTGCTCTGGGAGGATGGAAGCAGCCGGGGAGCTGCCGTGAGGCCTCTACCTTTGCTAGCCTGTGGGCACGAGCACTCCTTTCCCACAGCAACTTCTAAACTGAGGGGTATTTGGAGCATGATTTCATCTTCATCTTTGGAGGTCAGCGTTGCTGGCAAGATCAGAACCAAACGACTCCCAGGCTACTCATTCCAAAAAAGAGATTAGTCAAGATTTTTTCATTTCTAGTGTTTCTCATTTAACTGCCCGAATACCAGTGCAAGATGAGGGATAATGATCTACCTCCAGATCTGTGTTTAATATTTAAAAACCTATGATCACTATTTAATTTGGACCAATCCCAGACTGTATGCTATAGAGGTCTCTCTCTAGTGCTCCACATCTGCTAAATATTTTAGACATTTTAGCTTTATATTTATGTAGTTGAGATAGAGTATAATAATGCCTATTAAAATCAAGAGTGTATGAGGTTATATTAGGTATTCCAAGGAAGACAGATTTAGCGAGCTTAATAGAAACCATTCACTCCTCCACTGAAATGTCAGATTTGTTTCTCACACTTTTGCACACTATGTTTAACTCAGCCCTATCCTTCAAAGGCAACTGATATCTTCTAGCCACACATTCAGACACGGATTCCTTCTTAGTTTCAACTTCTTCAGAATCAATTAATACAACAGGCAGTGACAAGCACATGAAAAAAGAACACTTATAATCAAAATGATATATCTATAAAAACGTCATGGAGCGCAACTTACTGCCTACATACACTTGGATGCTCTTAGCTTTGTGCCAGGGATCTTGTTAACACCTGACATTGGGACAACACATTTCCACTGGAGCTCAAACCTCTTCTAATTGGTCGAGAACATAAGGCTGGTTAACACCACAGTCATACGTCATTTAATGTTCAACCTCATTTTCTGCAAACTGTTCCGCAAAGCTTACAAATTACAAATTGCATTACAAATATTGCACTGGAATTAGGCTTCTGTCCAGAATTCCTTGTAGTAAATATTTTCTCTAGAATTGAAACTTTCATTCTCAAGAAAGACACTCTCAGACAGGACATCTATCCTCAAACACCTTAACAAAGGACAACAACCTTAATTATCAGCCACATAGGTTTAGGGGCCTGAAGATACAAGTGTCCTTGGATGAGACACGCAGACCCAATCAACAACACTTGGTAATAAATCCTCCTGTCATTCCTCACTGAAATAATTTAAAGATACAGAACCAGCCAGTGGCACCACTGCACTCTACGGAACTCCTAATGACTAGTCCGGATTACGTAAGCTTGGAAATCAAGCAATGCTCCCTCCAACAGAGGCGGTAAGCAAGAACTCATTAAAAACAAACAAAGCCAACTATGGCTGCCGTTTCCCATCATCTACATTCTTGACCTTTCAAGCACACTTCCAGTCTATCTGTGAACTCAAGCCCATTGTTATTTCACTGACGGTGCGCAGCTGTTGAAGCATTCAGTCAAGTTCTCAAGCAGTTCTGAAACATGCTGCATGTATTTGTCCTGGAACACTCTCTAGTTCTGTGGCATAAACAGAGAAGAGAGAGTTAATCAGAAAATAAAAATAGCAAATGTTAGGGAAGAAAGGCTCTCAGGGGGCTATAACACAAGGGAAAAGACCCATGCATTTGTTTTCTTATTATAGCATTAATTTTGCACTTTCTTATAGGCACTAGTAATATTATTACTTCAACTCGTTCTGTGAGAACCGAAGGTGCTGTGTAACACTAGTGACTTCTGCCACCACTTGCATCTGACAGCACAAGGTGCTCCAGGATTTTGTGCAGTTGAGGAAAGCGCCTGTGAGATGAAGATTTCTTTTCCCCTCTCTTACAAACACCATGCCAGACCATTCAGAGGAATTCACTAGATCTTTTCCCCATGTCCTTACCTTTCTTGTTCTCTCACCGTTCCCATAAATTCAGGATTACACTAAGTTACTTTAACTATGGCCTGGTCTACCTTGACTGCTACAGCACAGGCCCCGGTGTTCTGCTCCCATTCACATCAGGCTTTCCAATGCCCTCTCCCTGCTCTGTGCTACTGCAAGAGGAAGGGCTGAGTTGAAGGCTGCCCAGAGAGGTTGTGGAGTCGGTTGAAGGAATATCCAACTACCCAGGCATGCTCAGAAAACACCTCGCTGGCTCCCTGAGAGAGCACAAACTGCTGTCCCTCAGGGACTAGGGTTTGGTTCCAAGCATAGAATAAGGAAAACATTTCCCATTTTGAGTAAGTCAAGCTCAAAGGAGATAAAGAGCATCCACGCGTGATAAAATAATAACTGTTCCCAACTTTTCAAGACGGAAGCTTGCAGAACATGAAACGCAGCACCTCACTGCTTGACCTTCCAGAAGAGCACTATCACCTCTCCATTTACCCCTGCAATGTCACACCTCCCTGCATGAATCGCCAAGCGTGTGATCATGTAGTGCAGCTCCTCAGGGCCGGAGTGCTCTGCTGCCTGGCTCAAGCTCAGAGTAATCGACCTGCCACAGAAGCAGCTACCTCACGTCAGATGGGAGATCAGCCGGCCCCAGATCCTGGATCAGCTGTGGCCAAGAGCAGGGGCAGGCGAGCACGCCCGGCCCTGCTCCTCAGCACCGTCAGCGCTGCTCCCTGCTTGGCGCAGCTGGCGCTGAGCGCGGGCTGGCACCACCATGCAGCGCGGCGAGAGCGAGGCCTGGGATACGCTAATTCCTTCTTACACAGCTACGAGCAGGGAGCCAGGAGGAAGCGCAGGGAAGTATGAGCTTTGATAGCCCACATCAAAAAAAGACGCATGGGAGTAGAGGAAATGCCTGCCTGCTAGTGTAAGCTCTCATGTAAATTGTGCAGGCTGGCAGACTGATTTTCATCACCGAGGCTGCCCACGTCCTTTGAAGACATGTCACTTCCCTGGCCGTGTGCAGCTGTGTGTTTGAAGCACGCGCTAGATGGACAAAAATGATTTTTTTCACAATCTTAATGTTGAATGCTTTCCGGGAAAACTGCTATCACTTCAAGCTTCTACGAGTCTGAAGGGTTCATTTAGTTTTTAAGGATCAGTCTTAGTTTACAATTATTAGTTATTTGATGTCTAAACAGGCAATTTGATGAACGGGAGAGTGAGAGAAAAAGCACATGAACAACATATTGCATAGAGCCTTGGCAATTAGAATGGAACACTCTACAGGCAATTCACCTTCTCGTTGTCTTCCTCTGCGCTTATATTAACTATTCTATTCAATCTCATCTCACCAGGTTTTATTTTTAGGAACCGATGTTCTTGCTTACACAGAACAGCAATTTACTCTGCATAGTCTCAGGAAACCAACACACTCATTCAACACAATTCAAACGCTGGATTCCACAGCTGAAGGAATCATCACCACACACACCGCCTTTATGCTGAGACACAGAATTTCTCACCCCAGCTTTTTACATGAATTCCCTTACAATTTTTCTCCCCTGCACATACAAAAGGCCGACGATCCCTGCATCTGCACCTCTCGTAAGAGGAAGGCCACGGCTTTTGCAGCAGCGGCACTAGCTGCCAACTCCATTCCGGGAATGGTGGTTTGATGGCTATCAACGAGGCAGACACAGCACGAAACATCACATCAGCTGCTGAAAGGGACCCAGAACAAGTCTGGTTTGGCCGACTCTCCTTTGACTCACTCCTCTGCCCCTAAAATACGAGGCTTACATCTTTCAGAAGTGACAGATTAAGGTTGAAGAGACCTTGTCCGACTCCTTCACGCCTGCGAGGAGTATGTGAGATTACGTTGCTTTCACTGGGAGGATCTGATCACACAAGCTTACGATACTAATGAATTGCCAGGCAGATAAAATATCTGTAGTAAACGTCTTGCAAAAATAATCTCAGGAAAAATTCAGTAAAAAAATTAACTTTTAATGACTGTCTTACAGCCAGTCTGTTCCACGGTGAAGTTATACATTCAGTGTTTTACTGAATTTCCAATTTTCCTTAGGACAACCCCTACATACAGCAATACGCTCTTTATTTCATTCTCTATTTTCCAGAGAGTTTCTCTGGGAGTGTATGTGAAATCTGGGCCTGAAAGCATCTACTATTTTTTGAAGCTCACTCTAAGCTTGGGGCTACAAAATTATTTCTAAGCAAAATTGGCATGTCCTTTATTGGAACGAAGGCAGTTCAGCATTGTGTTGATCATGATATGATGTTATTTAACTGCTGGAAAACTCTAAATACTTCATAAATTTTAAATTGCAAATGTTTTGCCAGATGAAGTAAAACTTAAGCATTAAATATTTAAAGTCATCTTTCACAGCTGCTGACTGAATATTATCTTATTAAATGTTTTTGCATTTTCCCCAGGCCCCTTTGGAACGCGACTTGGCGTTAAGAGCGCAAGAAGTGGTGACCCTGATTCTCACTGTGCATATCCTTACATGACTCCCTAGTCTTGGTTCTCTTTACCCTATCTTGGATGATACCATCTGATTTGCAGAACAAGCTGCAGCAGGAAGTAGAAAGGAATTCTAAATCAGCATCCCTTCATCAGCCTTCAAAATGCAAAATATGGCATTAAAGCAAGACTGAAAGCTTTTCTCCTTCTCTTCCTTCACTGCAAAGGACACCATGGTACAGCAGATGTAATGCAATAAGTGCTTATGCATTTCCAAACACTCAGCTGTTCTGCATGTGTGTTATCAGCCAGGGAAAAGTTTCCAGCAAGACAGAGTGTGCAGAATACATTTAACTTTATGACTTAATTGTGTGAAGAACTAGCAGCCATAGTTTGGATCAATGGTGCTGAGAGCAACATTTCCAAGTCTCAATGCCTACTACTCTGTAAGGCCACAAAGCCTCATGCAAATCTAGTCCAGGAATGAAAACAAATACACGTGAAGTGTTACATCAGGGAAAATGTGATGCAAGGAGAACATCAGCATTTGACAACTTCAGGAGGCTACTGCACTGGCTTGCAAAGGCTTTCAAGAAGCTGTTACTTTGAAAGAGCTCTCAGTATCTGCAGAAATGAAGGTCATATTTCATGCAAAAAGCTCCTCCACTTAAATGGAGCAGCTGATGAGAAGTAACCCCCTCAAATTGTCTTAACACCTGGTCCATTTAATTCCTGCTTTGAGTGAGATTTTACACTTGAATTTTAAGCCACTCAGTGAAGGCGGCTGGAAGGAAAATGCTGACACCCTCTTGCTTCAGCAGCATTGAATGACTGCTGTAAAAGGTACAGCAAATTCACATGCTTGGTGTGAGCTAAATGGAAAGCAATTTGTCGTCACTAACATAAACTACATTTATCAGTGCAGAAGTTGTCATGTATTTTTGGACATGGTCTGAAAATGTTTAACATTAACAAAATGCTGGCTTATAACCTTAATGCATACTAAGCAGTCAGGACTGTAAGTGTAGATCCATCAAGGCCACAAATGTATTTTGTTACATAAAGATATTGATATCTACATTACTGCATGGTATATGCTGCCTATTTCTAAAAATAATCCATATTAATTTGGGGAGGTAAAGATGTCACCAACAGAGCAATGGGAAGAAAACACTTTAAAACCAAGCTGCTGTATAGGAAACAACAACAATAAACCCACAAACTCAGGAATATGTGAGCTGTAAATCACCAGGATGTTAAGCAAATCTGACAGAGCAGAGACCCTTGAATTCAGCATCTAGCACAGGGATACCTGTGGCAACTTTTAATACATAATATTCTTCCTCTAAAAGCAAACACACAATATTTCGCATTCTCACGATTATAATAATTAGCTGCTTATGCAGAGCTTTTTTGCAGCTTCAGTCTGATCAGCCGAGATTTATTCCTGCCATTTCAAAGAGTGATTTAAAAACGCTTTCAGGAACATAACATGCAAATTCCCAATTGGGAATGAAAACTAACAGCATGTGGTACAATTCCCTTAACAGTTACTGTTCAGTCTCAGTGTCCATACCCTGCTTGAGAGACCAGTTTAGTTCCTTGCTGTCACAAAATTTCTGTCACACCCGTATCCATCCGGCGCACCTAGACGGGCTTGACAAGGTCCTCCTAAGTCCTGGCCTCGCACTTACCCTCTGCAGATTTTTCCACATGTCGCACTCTGTGCGTGGTGCAATGATTTACAGTGGGGCAACAGGGGTATCCCAAAGGCTGTGTCACCTGAGATGCTGACATCAAGTCCAAATAGCTTTTTTCCCCACACAGAAATCAAAAGCTTCTTTCCTAGTTTAGGAAATCTCTTCTGAGCCTCTTTCTGAGCTCATTACAATTTCCATATTCATGAGTTTGTGTGCACATTACCGACTGCTGTCAGAATTTTTCAAACTGTGACAAACTTGGTTTGCCTTACTCTCTAAACTGTTGGTTTCCACAGAAATCTCTGTGGCCCCTGCCATCCCTGCAGTGAGACACAGGATGGGGGCTGCTGTTTTTAATTTCTGTGCTCAGATTGCCTTACTCTTCTTGTAGGAAAGTTTTAATTTCAAGGTCAGCACTTCTGTAGATCAGGCTCATCTCGAGTTACTTACTGCTCCTTTGAACCCAGATGCCTCAAGGGAAGTTTTAAATTGCAGCATTTTGTATTAGTGACAAAGACCTGTGCTTTTCTTACTGGGTGATCATGCCTGCACAAGCTGCGGGGTAGACAGAAATAAATACTTTTGTGATTTATTTTGGGCTCAAAGTCTAAACTTGTACGCTTTTTAGGAAAAGCAGAACTGTTTCAAAGTCATTTTACCCACCCAGCTGCTGTATTTAAAGAGAAATACTCATACTTAGTTTAAAAAAAAAAAAAAAGTCATATGCAGAGATATACAATGGTCTGGTCTAATTCCCAAAATAAAGGCACTAAGAGGAAGGATTCTAAACCTATTATTTTCCCAGAACAAAAAGAAGTAAAGGACAGCTGCCCCTACCACCCTGCATCAAATGTCCCTGCTCGCTTGCCCCAGTCCTCACCTGCCCCCAGAGGAAAGCTACACGGGATTGCACGGGAGCAGACACGCTGCGCTGGGGAAGGGCAGCCCGAGCGCGGGGAGCAGCAGGTACCGCCTGCTGCAGGTGGCCCGGGCGGGCAGTCCCTTCAAGGGGATTTCTGCACCAAGAGCTGTCACCGGTGCGTGCAGAGTCGCAAGGAAACGAGAAGCCTCGGCCTGCAACACAGCGGCCGCGAGTGCAGGGCCGGGGAGCTCCCCAGGACGAACAGATGGAGCCCCAGACGCTGCTGCTAACTCCACAGTGTCCCCTCACCCAGCGCACGGCAGTTTCTGCTGGTGAAGGTGGCACAGCGAACGCGGCAGCCGCGCCAGCACCGGCAGCAGCCGGGCCCGATGTGCCGCCTCAGGCCCTTCCTCCTGCCCTCGCTTCGGGGCTGTCAAAAGGTCTCTCACCACGTGGCTGCCCAATTACAACCAGGAGAAGCCCACATGAACCATTTGTTGAGGTAAGTGTGCTGAATGACCTGCAAAATAAACTTAAAACCAACATGAATTGGCAAAGCTTCATTTTCCCTCATGAATATGCATAGCTAATACATAAAATGCTAATCTTGCCCTCCTCCACTTCCTTTCTGCCTCCTCCGTCTGCCCCTTTTGGAATTAAGCACTTATCTCCCATGTAGTGAATAGGGCTGCTTTATGTGGAGGGCTGCAGAATTTTAATGAATTGCAAAATATAGCTAATTACGAGGGAAAAAAAAGACATCTTCTGCACTTTTTCATGTAAATTAGACAAATTAATTGGTGTTCAGGATTTTTTTAAATGCATGCAGCCCTAGGAGGGAAAGAAAAAAGCTACTTGACAATTCAGCATTGGACACTAGATAGAGAAATGAAAACAGAGGGGGCATTTTTGATATACTGAACTAATCCAGTCTCCAAAGAGAATGCTTCCTAACCCCAACCCCGCCTCCTGAGAAAGTTATGGAAGTCTGTTCTCACAAACCAAGTTATTAATTTTTTATTTTTTCAGCTATTTGAGCTCCTAAATCTCAAGGATTAGTATCAATAGCTAGATCTGAACATCCTGTGGGGCAGGTGTTGGGCAAGTCTTCCCACAGGGCTCTGCCAAGGCTCTTGCAGAGCAACGCTCCCTTTGGCGACACTGCGATGGTGCTGCGTTGGATGGAAGCTCTGCGATGAGAGCAGGCATCCAGGTGAGGCAGTGGTGACCCTATCAGGTGAATTTTCAGCTAAACTTCATCAGCATTTGTATCCAGAACTTTCACGACAAAAAAATAAACTGTCTGGTTGAAAACCTGTCCACAAATAAGTCAATGGCAAACTGCACAGATTTTATCACTGTATGCTACCAAAAAACCCCCAAATATTTCATGAGATTTTGAGGCTTTCAAGAATCAACATAATATTTACACTGAAGACCTAAACAGAGCTGCTTCAGGCTGCCCAAATCAATAGTCATGCAGGTAAACAGACACTTTGGGGCCTATTTGTAGTAGGTTAAAGGCCTTCTTTTCAAGCGGGGCTTAAAACAAAGCACTCAGTTTATCTGCAACTAAAGAAATACCATTTATTTCTTGAAATGTAAAACTGATCTTGTATAGTTTCAGGGAAAGCTACTGTCCTGAGACAACACAATAACAGCAACAATATCATTTGCTATTATTACTATATAAAATACACCATGTCATATTATGGCTCTCCTAATAAAGCTCTTATATAGCAAGCAACTCCTATAAGAGATCCATTGCAGATGGTTTATTTGAAGTGTATTGTGCACCATGACAATTTTTTTTTTTTAAACTGCGTATGTGGTAGAAACATCCCATTCTGACCCCCTGAGGCCAGTGTCTGTCCCCATGGAGCAGGACCTCCTTCCGCGAGGAATTCCAGAAGCTCCTCGCGACTCTCACTCGAGCCCAAGGGGTAACCGCAGCTTCCCAGCGCGGACGTTGGCCCTGACACACCTTGTGTGGAGATCAATGCCCAGGCCCCAGGGAGCATTAGGAGCCGCCGGTCACGCTCTCCGAGAGCGCATGGGAAGAGAGGAGAGGCTCCCGAAGACAAAGCTGCCGGCACAGCTCATGGAGGGAGCTTCCCTCCAGGCACACTCCAAAGCAGGACTCTCTCCCAGAATTCCTCTTCCTCTCCCCTAACTACAGACGGATCCTATGGACACCAAAAAGGACTGAAATTGGTCTTTAACAGTACTGCCTCTTCAAAGAGATTATAAGTGAAAACTGAAAATGTTCCCCTAAATTTAAAATACATAGCAAACATTATCAAAATTATCCTCACAATATTAATGTGTGGTAAACACTAGAATTTTCTTTTCTCATACTTTACAGACAGAATTCAAATTATTTCAAAGGATTTAATATTTAAGTAATATTAAATACCTAAATTAAAAAATAGCTGGAATCTGACAGAAGAACGAAAGCAATTTTATCAAAGTAATAGTTCAAAGCAATGCAAACTGCAGCCGATAGTGACATGAAGAAAGCATGTCTGAGAGATATCAGAGCCTGTTTCGGGAACTGATTTATTTGAGACATGGAACATTTCACAGAAAAAAAATGCTGATTATATATTTTTTTAAGAAGCAGGCAGTCATTCATTAAGCTGGGCAAAGGATAAACTTTGTTGTGGGTCATCTGCAGCGAACTTGAAAGGTTGAAAGTGCTGATTACATTAAAAAGCACTAGTTAAAAAATGACAACCATATTAAGTACTTGTAGGACAACTGCTGCTATGAAACATTTGCATCTTGTCAGGAACTTTAAAAGATTAGGCAGGGTTTAGCCTGCCGTCAAGCATCCAAGCACGATGGAATCTCTAAGTATTGAGCGCATGTTCATCTCTAACTGCTGAGCACGTGCTACCTCTAGTCACTGGTGAAAATAAAGCCTATTTTTTTTTTAATTTTAAAGGCTTTGCTGAAAAGAAGGGAAGGATGCACATTGCAGCCAGCCAGGCACAGGAAAGGGCAAAACCACTGACCTGAGCGCCTGCTTCTAAGGATCTTTTATTTCTCTCTGTCTCTCTAACAAAAGGGATTTGCAATTAGCTTCGATATAAGTATGTGAGGCACTCACCACCACTCTGCTATGTAAGGATGTTTAGGATTAGCTTTGTTTGCATTTCCTTCTAGTAAGAATAAGGCCTTTGCTTTGGTTTATAGGGTACCTACGAAAACACAACTAGCTGAGTCCTGTGAATGCACTAAGCATAAGAAATACAACTGTTAAAACCCTGCTTTTACTACTGTTACATCTAATTCAAATATTAATTCTGAAGTTCTGATCTTTACAAGGAGAACAGTGAAAACACTGAATAGCAACAAGATGAGCAAATCTACTTCCGTGGGTTTCATGTACATTTAACATCTTGGAACCAACATGCATTAATGAGGTCTGCTGTTGAAGGTTAAATTAGTCTATGTTCAAGTATACTACTCACTTTGGATTACACTGCAATCAATGCTGTGAGCTAAAACACCCTCACTGCTCTATTAGGAATTGCAGTGTTTGATTTCAAAATGGTATGGGATATTTTTCTTTCTGATAACAAAATTCATTTGAACACACACACTTCTGAAGTCCAAAACCTTCTGTGACAATTTTGCCTGATACACAGACATTGTACAAAATAAATGGCTTTGAACAGGATTTCAAAGTTATCATTCATTTAGTTCTACTCCCTATCTGCCTAGTACAAAAAAGTAGATCAAAATGTTTTTTCTTTAATTAGCAAATTTCTTGCAGCAAGTAGTAATTATCACTATCTCTGTTCTCTACATTATCCATGCTGACATATGCCCTTCAGTTTCATTTTTTTTCTAGTACTGGGAATACATAAGAAACTAATTGTACTCTTAAATATATATTCCAGTGCTAAATATATCATGTCTATATGGAACAGCCAATGCAGAACATTATTCCTACCTGTACCTCTTTTATATTTGTCTAGAAAGACCTTTAATTGCTGATGAATACAGCAGTGTAATGAGGAAACTGCAAGATTGTTGACTGTTTTGAACTGGCTAGAAATTTTTTTAAAGCTCAAGGGATGGCTTTCTCAAAATAATTTCTTATCCAAAATATGCTTTCTTAAGATGAACATATTTTAAACCAACTGGATTATGAGATGCTAAAAGAGAGTAAACAGTCAGTACAAGCAGCTCCCTCCTAAAATGGATACATCATAGATGCATATATCATAGTGCATCACAAATCTGGAATCTGCAATCGTGCCTCTAATCCTCAATTTTCAAGGAAGTAGTTTAAGGGTTCTAAGAATGTTAGAAATTCTGGCACAGAAAATAAAAGGCAATTCCTACTGATTATGTCCTTCTTTCATCTTCTCAGTTCGGTGCTCCTCATCTATCACAATGTCTACTTCTGCCTTTTACTCTCAGAATAAAGGCAGCTGTCTTTCCACTGAACATATTACTCTTAACTTCAATCGTATTTCCAACAACTGATCTAATGATCCTCACTTAATTCTTAATTCTGTTTATTTCATTTTTTGCTTATAGCTTTTTATTCAACTCCTCTTTTAAAAAAATTCTTCAGTTGTGCTTAGGCGATATGTATTTGATTAGATAAATTTTAGAAGTTCGTAGTTTTGCTCTAAACTTCCCATTAAAATTAGCCTTTCCTCAAAACAAAAACAGAGAAACACAACTCTCCATGTAAACACAACTTTATTTCATTTTCAGTATATCTCAGGTTTCATCTTTAAAAAGTCTCTACTGTCTTGCTGCTATAATACTCTGCCACAAAGAATCAGAAGTCTTGTCCTTAGCATGCCAAGGGATGCCAAGAACATTTACTTCTATCACCTTCTTGTTCCTTGCTTCCAGGAGATGAGAGGCTGTCCTGAATTCAGGCATGTCATCAGTGCACAGACGCTGTTCATGTCTGAACAGGGGGTGCTCCCCACGGCAACAGCATCGCTGCTTCCCCCAGGGCACATCAGCAGGACAACCCTGCTGTTAACTTAATGCCTGAGCATCTCTCTATCTAGTTCCATGGTAACAGTGGCTACTTCATCTTTTGCCCTTGTAATACCAAAGGAAAACACTGTTTTTCTATCTATGAGAGAATAGGAGACAGTGCGAAGGAGGGACTGCTCCTTGGGAGCGCTAGCACTCATGTCTCCAGAGCTGGCAATGAAACAGAGTTCTCTGGGCTTGCACAACTACTCCTACTGCTTACCCCTCTCTCCCTCGTAATCATCCTTTGCATCCACTCCCCTTCCCTGGACCCTGTGAGGCTTCTTTCCTCTAACTGAACGCTTGGAAAGAGGCTTGTGATTAAATAAATGGCCATACTAAAAAAGCTGGGAGAGTCAATCCCCAGATGTATTTGATCACAGAACTAGTGAAAGAACCGTTACAAGCTCAGGCTCAGCGAGCTGCTGAGGAATATTTTATATTAACAGTAATGAAAAGCTTAGGAGAAGAGAAAGTCTGCAGAGCAATTCAGCCTAGGAGAGACGAACTACTTCTGCCTGCACAAACTAAATGGTAACTAGAGAGTCTGTTTTATTTGTATTGGGCTGCATTTGCCCTCTGACAGCAAGAGTGAATCTGCTTCAGCCTGAGGCTTTGTGTCGCCCTCCCTCCCTTTCTGTACCGGTTCCATGCAGCCTTCGCAAGGCATTTTGAAGTGCCTCCTATCTAGCTGCGTAGGCTCTGTCTGTCCTGAGCAGGACAGAAGCAGCAAAACGACGTTTGAGTGAGGCCATCCCTGGTATTTTCCACCAGGACCACAGTGCCAAGGTGAAACACGGCGTCTGTTATGCAACTTGTTCTCCCTTTTGAGGCGTAGGGACACATTCAGGTCCTTTACACTAGAATTTGAGCTGGCAATTAATACTCTGTGCAAAGGTTAATGCTGCTTGCTTAATAGAACAACAGCTATGAAGAAAAGGAAGGTACCTCCTTTTGAAAAACAATGTATTACTCTGAAGCATTTCCTTGCCTAGGATGAACAATGCATATATTTTGTGACAAGTTTAATTAGGAAACTTCAAAACTAACGCGTCTTGAAAACAAAAACATGCAAACAACAACCGATCCCTTACAAAGCCATGAAAACTGCAAAACTGCAAAGGACTGAGCATATGCACACACTAAAACATGCACACAGAAAACATATGCTACCATTGCTCCCCTCGCGCTTCCTTCGCTGGAAAACTGCCAGGAACAGAGGTATGAAAACATCATGAAAAAACTTGTTCTCACAAGACTTCTAATGCAGGTCTGTAGATTCAAAAAAAAAAAAAAAATCCTATATACAGTCCCACTTGGGGTGTCTAAGGCAAGCTAAACTCCTCCAACTTTAGCAGTTCATTCATCAAAAAGCAAAGTTTTTTTTTTCCCAACTTGAAAAGCTTTTCTGTTTCTTTACTTTTGTCTTTTTTATGGCTAACCTTTTGCTTCCTTCCGTCAGCCAGTCTTGCATCCCTGTTTCACCTCCCCTCCTCTGACTCTTTACCATTCTCATTAATCTCCAACAGGCAAGCTTGTCAAGTGCCATGAACGCCCAAAACGGAATTACAGCTTTCTTGAATTTTCCTTCTTTTTATCCAGTATGTGTCTCTGACTTTCAGAGAGATTGAAAACAACTCTCTTGTGGGAAAAAAAAAAAATTCTAAATCCAAATGCAGGTCAAAGCATCTATGCTCAGTTTGGCGCTCTGGCACCTATGTTCCCTGTCTCTATTTTAATAGGGAGAAGTGAGTCAGATCTGGGCTTGGACATTCTCGCCTGCCCTACCCGTGTCACACTGTGAGCGTCGCCCTTCGCAGAGGGCAGCTGAGCTCCGCGTTCCCATTCCAGCTCGGAGGAGAACCAAGCGGCACGGAATGGTGGGCGCACTCACACGTGGAATACTCGCTGGTTATGAGGGTTTCCCTGAGCTGCCAAGCTGGCCAAATTCTAAACCAGCCTTTGCAAAAAACAGAAAACAGGGACAGACGCAGCCCCATCTTCCTTGTTGGCACCCTCCTTTCCTTCCCTCTGCACCCTGGAGCCTGCCTGGGAAGTGAGGGAGCTCCGGGAAGTGTTCGCTTGAGCAGAAGCTCACACCAGTAGAACAAACTGTGCCCCTGGCAAGAAACTCCATCAAATTCTGCTCTTAAAAAAAAACCCTTTCTTTTGTGAGGTTCTTAACACCAGTAACACTTCTTACGCATTGCTGTGTTGGTTATGCAAAAACAGCAATCAAGGGACAAGTGTTCCATGTTGCGGGCTACAGAGCAAGTTACAGTCCCCTGGGAGGCAGTGCCAAAGCAGCAGCTGGAAAGGGTACATGCAGCCATGTGGAATTTACTTGCTTATAATTTTGACAATGAGGAGCTTTGGTGTCCAGCCTGGAAAATAAGAAAGTATCTATATTTTTATTCACCAAACTGCTGAGTAGAACAGGGAAAGCAAAATTGAACCCCCACACACAAATGGCATGAGAAGTTCTGTGGGAAGCAGAATTTAGCCCGATTTCCTGTGGCTTTGTGTTTTGTGGCTGAATTATCTGCTGTGTAATGAGGCATGAGATGGGACCAAAGCTTTCCTGCAGCTGGGCCACTCAGTCTCTTTCCTCCTTCTTCTCCTTCATGTGGATTTTCTGGCATACCAGCACAGAGCCCACCCTGCAGTCTTTCTGTCACTGGGGCACAAGATGATTCTCTCCCTCCAGAAACCCATTTCCTCAAACTTATCAGGTCTCAAATTTTGGGGGGATGTCAAATCACCGGCAGATTCAAAAGTCACTGGAGACTGAACGGAACCATTTTGTAACCTGTAAGCCCTGGTAGTTGAGCAGGCAACTTGTGACCCATGTGCCCCTGAAAGCCAGCCCCGTGGGGCAGAAAGCTGCCCTCCGAGGTGCTGCTTATGGAACCTGGCCGAGGGAGGCTCCCTGGCAGGGCCACCACCACCGTTTCTCTGCCCCACGTCCCGAGGTCTAGAGGAGCTGGTGCTAGGGGTGGCTGCTGCGAGAGATCATTTTGCTCAATGGCCTTTTGCTGTTACTTCTGCTGCAACTTTTGCTGCGATTTTTCATTTGTTAATAGGAGAACACAAAAAAACTCTATTACACTCTAAAAAGAAAGTCCATTTTCTAACGCAATGATTCCAAATTTTCTGCAATGATAAGAGTGAAGAAAAAAAACAAAAAACAGAAAACAAACACGTAACCCTTTAGTCTAAAGCCGTTCATTTGCCTAAGGATAGAACCTTAAACCTGAGGAGAGCTGGTTGGGAACTCTCATCTTCAAAGAAAATAATGAGTTGCAAGACTGCCCCTATTTAAAGACAGCATTGAAAATTAGCCACATGATTGTTACTTTTGGAGAGGGAAGAGCTCAAGGGATGTTGCATAAAAAAGAATTGAAATGGTGCAATCTCTTCTGCAATACTGCAGAATGATCACTGAATGGGGTAGACCAACAGAGGAGCAAATAACTAATGAATAGTGCACTTTATCATTTTCATTCAAAGAATCCAAAACATTAAATATGTCTAAAAACTTTTAATAGGCCTGAAAGAGCTAGATCTCAAGGACACAAAATCCCACTTACGTCTGCACCCTGTAAAAGTCGTCCTTTCACACAGGCAACGATTAAGTCATAAAGTCTGTAGAAACTTGGCATCCAGAGCACACAACTGCATATACACTCCTACATACAGACTAAAAATAGCCATTACGTTCTCCCGAAAGGCCATAAGGCTGGTTGCACTCACTATTCACACTGGGGTACACAGAGCACTTGGCTGCGTGTAAATTAATTCAAGTGCTATTATTCCCAAAAGGAAAAGGCAGCCCATAGCTTTTACTCCAAATGAGATGGGGAAAGTAGTTCTCTACCGCTCTCCTGCCTGCCACTACTATGCACAAGAGTCTGTCCAGTACATCTACAATGTGTAACCAGGGCAAACTAAATTTAGGGAGCTTTGTTTTAATTCAAACATGTGAGCTGACAAAAGCTTTGCCCCCTTCCTTAGCCAATAACTGCAGTAAGATTGCAGTTTGCCAAGGAAGGAACCCAGCTAATACCACTAGATGCAACTAAGATATTGTACCAAAATAGAACAGCGCTACAAAAAATATTGCCAGCCCAAACACTGGGAGCTTGTAAACCTTTCAGAGAAGTCATCTTACCTGGAACTAGAAATGAAAGGCATTACAATCTAGATATGAAGATGATCACAGGGCAGGGTGGAAGAAAGAAGATGCCTTCCAAGGACAATGACTTCTAAGGATGAAGAAGGAAGAGCAGGAGGCAGGAGAATTTGCGATGGGAGACACTGCTCTCCAGAGCCTTTCAGCTGGGAGGAGATGTTTTGCTGACAGCCACCACACTGCCTTCTCTTAGACAGAGGAAGAAAAATGCCCGGCGACATGACAATCACTGCAATTGCCCCTACTGAAAAGGTTCTCAGTGGCACTCGATTCTCCCACTGGCAGCCTCTTGATTCTCCTGTCCACAACCAGCAGTGATCTTCACCGTATGTGTACGTACAAGCAAATACATGTATACCTACATGTTGACACAGCAGAGGCAAGCTGACCCCTTTCCGAAAGTTACCAAAGTGGAAGTAAGATGGAAGCATGTTCAAATTTATAGCTATTTAATCTGGTTTCTGTCACACTGAGAAGTTTGTATAAAGCCAAGCTGAAGAGCAGCACCTTAAAAAGAAAGCCTCACCTGCCAGCTGTGAACTTGCAGCAATTAGGAGTGTGTTTGGGGTGAGACAACCAACTTTACTCCTCAGTATCCTGCCCCCAGGGCCTGGTATTGCTATTTTCTGGTTATTCCTTAACTGGAATGTGAAAACCCAGAGTGTTCAAATTCTCCACATTTTTTGTTCTTTAAGAAATCAGTGCGATCTTCCCCTTCAAGAGCCGGCCTAACACCTCCTATTGCCACCTCCTTTACAGGGCTAACAGGATGGTGAAAGAAATTTGACTGATTTAACTGCAGTAACGTAACTGTCACACAGTCATAGCTGTTATTGGCAGGGTTTAATCTGAATCCTAGGCAGAAGCCAGAGACTAAGTGTGATATTGCTGCATTTCCTTGTCACTGCTTTTCACCTGACAGACCCTAAGGTTTCAGCTCATGTGAATTGTATCAGTGACCAGTGTGAATGGCTGAAAGAGCAAGAACAGAGAGATGCTGTGAAACGGCACTGGGGGGATGCAGAGATTGACCTGAATGCTGGGGCTGCCAGGGAAGGACCACGGCACCAAACTGCACCCTCCCCAAGCTCTGTTTATCTCACTCGAGTCTCCTAAGGAGAATCACATCCACACGCTCACCCACACCTACACAAATATGTGACAGGGCTTTTGCTCCACTCATCTCCTGTCACCCTATTACCACTGGCAAAATGTAAACGTTTCACTTGCAAGCAGGATGGGAGGGAGACAGGAAGAGGTAGGAGAAAAATGTGAGAAGACAGTAGGAGAGAGATAAAAAGCACACCAATTTTTCCAGAGGCTTCTCTCATCTTCTATTGCCTATCCATAGTGATTTTTTTTGCCTCCACAGCTGCTGGATCAGGCTGGGGACATTCGGGGACCCAGAGAATCACATTTATATAGCCCAGACCTGATATTCTCTTTTGAGATCACTCTCCAATCCTCCACAGATAAAGAGTGGTTAGACCTTCCCTACGATAAAAAGAAACTCCACAGACCAAGATTTCCTTCAATTTGGGACTGCAGTAAAATGATCTTGCTCTTTTTCTCTCACTGTTCCAGCCATTTTGATCATATGGTCTCTCTAAAGTTGCTTTGAAACACCAGGCTGCCCAGCAATTGCACACCCTCCCACCTACCAGTTTAACTGCAGCTTGACAGGTCACATTAAAGTATTTTAGCTAAGCCCAGATTACAGCCATTCAAGATTTTCCCTACTCAAGCTAATAAAAAAAAAAAAAGCATGTACATATAAGAACTGTGCCAGGTTATTTAATAAACCAGTGAAACTCCAAAGTTGCACATAAAACTGTGCGTACGGGAGAGTCCCAAGCAGCAGAATATACTGCCTTGCTGCAGCCGTTGTCCCCTGTTTACGCAGTCAGTGCAGATCCCGTGGGCTCTGCTTCCAAGGACCTTCCTCAGGAATCCAAGCGCTCTGTGTAATAACGCGTGTCCAGGAGCTCCTGCACAAGCAGTAACTGCCAGAGAAACTTCCTGCACAGGCAGGATGGGCCACAGAAATGTGGTTGAAAAGGATCAACTAACATTTTGCCTTTGGAGCAGGCTAAGAGGCAGATTTTAGATAACTGCATTTTCTAGAATTAATAAATTACAAACGATATTTTACATGTCATAATTTTTACTTTCTAGTGTTTACTTTTTTTTTTTTTTTTTTACTTTTGAAATTGTTGCCTTCCCTTTGCCACTGAATCGACACACTTTTTAGCCACATGATCCCTTATTTGGAGTTCACATTCACGGTTTTCAAACTAAACACATTTAGCTTTGCCTGTCTCAGAATTAAACAGCAATTTACCATATTTTGTTCAGATTATTACTTAATACAGCATATTACCTGGCCAAAAGATATATTACACGTCTGGTACTTGGCGTGTAATTTTTCAGTATACTAAGTACTTAGTAGTGATTAGCAAAGCTAAATGAAAAAAAGTAAAGAAATATTTTAACCAATATTTGCAATAATCTGTATAGTAAGAAAGCATAGTATTGCTTCGTATTGTTGATAAACACTAAGTGAAGTCCAAATTAGAACTTTAATACTTAGAGGGACTCATTTTAAACACCTCAGCTAAAACTTGCGTATCATGCTGCACGACTCAAAACGGCCCCCAGAGCTCCACGCAACCAAGCTCTCTGCTGTAAAACCTGGATTCAAGGCACTGTCCCCGCGGGTGCGACCGCAGCTCGCGCCGCCGCGCAGCCCTCTCCGCGGGACTTCATCCAGGCCCAATTACAGAGTCTACGAAAGCCAATTCTAAAGCTTTCCATTTACTGTTCTGAAACCCATTTCGTATTATTAGATTCTCTTATTTCAAATGCCACATCAAATAGGCTCAGCGTCATTCTACTGCAGCGCAGCACAAGTCATATGTCATTATATTAGCCAATAATTACATTGTTTGTCTGCCAGTGCACTCCCATGAACATGTCATTTTGAAAAACTCTATTGAGAGAGGCCCCTCTTACAGATAGAGACAGGAGCACACAAGGCCCAGAGCACTGCAATGACATTGAACACGTTTTGATTACATTTGCAAGGCTGATATTTATTGGGACATACGGCAGCATTCAAAACACTGCATACTACTACAGACACGTTACTTAGTACTTATCAGCAGCCTTCATTGAAGCTATTTGCTCCCGGCCATTGAAAAGCTATGCTCAAATCTGACTTCTGCTTGAACCCCTATGAATTACTTGTTACGCATGCTTTCATAACGGCACAAGAGCCCTTGCCATACAGACAGAATCTACCATATCAGAATTATCAATAGACTAGAGCTGGAAACCTGTTTTCCAAATGTTGGAAAGAACAGAATAGCTTTTTTTTTTAATTAAATATATTAAAAGCATGTAATGCAGGACTTGCCAATAAATTTATCCTCTGAAGACAGACTACACTTGCTTCCCACTACCCCTGTGTCTCGTTGGGATATGGGACGCGTTATATGTTGCCATTAGCCTGGAATTCAGGAAAACATGCAGGACCACAATTTGCATGCAAGCATTAAAAGCATCTCTACATACACCTGCACCCAACTGCTAAATGACCTTTTGTTTAAATGCCATTCTGAATGCTGGCTTTCGCTAAACAGAAAATTGGGGGAATATAAAGTAGTGAATGGGCAAAGGTAAATGCTAGCCTTGTACTGAGGACATCCTTAGATTCCCTTTACAGTCAATGGAGAAGGGTGATTCAAAGCAAAAACCTCAGTGTCGAGATTCTGAATTACCCACTGAAGGAAAGAGGCTCCTTTTCTCCAATTACACAAAGAATTTAACCTCAAAAGATTTACATTAGTCCTTCAGAGCATCGCTGTATCTATTTTTCAACATGACCTTCACTCAAACATGCACATAATTATACTGAGTGTGAATAGCCAATGGAATTATTTACGTCTTTCAAGTTTGGCACATACATAAAATACTGATCCTAGGTCTGAGAATGGTTGTACATGCTAGTTCTTGTTTGCTTTATTAGACCAGCGCTCCCCTTGGTGAATACAGCCCTAAGTTGCTATGTTAACAGTTTTGTAGGAGCTCCCAGTTGCCTGAAGAGGCAGAGAATGCAGGTTCTCAGTCCTGCAGAGCCACAGAGCCCCGCAGCAGCAGCACTAGCAGGGGGCAGCGGATGCGCCTGCATGAGATTTATGGGACTTGCATGGGAGCTGTGTGAAGGCTCATGGCATTGTACAACTCAGAAGTGAGCTTGAGAAAGCAGTCATGGATGTGTATGATTTCTACATATGACGTGGCACTGCTCTTAATCCTTCTCTCATTTTTCACTTTGCTATTAGTGTTAATGCAATATCAAGAATACCGATTTCTAGAGACAACTGGTACTATCCTGGGTGATAGTTCTGCCCAATTAGTTCATCCATAGCATCCAGGACTGGGAATATTCAGCCGCAAATAGTTCCACTCTCACATAACTACACTGAGTCACAGGTTCATTTCAGATGCATGAAAAAGGCAAGTGAAATGTATGTATTATCCTATTTAAAATGCATACAATTCCAAGAAGCTGGATAGATTGTAGATGTCACTAAAGAGTGCATTGTAAATAAATTATATTTGCAATGCAAGACATATCAGCTTGCCAAAGCCTGGGTTGTTTAGGGCTATAGAAACTGGAGGCCTGGATGTTTTCAGGGAGATAGGGCTCAAGCCTCTAAGTGGCATTTTCAGCCACGAAATCACAGCTAATAGGTAGGGATTGCCCCATCTATCCTCACAAGTAGGATACATTTGCAAATGCACAAGAGCCACAACATACAGCCTCTTACAAACACCTTATTGCTATTCAAAAGAACATTAACAAGCAAGAGGTTTCCAACCGTAATACCCAAGGTTTTTCTTGGCATCACATGCACGGCAGTAAATTTTCTTCCAGCCAGTAAATGTATGCAAATTCTGCTCTGTAAATGAGCAGGCTGCCATCAAACGAGCAGTTTCCATTTGCTCATGTCAGCCTCACTGCTGGCAATCCACCGAGGCCGGACTTGCGCAGGAATCTGCATGGTGGAAGATGCGGAGACTTGCTGTTTACCTGGCTGCCATTTCCTCTGGATGTCTTCCTATGGGAAACAGGGACTTCCAGGTATCCTGGTATTAACTTACTAAATAAATGTTCTTGCTTTATTCACTGGAACACATTTTGGTGTATAAAGGTACAAAGTGCGTATTTCTGTGCTCAAGACCTATTGTCTATGGACTCAGAATGGACCTTGCACATTATAAACAGGAAAAAGCAAGCAGTAAGCTAAAGTGCACCAGAGAAATGATGGAATTTCCATCACTGGAAAGAGTCAAGACTTGTTTTTACAGGGCTTGAAAGATCATAAGTTAAAGCCCTATTTTCAGCAGAAGGTTGGGCCTGAGGTTCTCAGGAGGTCCCTTTCAATCTAGACCTGTCTCAGACTCCGTGGTAAGTTTTCCAGTGGGATGTACATATGCTGACAGGAGATGACAGCAGGAGGAATCAGAACTAAAATACATGTTTCTAGAAATAGTCTAATTTCTAATGCCTTTTTTTTTTTTAATCTTTAATTCCCTTAAATCCTTAAGGGACTATTACTTATTACGTTCCTTAAACTAAGTACTCTGTGAGGCACTCAGCCCATCTACTTTGGCTACTTCAGGTTTGCTTCCTTACTGAGTGTTGGTACAGTTAATCTTTTACATCTTTTGATAGAACTTGGACTTAGTGTAATTTTTAGCATTCACACTAATCCAAATAGAACATTTTCTGTGGGAAATTATGCTCTGGTCTCCTACAGCCAGAAGAATGACTTTCTGTTCCTATTTCTCTGTTTTCCTCTTAATCTACAAGCTGCCCTCATACCTGCAGAGGGCTGAACTGAGTTGGAGCAAACTGCACAGACTGTGTGGTGCACAGTGATACCAGCCCATCTACTCAGCTGAAGAGCTTTCATGGTATCTTTAAATAATATGCCTAACAATTATTTTAAAAACAGATTTCAACTAGGCCCATCTTCAGCAACAAAATATTTCAATATATGCAAGAAACACCAGTGAAAACAGCAAGAAATTTAAAGACTGGCCTACGCTCGTAAAGTAACAGATGGTGAAAATTAGAGCGCAGTGGGGTTTGTAAAATTCCTACCAAATCTTTCGCTATTAGTTGAACTTACATTTTTTGCAAATCCCTAAGTCTTCCAACAAAAGCAGGATGATAAAAAAAAGTTACAAATGAAGAGATTTCCCTCCCTCTCACAGGCTTCTTTTGCAGCCGATATTAGGAAACAGGTAGCAGAGTAAGCTTTTATCATCTGACTGGCAGCTTATCGCAGGAACTCTGACAAGGGACATGAACAGACATTATGAGGGTTTTGCAAAGGCGATAGCAGGACGTGAGCTGCTCGGAGCTAACCCAGCGATGCTGCGTGTTTCCCCAGAGAAGCGGGCACAGCCACACTTGATTGCTGGAAGAACTAAGAGATGACTCGAAGTCACGATGGAAGAAGACTAAACCCCGACTCACAGAAGCAGAACAGCTCTATGCTAAGGCTACTTTTTTTACTGAATTGACAAAAAAATGTAACTGCACAGTAGCAGATCTGCCTCAATTAAGACAATTATTTTCCTTCATTCTTTTGGGTTTTAATAATTGTGTGTGAATGTCTCCCTGAAGAGAAGCAAAAGGCTATTCCTGATCCTGCCTATCTGCAATATTCAGACTTTCTTTCTAAAACCCAAGGAGCAAGGTGAGGAAGGAAGGTGAGGAGTGCAGATGAAGCTCTGATGCTTGCTCTTGTGCCCTCATTTTTAAGGCCTAGGCTGCATCACCAGAAGTTGACCCAACCTCTCCTCACACTTGTCTTGAACTCAATTTTTCTTCCAAGTACATGACTGATCACATGAATACAAACAGCACCAAACTGATTCAGAGCTTTTCACCTTTCCACACATTACAGCTACAGTTAGGAGACACATTAAAAAGCTGCTTGACTGAGCAGGGAACTATCTCACGTTAAGCTGCCACAAAGGAATCTGCTAAGCAGCCCAGTTCTGAAAGCTGTGAATGTTATCGATGACTTGAGTCAGCTCCTGGGAAGTGGAAATACACTTCACTAGTACCAATTTTAGTCCACGTTTTAGCACTGCCAGTACAGAAACACTTGAGCTCAACAAACTCTAAGTCCAGATGCTGGGCAGCCTTTAGCTTTGGCATCTTACAGTGCTTCTTTCTACCCATCTCCTTGCTTTAAGACTCAAACAGGAGAAGAAAATGACCCTGCCCATGCCCGTGCTTTAAATGACCAGTCATTTAAAGACCTTCTCTCTACCCTTAAATACAACAATGATCATGCCCATAAATTTCTGCTTTTCTTTCCTATTCTACTGCCAAAGCAACTCCAAAAATAAGCATGTTATCATACCCGAGGAACAAGATCAAAAGTAAACACCATAAGCACTCTCTTAATAACTTAGGACATGAACACCACTTAGCACCACCACAGTGATCAGAAAAACGAAGGGCTGACAAAACAAACTACATACGTTTAGTGAAGTGGCTGCAAGCAGAGGCAGGCGCTCAAGCCAGAGGACAGACTCTGGCCTTTTTTAAACAAGACGTTTCTTTTTCAAACTCTGATTTTCTCTATGTGAAATGTTTTGGCTCATGGTTTGAAACAGTAGCTCTCTGCTCCCTCTCCCTTACTTGGCTCAAGTCACTACCATGACTCAATATGTGATTTTGATTTATTTAGACTAATTTCCCATAATGAACAAAACAAAACACATACAATGGCCCATCTGGGCAAATAATTTCTGAAAATGCTCACAAGACAAATAGCACAGCATACTCTGAGACACAACGCATGAATAATAAATGGTCATTTTAGCATTATATATTTGCCAGCATATAATAAGATATGTTGGATTTACACAGAGTCTCAGATCTATCTTATTTTAAAACGTTGTAAGTCTGTTCCCTGAACTGATATTTGAAATAATTTCTGTTCCTACTAAAATCTTTGTGCTGTATTTAATACTAAAAATAATTTCTCATTTCTAATTGCAAATATTAAATCCCAACTCCGTATTTTTTTTAAAAAGAGAAAAGAACACAAGTACCACCCTGCAGAGCTCAGAGCTACTGACTGCAGCCAGAGATGTACACCTACTACCTTGGGTCATAGCAGTAAATGTTAACATATTCTTTCTAGAAAACAAGGCTCCAGTGATGTTTTTGCAGCGGGGCTGGCCAGAGGAAAACCTTTTGCACTCTGATTCATGAGCAAACATCTATTCTTTTACAGGATTGTTAATGCCAGAGCAGAACCAAGGTGAGAGCTTCCGAGGTCCTTTGCTTTGCACGGTGTAGGAGACAGGAGAGAACTCGCCACCCGTGCCCAGGCCACGCACGGCAGTCAGGCCTCGAGCGGGGAGTTCCCAGCCCCAGGTTAACGCTGCCCGGTCTTTCCAGCTGCCTCTGCAGCTGTTGGGGCAGAGGGATCCACATGCAGTTTTCCCCCTCCAGGGCCGCAGCAGCGGGGCTGGAGCTCACGCTGCTCCCTGCCCTCGTGCCCGTCGCGGGGGCTCCCCAGCAGCCTCGCTGGGCACACAAGAGTCATAAGCAGCCAAGAGGCAGGGGCTGATCACAGAGCACCAGCAGTGCGCAGAAAGCTGAGAGCAGCACAAGATTTTAATGGACTCGAGATGCCTCAGGCCACTATTCAGATATTTCTTGTGAATTTTACACCTGCTAATGGAAGCCCTGACAGGTAAATGCTTCTACTCAGCAACTCAGCACCGTTTAGGACCTACAGCCTTCCCTGGGAGAAGCAGCCCTGTTACTATGCTCGGCTATATCCACTGTGTGCACGTGCACTTCTGCGTGAGCTGCTTTGCAACGGGGGTTCTCAACTCTGCTGAGTCGCTATTTCTGGGTTTCAAAAGAACCCCCCAGTAGACAGCAAATGCTTTATCTCAACTTTGACTAACAAAACAATGCAGAGATATATACTACAACAGTGAAAAGCACTTGGCTCAAAGGTGCAGCTCTTGCTAAGAGCTACATGACAGAAACATGCCAGCTCTTTTAAAAGGAACAAGAGAGATCTAAATCGCTATTAGATTTCCCTTTGCTTATTTTTTTCCAAGACTAGCAGCATTATTGTAACTTTTCTTGCTTTAATCACCAATATGATGAAATCTGATGTCTCCAATATTTCTATACAGCACACATTGCATATGTACGTATATATCTTTAAGAAGCTGAAAATCATGCAGGGGACTGAAGAAACCAAGATTAAGCTCAGCCTTTGAGGAAGCTAGACTGTTTCAGGCTTTGGGATGAGTTGTTTCATTGCATATGGATTATAAAAAAGATCATAAGTTATCACAGAGCAGGGCATCCAGCATATATATCCAGATGCAAAGAGATGTCTGATTCTTAGCAGGGGAGAAGAAAAACAGCCCATGAATCCAGCAAGAATTAACATTAAAAGTAGGATGAGAAAACAACCCTCTATAAATGATGAAGTAATTTGAAACGATAGTTTATCTGAAAAGAGGGAGGAATAATTATTATCCCGCATAGAAGGAGATAAAAAGTAATCAAACAGTCCATTTGCTCTTTCCTGGGATTATAAAACCTTAAAATAGCTTCCATTTCAATAACCCTATCCTTATTTTCCCCAAGTACATGCACTGCTTGCTGGTAGTTATTGATGAACAATGATTACTGCAAAATTCAAGTTTATATAGCATTTGTGCTACTGTGTCCATTTGGAGAGGAAGGGGGGAGGGTTGTTAAACCCTTAATTTCAGTACCTGAATTCAACATGGACCAGATAAGCCACAAAAACACCCGCCGTGATGAGAAATGTCCTGCTGGTTGCTGAGGTGCAGACAAGCCAAGGTACCACCCAGACCAGTCAGTCCCTGACCTGGCAATTAACAATGTCACTGCTTTGCTGAGGACCACGTGCAGCAGTTCAATAGCAACAAGGGTCTTGAATTATTTATATGATAAAAATCAGTCTTGGGACTTTTTATTCAGGTAGAATCTGTACAGGCTATGGCAACAAGCTCTTGGCAACAAAGCTTCAGACCTCCTGTATTTCTGTCTGGAGTTTCCATCACCTGTAGAGAAGGCTCTGTATGCAACAAATCCTGAAAGGCAGAAATCACTGAACGCACGGATTATTAGCGCACCATATGCACAGCTAAGGCCTACCCAATTAAGTGTGTGTTTTGATATTAATATGTGCATCTGCAGAAATTCAATGCCCTAAACTACACATTCTATATGGTTTGCCAACAGAGACAGACAAACTGTATCTGGGATTTCCAGACATCTTGCTTTGCAGTTCCAAGAGGGATATGGAATACTTGAAATCCTGAACAAATATCCAAAGTCTCCAAATTCTTTGAATAGCAAGGACCTGTTTGGGAAACTCAGTTGTAAAAAACATGCTGTATTTTGAACAGAAACAAGTTTCTGCATGTTGTGGGGCGGGGATGTCACAAGCAGCAATATTTCTAAGCCTACATAGGCTTAGAATAGGCATAGTCATAGGCAGAGTCCCAAGCAGGGTAATATACCAGCAGTTTAAGATTACCTTCTTTCCTATGTTTTCACTGGATGCAATGAAGAATGGAATATTTTAAATCTCAGTTCAAGTCAGCTACAATTTTGGAGGAAAATCAAACCAGCTTGTCTCCACTTAAATCTCATGTAAATAGTTTCTAATGCAATATATTTTATAAATGTCTGAAAAAAATATATATACATTTAAATTAAGTAGTAGGTAAATGATTTATTGTATTATTCTCTACCACCTAACTCAATTTAATTCACATTCAAGATTGAATTTTGGATGGCTTATATTACTGATAATATATACCTTGGTGCTGTTGCTTGAAACTTTGCTACAATGACATCATTTACACACAATTCTTAAAGGAATTTTATTTGAATACATTTCTTTGTTTAACTAGGAGATCATGAAACTTTAGTGGAAAAAATATACAGATCCAAATTCAGCAAGATTTGCTTTGGTATCGCTCTTATTTAAAGCATAAAGATATTGCACTGTCTTCTCGCATTTGAGACATGCCCTAATCATTTGTCTCTAATTGACAACAGTAAAGAACTCTGTATTCTCAAACTCTGTCAAGATTAGACTTAGGCTGACAAAAGACAAGCAAGTTAAACTTACAGAATACTTATTATACTATAATTCCTTGAGTATGCAAACGTAAAGCTGCTAGTAAAGTTATGGTGGAAGCTGTGCCACTCCTCTCTAACGTTCTGTTGCTGCTGGTTTTTCTCCCCCAGTAAGGAGGGATACAGAAGTACACAGCAGAACTAGCCACGTAAATCATCTGCTGCTGCTTCTGCATGGTTGGGGACAAGCCGCTCTTGCTCACAGCCTTTTGCTCCAGTGTTACTCAATCTCCCTCTGTTACCTAAAGCCCTCCCAGAAATTGGAGGTTGAAAAGCAGCTACAGGAAACAGTGGGAGCAGCTATGGGAAACAAGACTTGCTCCACAGAAGATGAAGAACTGCTGAGCTGGGGCGCAGCTTTCAGAAAAACGAATCCAGATGGTCTAAACGTTGCTGGAGTTGACAGGCCTCAATAACCCCAGCAAGATGATCTAGGGGCACAGCATTCAAAAATGGGCACCTTGGCAAAACAGAGTCACAAGACAGGAAGCCAAACAGGTTTGGGCCCTTTTTTGGTAGATGCAGCATGGCTATAGCTCGCTTTTTTAACAGAAAAATATTATTTCTTTTAAAAATCCTATGTCTCCTATCTTTTCTTCTATGTAACTAAGCAATATCACTGAAGTGATACAGGATCATTGGGTCTACACACATTCAGCCATCTAAAACGGATATTCTGGGCATTCCTTTGGTTTCTGCTCCTCAAGCTTCCTGTGTCTCTAGGATTCCTTTTGTATATAAAATGTTATGCTGCTGCATCAAGTGGTATTGCAAATTCCAAATATTTAAGGAGACAGATCTACACATTATTTTATAACTGCTTAAATTCCCCCTTACATATTGTATACACAAAAAAGAATAACTTGATAAAAACTCAATTTGTCCATAAAATGAGTAATGCAATTCTGCATAATTCTTCCTCTATAGAGTCTACACACACTATTGATGACACTTTAAAATCTTGATTTAATTGGCTTTTCAGTGTCAGTTTTTATTTGTATACTATCATCACAACTGAAACGAAAGTTCAAGAAGCAAAAAACAGCTACACATGTTTGATGTTGTATGCAAAAGCCTTAGATATTTAGCAACTTCTTTGATGCTTTGATCTCTGAAGAAATCTTACTAAAATTATGATCAAAGGAATTTATATTATTCCAAGTGCTTAAGAACAAACCATCTTAGGGCAATAATCAGTATTCTGTTTAATCCTTCACCCTTGGAATCCATTATTTCTAAGCACCTCAATCTGATGGGAGTTACATTTACTTAAGGATGATGCTCTCCTAAAGCAGAATTAGAAGTAATGGAAAGCAACATTTCTGTTTCATACAAAGAGATATGACAGAATACGATTTTATTCTACTGACTGAAAGTGTTCTTTGCAGCAGTTTTTTAAATGTACATAAGTTAACAAATTAGGTAAATAGTTCATTATAATGAGACCCTTCAGATTTTTATTTTCCTACAAGATACAAAGAAATAGTATGTTCAATACACAGCTACTTTTAATTTAATCTGTTTCTAGCCATTTCCTTTCATCAGTGTTTATAGAAGACTATTACACAGATAGATATATCTAATATTTATAGAGTAAATTAACACCCTACTTGACAACATGCAAAGGATGATAAATAATGAATTATCCTTTTCATCAATCTGACCACATAATGTTTATTTCACTCTAATATTAAGTACTGCACAAGACTCTTTATTGTAATCCCCCATGGCAAGTTAAATCAAGCAGGATGATCCAAATGATCAGTAAAGTGAGGCCCACAGAATATTAGAGCCAGGACAGATTTAACAAAAATAATAATTAATAGTTAGATTGTGAATTAGCCACCTGTTGCTGTCAAGAGGTGGAGTGGGATGGTACTTTTGCAGGTGCAAATAAGAGATCAAACCATGATTCTGAGTCACAGCTACAGTCTTTATAACCTCCCACATCCTGACTAAGCAAATCCTCCTGCCATTTTAGCCGTGCAGGCTGCTTTCCTGCGTGGACTTTGATCTTTTCGCCTTTTCCTAGAGACTATTTCTATCCCCATGTTCTATCCCCAGCCTTTAAAGGTGACTGATTACAGGTAGGTTAACGCGCAAACACACATTTGACCAACCACACTGCTGAAAGCATTCTTTCAAGCTGACAAGAAAACACACCTGCCTTAAATGAAAATCAATCTCTATTAATGGCATTAGCTTAAGAACTCCCAGAGAGGGGTGCTGAAGCAGGGCTGGTACAGAACCACACACCCAGCTCTGAGAGGCTGCACATCAGCTTGGCCTGCAGCACATCCGATGGAGCACAAATAGACGACAGAGGCAGGCATTGGCTGAGCGTGTTTCTAACATTTACTCCTAGGTTATCTTTCCTTTCTGGAAAGAGGACTTAAGAACAACTTCTACTGAGGAAATGTTCTCAGCTGTGCACAGGTAATTCATCTTTGAGCACTTTGTCTTGACTCCAACTCTGTATAAGCCCTCAGAGACCCATTCCATTTGGGGATCTGTTTATGTCCCAGGAAGCAGTGGAAACTAGGAGTATGTTCCTCCAGCACAAGAATACCATGAAAGTCCAAGAGGCTTTCACACCGACTGACTCTAGTCATGACAAGCTTGATGTCATTTGTGGGCTCAGGAATTACATGTAGGACAGCTCATCAACAGCAGTGAAAGAACAACTATGAATTAGAGCTACTCCCAGGGAAATAATTTCGTCTCAGTAAAATTCATGACCCAGGTTGCACAGAAGTGTCTTCAGTACTTCTGAATACCAAGCCTCCTACCTGGCTATTTCAGGGCTATCATTCCTGGGAAACACAACATGAGAAGCAGCAGCAACAAAAATTTTTATATTCAGCTCTGTTATCAGATCCATGATAAAATGTTTTTATCTCCAAAACTTACTTACTTGATTAAAGTGCTGAAGTTTATCAATTAAATTACTGATGAGCGGGTCTAGTCCTCTGACTTTCAATTCTGGGTTATTAACTTGTGCCTTCAGTCCATTGGTTACAACTCTGTTGGTATAACTAAAAAAAGAGAACAAGAACAAAACATTAGTGACTCAAGACACATCCATCACAGAATCAAGAATCATATTAGAGGGAGCTTATAAAAAACAAATATTATGTAAATAATAATAGCAATTTGTAATTACTGTTTATGGTTCTTTAAATGCACATAGTTTCTTGGAGTGTCAGCACTTCAAACTATTCAAGTCATGAAACATAAATTTCAGAAACCACACATGGCTGCTGTTTATTCATATTTTAATATGGTGTGCTTGGGTGCTACTTGCTGGCACTGCAACTGGTATTTCTCTCCCAGAGAGATCACTTCTGTAGCAAAACAGAGCAGAGGAAGACTCACATGGGCTAGAGGGGTAAACCCCTGCAAGAGATAAGGCGAGCTAAGGGGAGGAGACCGGGCAGTGGTCTTTTTCCAAGTGGAAAATACACACTGTTTTTCAGAAGAGCAGTGGTAATTATTTTATGCTTCAGCTAATACAGCTCATCACAAGTATAAAAATGGATAAAAAGCTATTTACACTTTGGACTGCACTTTAACTGAAGTTACACATTTTATTTTCTATATAAATACAGATAAAATATGTATTCGTATCTAAATACTTATTTTCAAGTAAAATCAGATGCTATTTGACATTCTATGTTCTTTTCAGCTTGTAATATGAAAAGGAATTAAGGAACCAGATTCCCTCAAAGCCAAACATACCTCTTTGGATAGTTCAGGACTTTGAAAGCTGCACACAAAACAAAGGATTTCAGATTTCAAAGGCAAACAACTAAGAGCTGCAGTAGCATTAGTTCCAACTAGCAATGATATTTAGCCACAGAGGCCTGGGGAACAGGGGGCTGTATTCACACTATTTCCTTCCTTCTTCCCTACAGGAGAGGACACCAGTTTGGATACAAGTGTCTGTTCAAAGCTCCTGCAAGCAGCTTGGCCAAGTATTATTGATCAGCCTCCAGCTGGGAGGCTATTTCCATTACTCGGTTTCCCTCGGCGCGCTATCACTCCCGATCGTGTCACTAACAGCCACTAAGCTCCCCAGTGCTTTGATCCCATGGCTAAGGGCTGTGTTTTTCCTGACTGAAGGCAGCTCTGCCGCACGCGCTCACCGCAGGGATTCAAGAGCAGCAAACAGCACCAAACCCCGTATGCTTCACAACGTGCCCTGCTACACTGGAAATCCAGCGTGTTCTGACCCTGAGCTGCACCTGAATGTTGTTCTATTCATTTTAGTCTCATTTTTTCTCTTATTTGCCCCAATATAGCTGCTCATCACAATTTTTATTTGCGCTAAAACCTTACTACCTTCAGAGTTGAATCAGGATAGAGTAATACACCCTAACTACAAAAACAGAAGTACACTTGCTGAGATTCTTCAGATTTGCTAGCTAGAGTCCTTCTTAGATAACTATGCATTAGAAATTACTGAAGAAATTATGTGGAAACACGAATACTTTGCATAGCTGCCTTGATATTCTTCATCATTTCTATTGAAACTGGTTGCACAATTCTGCTATGATCAACAAGGGCCAAAACGTCACCGTTTTCCTGAGACCTGCCAGTAAGTTCAAACTCCTACTGACTGAAAGGCTACTGGCTCTTAAGAGTCACATTAATGCATCTATTTCCTAGATTTATAAAAACGTGTTTTTCCTTTTTCCTGTACAAATACATAAACTACTCTGTAAAAAAGCAACAAACAGCTCTCCCCAGTCCCTCCTCAGAAAATTACATTAAAAAAACTGCAGACTGGGCTATCTATCAAAATGTTTTCTCAGCCCTCTAAGATTAGCAGCTGTCCAGCAGCCCACTAAAGTGAGAGAAGTCGGAAGCAAACAAGCTGCTAATTTTATAACCAGCAAAAATGTAAAATCATTGAACAAAGCTAGACTACAACAATCATTTTAATATCCAGCTTTGCCTTCTTCATTTTTGTGTATAATGTCTTAAACAGGAAGCCATTCGAGACATATATGCTGCCCGTAAAACCACCCAGAAGTAAATAGCACCGTGCAAATAATAACTATAATGAGTTAGAATGATGCATTTTCAGGCCCATATGTTTTAAAGTCAGCCATTCACTGCAAGCTCTTATTTTGCTAGAAAAAATGGTGAAGTAGCCTGTTTATTCCAGCAAGATACTCAACACACTGTCAGAGCCAACACCACCCACCACCAGCAAATGACTCAGAGGTTAAAGGGTTAGAGGGGGAGAAGGAAGGGAAGAGCTTTGAATGTGTCATTTAGCAAGAAGCTATGAGAAATATGGATAAGCTATTTAACCGGTTTTGAGATCCACTGAACAATTAATTCAGTTACATTAGGCATGGTTCACCAGATGGTGAGTTTTGTCTTATATTTATTCATAATTTGACCCTTGGGTTGGAATGGCTTGCCTGAAATTCAATTATCTGAACCCACTGCTGATCTACACCAGCCTGATGGGTCTCTAAATTCATCATTTTGGGACATTTCTCTTGTAATTTTTAGATGCAGCCCTTGGCACATGTGACACTTTGACCCACAGGGCTCTATCATGAACGATTTTCTTCCAATCCAAGGCACACAGAAGTGTGCAGTGACAACAAAACTATACAGCTGAAGAATGTGTTTGAAATAATTAATCAAGATTACCAGCTTTGATCCAATTAGCTGTTCTACCCACACTTCTTCACAAAGCAGAAAGACATGTGGAATACATAACAATCTTACGTGCCTGGCCTAGTTATATTTACAAGTGACTCAGCGAATACCTTCAAGGAAGCAAAGCAAGTGTCTTGCCAGCAGCGTTACCAATGTGGAAAACAATCCCCAGAAGCCAAAATCGCCCACAGCTGGATCCTTCTTTTCCTCAGCTGTCCCTAGGCCTGTCCTTAAGCTGACACTGTCAGCTGGTGAGCTCCTCCAAGCACCTTCAGACCACCCTCAGGAACACCAACCACACACGCACTGTGCTTCCTCTCCAAGCAATTCCCTCAACAGCCTTGTCTCGAGTTCTTGCTAGTTCTGTCCTCCTGCTCACAGGACTAAATTGACAATTAGCTCCATTAACTTAAATAGATATACTCCTTATTTACAGAAGGGATACCAGTTGGGCATCTACTTTCAAAGCTACGGCAAGAGGAGCCAAACTGCACCAAGTAGAGGAAGAAGGTGATCTCTAAAAAATCAGGACCCCTAAATAATACACTGCTAGAGAGCAAGTGGGGGGTTATCTATAGAGATCCACCTTTTATAGACCCTTGTGTGCAGGAATCCATAACTTCCTGGCTATCCTGAAAGGCAGGTGTGTGTGTGCATGTGTGTATTTAGTTTGGGAGTTGGTTTGTTTGCGATTGAAGGAAAAAACATGTAATTTAAGCCAATGTAGAGCAGGAGTCTTCTACTAAAGCCAGTGGAGTCGGAGTAGGGCTCCACAAAATCCAGAATACCCCAGTAAAATCAGACCCATGCCTTTTAAATAATCAAGTGAACATACTTGGAAAATAGTCTCCAAGTAGAAGATCTATCAGTCTAAAAACACCTCCATAAAGAGTTCACATTCTGAAATGATAAAATTATTGCCAATAGATCACAAGAAGATTCCAGTCTAGAAATTCTGTGTGCAGAGCTGTCACGATGCAAACATGGTCTCTGCCAAAGCTATTCCACTGGCTTTCATGACGAACTACCCAAATCACCTTGCTTATTCATAAATACAGGAAACAATTGGCTCATGTGATAACATTTCACAAAGCCAAACAGCATTTACTTTAGCATTTAAAATAGCATTAAAATAGCTTATAATAGCATTTATTTATTATAGGCAAGTTCTAACACATTTTTAAGACTGTGGGTTCAAGAGCAAGCTACCAGGTTTCCAGTGACCGGATGATGCCACCCCATGAAGAGAATCAAACTGCCCACAGAAAGTCACAGGGAAAAGCAATACAGCTACTGAGCGTACATGCAACAGATCTTACCAACAACCCAAATGTGTTCATCTGTTCCCCAGAAGCATGCTGAAAATATACTGAGTCGAGCTTCAAAGAATACTTGTAAAATGCTTCAAAACTGTTGTAAAAAAATTATTAGGGATTGTAGGTGAAACGGCCTACTTTCTTTTCCTAGGTACATGAAAAGTTAATACTACCTTCAAGGCACATGGAAAGCACTAAAGAAATTTGTAAAAGTTAATTGGACATTCTTTATTCTGTCGAGGGAAGGAATGTATTTGCCTGAAATAACAGCACGTAGGCAGACTCTTCAGTTTAAAGTGGAATAACCTCAGAAGGGCACTTAAATGGTAATTCTATATCCAAAATGAAAATAATGAACAGTAAAAATGATACAAACCCGAAAGCTGATAAGCTAACTAGAAACTGGCAGCACAAAGCCTATTCCCCGTAAGTGAATTATTGAGACATAGGACAGAAGAGAGGACAACAAACAAAACAGCACATGCTTATCAAAGCACCATCTGCGGGTTGTCCTAGGGGAGAAAGTAAAACAAATCTGGGACACCTTTTTCTGAGAGTACGAACACACGTTTTTCCAGTGCAGAGAGCTGAAGAGAGCTAAGCCCAGTCCTGACGGAGACGAGGGCTCTGCAGCTCCTGGGGGCTGGAGAAAAGAAAGGGCGACGTTCGACGGACTTTGCAACTTGACAGATGGACGACACTGGTGGAAAATGGGCCTGGCTGGGCATAAAGGAAATGCACCGTCTTGGGCGGGGGCAGGATGTGAGCTCTCAGAAAATAGTAAAAGCAGACTAGCAATAAACTTCGCAGCACTAGAGAGCGCATGGAAATCCAGTATGGGAAATCCAGTATTCTGTTGATAAAAGTTCTGGCAGGGCAAGACGACAAGAATCCAGCTCCCCTTATGGAAAGCCAGGCAGCTAATTACTTAAAAATTAGGCTTGACGGATGACCAAGAGTATGGAAAAGGATATTCCATGATCCCAGCACTGAAGATTTTAGGAAGTGAAATGGAGAATGTCCTAATTTGTACAAGAACAGACATGAGTCACGGGGAGAGGACCTTGGCTACAGCCTGTTAAAAGCAAAGAAAAACAAAACATAACAAAACACATGGATGTTAAGAGGTCAAAATTGCAGCTTTCTTCAGCTTTCTTCAGCAGTCAGTTCCACCGTGGCCACCCCAATGCACGCGGAGATGAGTGAGGAAGAGTGGGGCCGCAGCTCCGTAGGAATCCAGTCAGGGACTGAGTGCTCACCTCAGGTCTCGGCTTAAGCCGTCCAGCTTCTGCACCCCTGTCATGCTTGGGGCTTTGCTTCCCTACAGTTATCCAACAGACACCCTTTTGTGTTGGAATTCCTTACAGAGGCACCAAAACCTCTGTCATACTAGTATCTGAGGACCTAGGTCTTGAACAAGGACTTTTTCAGCACCAACTTCACGGTTTGGAAACAGTTTAGGTAGGCAGCATTTGTACTTTGTTGCTAGTTCGTATGTAACTGAAGTTCAATCAAGTAGCACAGTATGAGAGGAAAAACAACTTTATCATTTTGGAAAACACTACAGAAAGGGCCAGTCTCAGTAGATGGCAAATATGATCGAGTTTCAAAGTGTTGTCTTGCTTCTCTAAACCAAGTGTTGACCCGAGTCAAGGCTGAAAAGCCCGAGAACAACGTGGGAAATTTTAAGCTGCCTCATTTCATATTTTTACAGTTAAACATAAAGCACTGCTCTCCTTGGTTGAGTCTCTAGTATGTTCCAAAGAAATAGTACTAGAAGAGAGACCAAATACAAAACAAAATTTCCTATCATCATGAATTTGAGAAAGACTACTTAAGCAAAAATCAATATACTTGACCTAGGCTGTTCAATTCTTCTGCTAATATTGTTGAAGATTTATGCCTGGTTAAGTCTGTTTTCCCCCACAAGTTAGCTTCTCTCCTTGATTTTTCCAGCAAGGTGACAATCTTTGAGTTCATAATTTTATACTCTGGTGCAACAAACAGTGTCACAGACCCAGAACAACTTAACTACAAGCATAATTACATAAAGCACGAAATTATTAGGGAGAAATTCCATTATTTAAATACAAATACACACTCCACACAATCCTGTGTGAAAAAAATACCTACGACGAACCACCAGGACAGGAAATCTTTATTACTCTCTGATGTGGAATAAATGTCCTCTTCTTGAAACAAGTGGCACAAAGGCTTCTGCAGCTCCAGCTGCCTGAAGCAGGATTTGCTTTTTGATAGTCACTTCTCAGCTGGAGGATACTAAGCAGGGAGTCTTTCTGAGTAATCACTTTTTAAATATTTGAATTAGTGCCATCTTTCCTGAGAATTTTGATTTCTGTTGCAGATTCCCTTCTCTTTCATCCACATGAGAGCTCTGACGCCTTTTGTTAGGCGCATAAACGTACTCTAAGCACAATCCCAGCACAAGCCCCAAGTAAACAAACACAAAGCAGATCATATAAACCAACAAGAACAGGTAAACTGAAATTATCTTCCCAGTGCACATACGCCTGCCTCTATGCACCCACTTTTCACTTTTGAGCTGGAAAAGGTACATACCTGGAAACCAGTAAGTAAACAGACTAAGGTAATACATAAAAAAAAAAAATCCTAGCAAGGCTAAATGCAAGAGAGCAACAAACATACACATACAATACATCCCTCAATTTACATACAGGGAAGGAAATTACAGAGGCTAAAGCAGAGATCCTAAAGGATCCAGTTCCATCTGGTTCCTTTTGAGCATTTAGCCAAACCTTATGCTCACACCCAAGAGATGCTAACAACCAAGGAATTCGATGCTGACCTCCCTTGATCCATGCGCCCACTGGGAACAAGCAGGTGCCTCCTTCCAGCCTCTGAGATATCAGGCAGACAAGATTCCCGCCTGCTACCAGTGAATCTGCTGGAATACCCGCCTCAAGGAGCAAGGTTTTGCTGCTTTTTTGGATCTCCTGGGCCTCTGCGTGCCTTGCAGAAGCGAGCTCAATTCTCCATCCCTCTCCTCCCAGCACCAAGGCTTGAACAGGTCAGGACGTGCCTACGGCTGGCAAGCCCAGGGCTGACTCCTCACTAGCCTACTGGAATATCTAGCAAGGTGCTCTTTGATGAATGCTCCCTGAAAAGCCTTTAATTGCACAGCATAAGCACTTTTCCTCATATTAAGGCAAAAGTCTGGACCTATTAAGCAGCACTTTTTTTTTTCCCTATACATTGAAGGCACGATACAAGGTATTTCCTATCTTGAAGATGACCATATTATTTTGCACGTATTTAAGGTATAATATATAAGGTATAATAAAACACTTCAGAGTTTGTGGGTGACCGTGTATTGTAAAACAGGAGCTGACAGCTTCAAGTTGTTGCTTTGGGCCAAGGAGAGCTCTCCTCTCAAGCACAGCGGCTGCCCTGAACAGTTTTTCTCGAGCACTTCTCGAGCTGCCGAGAGCTCTCGTACACCTCCTACGCTGGAGGTGACACAGGCAGCAGGAGAACTGCCTATGTGCCTTTACTTGGCCATAAGGAAAGAACCACAAATATCAAGGCAAAAAAATAAATACACAAAAGAAAACACAAACACCCCCCCACATACACACACAAAGGACTGGCTCTAATTTCCTGTTTAAAATAAGCCAAAAAGAGGAAAGAAGAACAAGGAAAAAACATATATTACATGTGTATGATATTATAGGACACAGGGAACCAAAGTCATTCTGAACACAAGACAAAAGCAATGAGAGAAGTGCAAGCAGTTTGTTTTAGTACAGTCATCAGCTACAAAGTGCCACTTGTTATCTATGTGCTAAAAATATTGTGATGATTAATGGCAAGGATAAAAGAAAAAGCAAATAATAGATGGAAGAATAAATGACGTAACAATTAAAAAAAGGCAGCATATAAACATGTGACATTTCAGCATTTACAGTGGGATCTGAATAGGCTTCAGTTGTCTATAGCATCATTCATCTTTGAGGTATCCTAAAGAACATTACAAAGGGACAGGGTGGGCTTCGGTCCTGCTGTGACTCTGACAGCAAATGGAGCAGGCATTAGTCACTGAAAACAGCCTGCAAACAAATGCTAGAACTGGCTTCCAGTATGCAAAAAAAATTTGGCAAGTCTATACAGCTCTCACTGTTGGATACTTGATTTCTGTTTTGAACAAAAATAGCAAGACCGGCACAAAGCAGCTGGTGACGGGCAACTTCATTCTGAGGTCATGAGCTCCAAAGCTTCTCCATCCAGCGCTCGCTGCTTTGTGAGAACCTACGCGAACGGTTCCTTGGGGCCGGCCACATCAGTGCCCGAGAGCCCCTGCATGCGACACCCCAGGCAGGCAGGCTGCGAGGGGCTGCACCTCTTAGCACAGTGGCTGTTCCCTCCAGGGCCCTCGACGGCTTGAATTACGGTATTGGTTTCAGGACAGACTGCTGGGCATGAGAAGGCGGGGGACGGGCTCGCCCCAGCCGCTGGGCAGCAGCCTCTGCAAAGGTGTCACATCTGAACCCTACTTTCCAGCTCCCAAGCAAGGTGTCACTAACAGCCTCTAGATATTGGAGACGGAGAGGAACCAGTAGCAAGACATCAAATGGCTTCAGGGACAGTCAGCTCCAACATTTCCTTTTCTGATCTCCTGGTAGAGACAGATCTGTATTATGAGTCTTCACAGTGAATAAGTACCAGGAAGGTTTAACATGTGGTACCCCAGGGGCTCCCGCTTTATCCCGCTTGCCCAGCCTGGGATCCAGCTGGATGGCAAGGAGGGGGCCATGCTCAAACGCTGACCAGGCCCTGTCCATCCTTCCTTCTCTCCTGCAATGACTGGAACCTGTCAGCAGCTGGGGGGGGCTTGGGTAGTGTACCTCTACTTCCCCCCAACTCCTTCTCCCACCTTTCCAGGTGCTCTTGGTTTGTGCAATAAAGCTGCAGTACTAGGGTCAGAGTGCAAAGCTTTTCCATAGCTTCCAATATGCTTTGGATCACAAAGAATTTAAGGCAGCTAGAAAACTTACAGCAAGGAGCACAATGCACACAGTAAATATTCAGATCTGAAGAATGCGTGGCTGCAAAAAATCTCAGCTGCTACCGCTACCTTGCACGAGGCTGTGACGATACTCTCTTTAGAGAGCAGTTGAAGATGGAGTGTCCTAAGTCTGCCATCACCAGTGAAACGGTTTTCCCTGGCTGAAGGCTTTCTCCTAAAACTTGAGCAGAAAACAATGTCTGAACTTGTCCTACCTCAATTTGCAAGGGAATGATGAATAACTTCATGCACAAAGTCACCTACTGGAAAGCTACACTGGAACACAGCAAGCAGTGCAAGGGAAAGAAGAAATCATGTCTAGGGATTTCTACTAGTCTGTAATAATATTTTTACCAATGCAACCAGTTAGGAAAGCAATAACTCAAATCCTGTTATATTATGCTGACTTGAAACTTCATGTTTGCTATTAGAAATACCAAAATACTTTCTGTAGACATTTATTGAACACTTCGATCTTCTGATTTGCAATTGCATTTTTAAAGAATTAATAAGCCATGATTTTAATGAGCTTAAAATTAATCACAAAGGGATCGGGTGCATGTTTGTGTGTGCAGGGCTTACGTTTGGGGATGAATCACCTTTCTTTTCCTGAGAAGAAAAAAAGACTGAAAAAATTCTAAATCAATTTGGTGAAAAATGAATTCTTCCCTCTGATGTTTTTTCTAGTGATCAGAATAAACAAGTCCACTAATTCCTGAGGTGTACAAGATACTTAATCGTGGCTGCAGTTTCACATACACTTACAAGCTTCTAATCAGACCTCACCTGGGTAGAAGAGAAATTATCAAAAATTAATAGCCTCCATGTAGACACTTATGCTCAGCAATAACAATCTCTAATCTATTTCTTGAAGCATCTCTGAAACCCTAATGACAGCTCTCCTTCAGGCAAATGCTGCAAACACAGCAAATTGCTTGGGGAAAACACATTTAATCAATTGCTTTTTATTAGTTTTCATCTTGAAAACAGCAACATATGGCCCCCACCAAAAGGTAAGACATAGAACCATCACAAGTTATCAGATGATTAGCCTAGGCCAGTCCAGATTTGTTGGACAATCAAAGCCTTGTAGCTTAATGACACTGCTGGAAGCTTGAGGAAACGGTACCAAGAATCATTTGTGAAAGAGAGAACATTGTTGACAGCATCGGGGTGTAGATGACTACCCGTTCACAAACAGTAAATCAAGAGGAAGGCTCCACCATCTGACCTGGAGCCATGGACTCCATGGAGGTTCCTGCATTTCCTTGCCCAGCGCAGCCACGTCTTCACCTACCCCATGAGCAGAGACCCGCTCCAGAGGCTGCTCCTCTTTCCCCTTGGTATAACTGCCTGCCATCTGCACAGGGGCAGTTTCCACACTAGCACCCTGGGCCACAGGTTGGAAGCCTTAGACCTTATCCATGAAAAGGACTCTGCCTGGAAGCGCTCGAAGCAGAGAGGATGACTCCAGACTTGAAGCTGCATGTGTGCACTGCCTGTAGGCACCAGGCTTTCAGTAGTGAGCAGTTGGGAGAGGCATAAAATCCATTAGTGCAGTAATCAAGCAAAGGCTCTTGAATTCCCATGGAAGGCAAAATGTTAATAACCAGGGCCAGAACCTGCTAGAAGGCTGCACCCGGAGTCCCGGCCGGTGGCTAGTTTTCCGTACCTGCTCCATGCAGGCACTTTCTCACTGCACAGCAAAAATCTTCTGTTCATACAACCTGTCTCCACTTGCCTTGCAGAAAACCAAGAAACCTCCACTTTCTTCAAGCCAGTTGGATAGTGACCACAATCTGAGAGTGCAGTGTGTGAGGGTCAAGAAAGTTGATATATCAAGTGCCAAGGCGTGAGGGGCCGTCGAACCGTTCCTTGCCTCCTGCTTCAGCTCACAAGGGACGGATGCTGCCCAGAGCAGGCCCAGGACTCCCAGCCAGGGCTCTGGCCGTAGCCAAGGGCACCTGCTGCGCCAGGGACGCTCAGTGAGCCCTGCAGTGACCCCAGGGATTCCCTGCTCCCCACGACCAATCTCAGCAGTACAAGTGCCCTATCTCCAGTGAGAGGCAGTGACCAACTGCACAGCTGCAGGCTTGTGAAAGCGGAAACGAAGCGCCTTTACTGGCATCCTCATTATTTGATGATAATTAGACCCCCAGGGTGCCATAAACTGCCCCCCAATTTTTTTGGAGGAGGAGGAACAGGAGGAAAATGCATTGCCTTTTCTATAGATGTCTTAAAATCTGTTCAGTTAGTCACCAAATACAAGAGAAGATGGAGATGCAATGGCAGTTATATCCAGGTAACACAGAACCAGAACAACCCTTTACCCACTATGTGTTTTGCTTTGCAGGGAGGAAGGATGAGCTGCTTAAATTACTCTTGCAGCTTTACAGTGTTAGTTTTCAGCAGCTCCAATCCCTCTCACTTATAATTTTCCCAACTGCAAGAGGCACCCTGGAATTGCCAGGGAAGATCAGCTCAGCAGCACGTTTAGCCCTGACCTGCTGCCTCTGGCAACAGGCGAACTTCTGATGCTTCAAAGGACAAAGATTTTTTTTTTTCAACATCCTGAACAAAAGGTATTTTTCTGAACTATGGATGCCAGCTTGTAGCCTCAAGCAGGAAATTTGATTACCTAAGTTTACATCTTGTCTCAACCTTTCCTCCCATTTCCATTATGGTGCTATTTTTCATTGGTCTTCTCTAAAATGAGCCCAAGAAAGCATTTCTTACCCAATGAAAGAGCTGTAATTGCAAGCTTGAGGAGACAGCATGTCATCTCAGGAGCCGCACACAGCCTCCAAAGGGAGACCGAGCACCTCGAACTAAAGCTGCACATGCGACCACAAAGCTCTACCCAACGCCTGACCTTGCTGACATTTTTATATAAAAGCAATGCACTGCTGTGTTTTCCTGGGGAAGCTATCATTTCTGATCACAGATAACTCTGCAAGTTAGGCAAAATATAAATATAAGCCACTGCCAGCTTTCAGAGCAGGGTCCACCAGAACTGCCAAGCCGTGCGACGGTTCCAAGGAGCCGGTGCCGGCGCCTGGCTGTGCTCCCCTGCTGCCTTGCACCGTTCTCCACCGCGTCCCTATCCCTGCACACACACACACACACACACACACACACACACACGCGCTATTCCAACAGGCTGCAAATGAGTGAAGGAGAACCGCCAAGAGCCTGACTGCATTTCTGTGCAATTCTGACTTTTGGAAGGAGGAAAGCTCAGGGATTTCCAATTCCAATTTATAAGCAGATGCAGTAATTTTCTATCATTTCTACATGCTCATTTGACATGCTAGTAGCAAAAGTAATCCTACAGGAATTGCACATTTTAATACAATTTCAAATAATAACACCACATCCATTGTGGAAGAATGATTAGTACCAGTACTACCATTATAAGCTAAGTGGCAAAAAATTACTGCTGAAGCTCATTTGTCTACCAAAGCTTATCGAGCCATTTTCTCCTGCAGACTCTCTGAAGTTATGAAGCTGTATTCAGGGCAGAAACCAACTCTGTGCATATCATTTTTATACCTGAAGAGGTCTATCAAAAATATCCTTGTGAATTGCTGTATATTAACCCAGCACAGAGTAAAAAAAAGCAGCTTTCACCTTTTCTACTGAAAATAAACAGGAAGCTTTGATTCAATTACACCAGTGTTTCAAGTACTATATTCTAAAAAAACATTATTTTATACTTGAATCTAATGCACTGAACAGGCAGTTCAGAACTGCCTGCCCAGTGAGATGCTACATACAAACCTATGAATATTCAGCACCAGTTTGAACCTGGAGCTCCCTCTTGTGTCATCTAAGTACATTACCAACAAAATCGTTTTCTTCTATATAGACCCCAGTGCAGGGTTGGGTATTTTGGGGTCAGTGGAGGCCAATGTGCTGCCTGACTCCAGACACTAACAGCTGGTCCATCTCAGTGCAAATGCCTAATATTAGATATACATCAATTCAAGGCAGCACCTGACTGAAGAAAAAGATTAAGGAAATGCAAGGATAAGACTATTTGCCTTCTGCTTAGCGCACAGGAGCATGAATTAACCTTCTTGACAGCTCTTTCAAAACACAGCTGCATTTTAGCCCTTGCCATCTACTATACACAGAAAGGTGGGACCTGGAACCACCCCTTTTACTGCTTCCATTGCACTGACTATTACACCGTGTGTGACATGTTCTTCAAAGAATATTCCTTTTCCTCCAGAAACACCCATGGAGATGGGACATAACCCGAGACCGAGAATCTAATGAGAAGCGTCCCTGAAAATCAAACGTCATCATTGCTAGCATTAGAATAACTGTCTCGTGTCTGGAAAACAGAGTTAGCAGATAGTAATTAGGCAGACAAAATATTAAACTGCTCCAAGACCAGGGTTTGGGGCCTTGTTCCAGATGTACTTTTTAAATCTTAAGTCATACATCACCTATAAATGCATAAGGAAAGGCAGTTTGGCTACACCAGGCTTACTATGCTGCGGGTTACTAAAGCTGGTATCTGAGCACTCCAAGAACATCAACCATCTGTTTCAGTAAGAGGAAACATTTCTGAACAAAGTGAACTCACCTGCTTGAAAAAGAGAAGGAAGATCCACACTTGTACTAAGTTGGGGCTTTCAAAACCACGTGCAAAGAAAAACCTCCTAAAACTGACACTGCTTAAAAATCAAATCAATGCACACACAAAATGTGACAATTAAATCTCAAAAAAAAATTAAGATTTGTCCTCCCACCCAGAAATACCCCAGCATGGTGACAGTGCTCCCCTTGGAAGCAAAGGGAAACCAGCAAGAGGCACAAGGCCTGGAGATGGACCCTGTGGGAGATACAAGTATCTGTCATTTAAAAGACGCATTTAGAGATGTGGGCTGTAGGACACAGCCCTGCAAGTCTTCTCAGGCTTCACAGGCTTTAAAAGATGAAGTTTCTTTGAAACCTTTAGAAATTGCATTTATACTGAAATACGAAAGAAACATCTTATTTGTTAAAGTCCATAGCCCAATATTTTTTGGTCCTTTGGGAACAGCTGCGTGAATTGATTCTATAAAGGTGCCCCTTTTTACCTTTACTGTCCTCCTTTGACCCCAGCTAAAGAGTTACAGGCACGGACAACATGCGAGATCTGCGCGTGGAGCAGGGAGCAGACAGGGGCTTTTCCTCTTCCATCCATCAGGGCTCTGCACGCCTAGGTGGGCTCTGCTCCCAGTGCCACCCAACACAACCCATTGCCCTCCCTGCCCAAGTGCTGGGAGCGACACAACCTCCTTCCCACCGCATGCATGGAAACACCCTCCCCTCGGAGCCGTCTTGGCGAGGCTAACGCATACACATGACCTCCAAACAGACCAGACAGACATCGCACAATGTGCTGAGCAATCCCCCATTCACAGATCCTTTCCTTTTCAGTCATTTCCGGGATGAAAAACACCTTTAACTGACACTTTTTTAGTGCAGCTATGTTTTTAATAAAAACTGCATAGCAATTACTAACACAACCCATCTGCCTGAGATTAGAAAGCAGCGAGACAGAGACAATGGAAATGCATCTCCTTTCCAGCTCAGCAGCTAAATCAATATTTAGCAAGTCTGTTTATCTGGGGTCAGTTCTTACATTTATCAAAGTATCTGCAAATTCTTATCACTCATACATCTCTGACTTTTCCTAAACATGTTAAACTGGCAGCCAATCTGCCAATTCTAACTAGTGTTCAAAACTGCCTTTATTTTAAATGACTGCACTGATTTTTCTATACTGTTCTATGACAATGGTATTGTATTTTCTTCTCAGACACTGACTTGAACTGGGCTGAATACGGATCCCTATGGAATGAGCACAAACTAAGCAAAGTCATTAGATGAGTATTCCTTATTTCCAATCATTTTTATGTGATCTCCTAGGCACTTTTAATCCAGTGGATATGGGAAGTGCTGATTTATTACAGTCCTACATATTTTTAATCAGAATATGAACTGACACTTAGCAATATATCAAGTCTAAGTGCATTAACACAGTTACCTCGATCAAACTTGTGAATTCCACCAAAGCCACAAGCAACAGGCTAGTCTGATAAGCTCTCCTGTCCATAAACAGTGTTACCTAGAATTATGTTACTTTTGGTTCTCTGTTAATTAGATCCCAATGACCCTGCTCTCTAACTGCACCTGCAAGTACCATCAGACCCATCAGTCTTCCTCTGCCTGCCTCATCCCCTTCACTGCTTTTGAAACAGTGACACACGGTGAGCTTTTCTTCCTGGTGTGCTAAGCAGTGTCCGGCAGCGAGAACATTTCTGTACCTTACATGGACAGATGTGTGTCAGCACAAGCTTTTCAACCGCTGCCTGTCACAAAAGTCCATGAAGTGACGCCAGTGTCCCAGATAAGTCCCTGGCTCCACGCCTCAATGATTATTAATACACCTGAAATGCAGGCCTAAACTGTGCACAGCCTATGCCTAAGGCAACACATTCAGTGGGAGAGCAACCACGAAAAGTTGTAAAATTAACAGCCCCCTTGGCAACTGAGTTCCTGCATGGGCTCGCAGTAATCGAGTTCCCACTCACCTTTTCTGTACTCCATTCCTAGCAAAAGCAAACAGGCTCTATTAGGACCATATTTACAAGGAAAGTGCTGGCTTCCTTTTTCTTGTGACATATGTTATATAAGATTTTTCAAAATCATTTAATTTTTAGCCTGATTCTGCTCCTGTAAAAAAATAAATGGCCAGGCTCACGCTGACTCTAGGAGGACACTTGCTAAACCTGATTGATTTTTACCATCATCTCAATCCATCTCCTCCTTCGACTGGGCTTTTCTTGTCCTTAGTGACCAACAGCTAACTGAGATTTGGACATTTCTTTGATCCCACACGTTTTTTTCCATTAAGGATCAGGCAAGCTGACATACCAGAGGATGGCCAGGCTCCAGGTAACGTGGTCAGCATGGATGTAAGACATAGCACAAAATAGTTAGAAGATGTCATCATAACTAGAAGTTGCAATAAGTTTGCTAAATGTTCAGTTTGCAGTTCAGATTAAATACTGCACATCTAAATGCTTGTAAAGCCAGGGAAAATGTAAGGACTTGAAAATCAAATATTTTTCTTTCTCCCTTTTCAAGGAAAAAAAAAAACCAAAAAAAAGTAAAGGGAAAATTCCAGATCAGCAATTATTATTTTTTGGTTTCAGCTTGCATATCAGTGGATTAACATGAGTTACCATTTTGTGACCACATACCTCTGTCGGAAAAGTTTTTTTTTTTTTTTTTTTTTTTGATTAAAAGAAAATAAACAAGAGGGAAGATGAACAAGGAGATGCCCTGCTTTCTCAAAAGCAGACCATTACATGGCCTAGAAATGCACACTAAAATTAAGCTTGTGAAATCTTAATCTGAAAAGATGCGTTTATAGGAGATACACATGAAATACACTGCAATAAATCAAAGTTAATCTATTGTTTCCTCCTCTTATTTTGGCAACTCTTTGGATTAGACAACACAGCTTCACTACATCATACCATGCACTAGGAATAGAATAGATGGAAAATCTTTTTTTTATTCATCTTGTTCACAAAATACATTTTTCAAAGTATGATTATAAAGATTATAAAGGCTGGGAAGAATGACTACCAAAAGTATTGCATAAAGAATATATTTTCAACACAGTGTAAAAATTTTTTGTCATACATTTGAGGGAAATAATGTTGTATTTATTAAACCTGAAACTGGGCAGACAACGCATTTTTCCAAATTAAGTTTAGTAGCTTACCTTTATAACTACATATTAGCTATTTCTTATATGACATAGAATCATGGAATGCTTAAGGTTGGAAGGGACCTCTAGAGATCATCTAGTCCAACCCCCTGCACACGCAGGGTCACCTAGAGCACGTGGCACAGGACTGCGTCCAAGCGGGTTTGGAAGATCTCCAGAGAAGGAGACTCCACAACCTCTCTGGGCAGCCTGTTCCAGTGCTCTGGCACCCTCACTGGCAAGAAATTTTTCCTTAAGTTCTTGTGGAACTTTTGGTGCTTCAGTTTGTGGTCATTACCTCTAGGTCTGTCGGTGGCCACCACTGAAAAGAGGCCAGCACCATCCTCCTCACTGCTTCCCTTGAGGTATTATAGACACTGCTCAGGTCCCCTCTCAGCCTTCTCTTCTCCAGGCTGAACAGGCCCAGCTCCCTCAGCCTCTCCTCATAGGGCAGATGTTTTTTGTGGGCATTACAGGGCAACTCTGCTTTTTCTGTGTTATTCGGAACCGGGGTGCCCATCCCGTTCACCAGCGGACACACGTTTACCCTGATCTTCCTTTTGCTGTTAATATATTTGAAGAAGTTTTTCTTGTTATTTTTAACGTCCCTTGCCAGATTGCGTTCCAAACACGCCTTAGCTTTCCTTGTCACATCTCTGCATTCCCTGACTATGTTCCTGTATTTCGCCCAGGGGGCCTGTCCTTTTTTCCACATTCTGTATACCGCCTTCTTCTACTTGAGCATTGCCACAAGCTCCTTGCTCATCCACGCAGGTCTCCTGCCCCCTCTGCCTGACTTCTTACACACAGGGATGCACTGTTGCTGGGCATGGAGGAAGTGCTGCTTGAAAACCAACCAGCTCTCTTGGGCCCCCCTACCTTCTAGAGCTCTAGCCCATGGGATTCTTCCAAGGAGGCCTCTGAAGAGGCTAAAGTTGTTTCTCCTGAAGTCCATGGTTGCAAGGCTACTTACAGCCCTGCCACCTCCTCGTTGGATCCTGAACTCCAACTCATGGTCCCTGCAGCCGAGGCTACCCCCCAGCCTTAACATCTCCTACAAGTCTCTCTCTATTTGTTAGCAGGGGGTCCAGTAGCCCACCTCTCCTCATTGGCTCCTCCACAATCTGCGTCAAAAAGTTATCACCAACACACTGCAAGAACCTCCAGGACTGTTTGTGCCTGGCCGTGTTGTCCTTCCAGTTGATGCCGGGGTAGCTGAATTCCCCCATGAGAACCAAGGCCTGTGACCATAAGGCAATATCCAGCTGACTATAGAAGGCCTCATTAACTTCCTCATCCTGGTCAGGTGGCCTGTAGCAGACACCCAGCACAGTGTCTCCCACATTAGTCTGCCCTTTAACCCTTACCCAAAAGCTCTCAAATTGCTCCTCATCCACTCCCAGGTTGAGCTCCATGCATTCCAGTTGCTCTCACATAAAGAGCAACTCCACCATGTCGCCTTCCCAGCCTGTCCTTCCTAAAGAGCACATGGCCTTCCATGACAGCACTCCAGTCATGGGAACTATCCCACCATGTCTCTGATTCCAATGAGATCATGACGCTGGGACCCCACACAGAGCTCTGGCTCTTCGGCGGCTGCAGCGGGTTGCGTGAGGCTGCCCGTGGTCGGCTCGCCACGTGTGTTTGAGGCTTTATTTACCTGCAGCAGCAGTTCAGAGAGGCGGAGCGCAGCCGAACAAACTGCCCCAGCAGGAACCTTGCCATGAAGCCACCGTGCTGGGGAATAAAGGCTCAGAGGGGCGTCTTGGTGCATGCCATGCTCTGCTTTGTCTCTTGCTTCTCTGGGTCAAGCAATGCTAAAACGAGCTACAGCGTGAACTGACAAAAAGCTTACAGCAACAGTGGTTAAAAAAGGAGCAGATTCCACTAGAAAACTGATACTTTAGAAATCCTGAGATTGAAAAGATCTTTTTCCCTGTGATTTATTCATTTTCTTCAGCCTTCACTCTTATTGTTCTTGTGCCTTTTATGAGCTCCTCTGAACTGGTGCTTTTCATGATATCTGCTAATAATTGCAGGCAGTGATGAAGTAGTGTCCTGCTAGCAGCTGTATGCCTGCTCAATAACACGATCTCACTTATGGACAAGTCCTAAAAAGCAATCTGTCAAGAGAAGAATAAGCCTCCCCTTTGTCCCAGGGGCAGAGACGGGGTTTTATTAAAAAAGGAGGAGGGGGTTATGGGTATTGTCAGGAATTTTTATAATTATATTTCAAGTTTTCCTTTCAACGCTGAAAAGTCTCTTCCTCCCACTTCTCCTGGCTGATTTGTCTGTGTAAACCTACAAAACCTTAACAGGCCAGTTTGAAAATGAAAGGCAGACCCTATATGGAAGTTCCTTAGGTTATAACCTATATGACAATCCTATATGACAATCATTAATTACAGACTACTCTAAAATGAATTTTTCTCTTGGAAAAAAAGTCTACTAAACTCTCAAGCATAACCCCAAATCTTGCTAAACCAAGCAAGTTCAGCAGCCAACCTCCATGCTCAGTGCCCCCACAACATGATTAAATTGCCTGGATCTTGGACATGTATTCTGCACATCACATGTTATATCCAGGGTGTTAAGTGCTCTCTTAGCAACAACCACTGCTGACCAAAAGGAGCACACTCAGATTCTTAATGAAGGACAGAAACCCTCAGGTAGCAGTGGGAGCACATAATTCATAACACAATGCATCTCCAACCACCCCAACCCGCACGGGAGATCTTTAAAACTACTCAAGCACAAACTCCAGAACTAAAGGTCGTATCTCTACCAGTACTTAAACAAAAAAAAAAAAAAAAAAAACACTTCACACCATGCAACAGACATACTGCTATGTTATTCCTTCCTCTCCCAGCAATCTCCTTCATGATCCTTAGATATCAAGACCTATCTCTGCCTGTCTCCCTGCCTTTCCAAAGGAAGTCTCCCAAGGGTGACAATGCTGTCCTCCACCTGGCCCAATCTCACATGTACAGCCTTTCTCTCCATGGTTTATCTGATTGACAGAAGGATCACATGCAAAGAACAGGATCACATCATTTCTGGACATTCATCCTGTTTTACCTCGGAGCAGCAGACAATGCCAGCCAAATCACCCCACAGCACGCCAGTCCAAGCACATTTAATCCAGAGCCAACTCTTTTCATATTTCTTGCTTCCTTTCTTCTCAGTTACCTCTGTCCACAGCCCCTCTCTCTACTGGGGTCTAGGGCCAAAGCAGTTATAAAGGAACCGTTTCCTCCACAGAATTTCAGAGCTAGATGCATAAAAAGGAAATGAGAAGACAGACTACAGGCAGCTTCAGTTTGAGACAAATTCCTACCGAAGTCAGCTAGTTTGCCTTTATTACCCATTTTCCCAAATATATTTCTATTAAAATTACTGATAACTTCACTGAAGACAGGAGATCTACACATGCCCCTTTTGGCAGGAAACTCTTACCATGTCTCCTCATCCTTCAGTCTACCACAGGATGGACTTGGTGACTTTCAGGAGCTTTAATAGATAATAGAACAACCTTGCAGCAATTTTGTAATATTCCTGATTTTCTTTTTTATGGAATCATAACACAGCCACAGGCAAGAGCTTAGATCATTCTGTGAATTTGAGTTAGGGGCCCGCGTAACAAAGCACTAAGATACAAATTCAAATCAAAGTGTGACTAAGAGCATCTTTCTTCCAAGCAGCAGCTATTTCCTATAATAGAAGGAGAGAGAAAAATCAGAAACAGCAAAAGTTCACTGGAAAATTGCAAACTGCAGAGAGATGTGTGATAGTATTTGAGCAGCTAAAGGGAACAGCTCTGCCTGGTCTACTGTGGTCACAGCAGCAGGTCACGCCCTGCGCACCAGGTCATTCACAGTCCCTGAAACGGAACTCACAACTTTGCAACAGTTTCATGCACAGAACTGCAATAAGACATTTTGCCATTTAGGCAGCTAAGTTAGTTCAAGGATCTTTATTTCCGCTTTCTAATGCCAAGTCTCAACTTACTTCACATATGACTCACCAATTTATACCCACTACATTTAAGAGATTTTCTGTGTTTTTTTTTTTTTTTGGACTCACTTTGCATTTGTCTCCTCCATGTGTTGCCCTACCAGGTCAAGCGAGAATTTATTACAGTTTGATGTTGGATAGCCTCTGTTCAACTCTAAATTATGTATTTTTTATTTAGTTGTTAATTTTCCATACAGGGACCTGTACCTTTCAGAGTCAGCATGTTTACAACATGCAAATGTCATGATTCAATCTCCCTCTGAGAAAATATTAAACATCTTGGTACTTAAGCAGCACTGAAAGTTAATGTAATTATGCAAGTATTTTTAAGCTAGTGAATACACTATATGATGAAACCAAATCTCTTAAAATGCAGCAAATTGCAATTTACTAAGTAGTAATGTTTAAGGGTGTAGGGCAGTTTTCTAAAATGGTGCAACATCTTTTTTTTTTTTAATTGAAAAAAACCTCCTTAGTTGCTTGAAATACAACTTTGGTTGCTGTTTTTTGGACATTTTCACTATTCAGCAAAATAAAATCAGCAACTCATGCCACTGCTCCAGCAGCTACGCTGCTCTGCAGCGAAGATGACGGGTGGCCACTGCAGAGAGCACAGAGGCCCAACACCGGCCTGCCTCACCATGCCGTTCCAACGCAGATGAGGACACTCATACAACCCTGTAGTGCTTGGAGCAAAGGGTCCAGTGAATCCTGCATAGAGATTTCCATTCACCACCTTCCCCAAATAGCATAGGAAACACATATGGCATTAAAAGACAGGGCTCAGCTCACCCAAAGTGTTGCCCGTAGAAGAACAGGGCAAAAGGGAATTTCCTCCGCAGTATCCCAGAAAAGTTCAGCTCTGTCACTGCCACACAGAGGCCTCTGCTGACTCCTTCTACAGGAGAAAGAGTGCCAAGGCTTCATGCCTGTCCCAAAGACTCTGCTATGGCAAGTGCCTATATAAGACACAATCCTTTTAAGTAACCAGTGCACAGGATGGAGTCCTTGCACTTCATTCCACTTCCTTCTCTGCTGGAAACACACGCAGTGTCCTTGTAGACGGTTAAGTGCTAGGAAGGAATTCCAGGAGGAGAGTAACACGCAGACTAATGGGACCTAAACTATCAACTCACTAAGTCCTCAGGTTTAGTGATGATATATATACACACACATATGCATATACCATATATGCACATGGTTAATCTACACATCATATATATGTGTGTGTGCATATATATGTAAATATATTAATACACACACAAATACCGGTGGTGGGGGGAACATGGGAAGGAGGATACTTCTTCCCAAGTGTACTAGAGAGGTCTGAGAGCAGCTGTTAAAACAAATGACTAGGTTGGAAAATGAAACAGAACTAGCACACACCACTTTCCCTGCCCGGAGTGCCTTAAGGAACCGTATCAATAGGTCGTTGAAAGCAAAGGTCCTGCAGATAATGAATTGTAAGCAAAATGCGAAGTTAACTTAAGCAAGTCTCACAGTGTGAAACACTCTAGTGGTTTCACGAATAAAAGGTCTGAATATTTCCTCCCTTAGCTGCCAGAAGGTGGTAGTATTTCAAAATACTAATATTATTTATGGGGAAATACACTCACTGGTTTATGAATTTTGGATGTCTGCCAGGGCTGTATTATTGTATTCATAAGAGTTACAGGTCAGCAGCACTATGCCATAATCTAGAGACTTGGGTAGGAGAAGGACAGGAAAACACACTGCAGGCTTGTTATTCAAGACAACTTGTTTCAGGGGAAAGACATATTAAATACCTGCTTAAAAAAGTTCAGTGAAACCTTCCTGGGCCTAAGAACAGAGGTCTCTGCAGGACCGCTTGAGGCCAGGTCTCCCAGCCTAAAGGAACACCTCTCTGCAGAGCCATTAAATCTTCCAGGGCGCTTTTTTTTTTTTTTTTTCCAATCATCAGAAATGAATTCTCCAATGAGGACAAAACAAATTTTAGGTTGGATCTGTAATTAAAGGCTGCTCCTAAAAAATGAGTCTGGCTCACGTGAAAAGCTAATTCTTGGCATATAGTATCTAAGTATCTATTAAAGTAACCTAAGCAAATGCCACTCCACATAAATGCTAACAAAACTATTTTGAGCATTTTTGGTTCATAAATGAACTCCTGCAAATCCCTGAACCAGGGTGAAATTCCTGCAGCCACATAAATAGAGTGCATGTTGCTTGCATGAGATGTGGTTAGTCAAAGGAATCAGTTATAGCAGACTAAAAAGAGCTGTCCTCTCTAAATAAATTATGTTCAATACGTTTTTGGAGGATATCCTATCCAGGAACAGCACTGCTAATAGACACCTCCTGAGCAGTCCTGCAGGTCCTCATCAGTACTCTAAGCAGGAGCAGAGCAAGTTCCTTTCTGTTCGTGACTTCCCGAGAAGCCCCCTACAAGCTGGAAGGAGGGAACCATGCTGAAGCTGTTGGCCAGGTTCACTTTCTAGAGAGCGCAGAAGGATGTGCACAGACCATGTGGCCTCCATGGCTCTTCCACAGAGACCCACAAAACATTTTCATGGAGAATTCCCTGTTTGGGTGGGAAGAAAAATCTATTTCACTATGAATCTGAGAAAAATGGAGTGGAACTGTCAGGGTTTGACCCATAAAACTAAACATACGGGATATTAACCAGTGGTTCTCATTTTACTAGTACTTTCCTATGCTAGGACATATAAGTCATCCTCTTAAGAGTTAATTTTTCTTGGATACCTAATGACACTCATTTTGTAAAACTTCCCCTACTACTGAAAGAAGAAATGGAAAATCTGTCACACCGGAGCAATGCACATGATCATGCTCAATAAAATACTTCACTGCAATAACTGCCTCATGATTTCATTTCACTCCTGCATCTTTAAAACACAAAGTCTAGCAGAAGGCACCTTTAATATTCAGGAGAAAAAAAGAAAAAAAAAGAAAAAAGAGCTTTTACGATGGCACCCCAGGAACCAAAACAATAGAGCTGCCTTTATTCTGATGTGCAGCTTGAAAACTAATCTAGAAAACGCAAGCGCTATTAAAAGGGAAAGATCTTTTCTGGGGGAAAATAATTCCTGAGGGCGTGATTACACAGGGAAATCAAACCAAGAATTATATGAATCTTGATTACACTTGGAGAACTGCTCCGTATGCTTCAAAACTGTTAGCTCAGTTCTGGTCAAAATCCAGTCGGAAGGAATGAGCCTGAAAAATAAAAAGCTATGTGGGAGATCCCTGGTGAATCAAAACCAGTCTCGCTCCAGACAGGAGGAAACAGCCACCCTGGATCTTGGCTGCCAACACAATTTTGTGATTGGGTGTATTTTAAAAGTGGAGTTTAATTCAAGTTCAGTTCCAACAGAGCTTAGTTTAAGACTAACTTTGGTTGTAGGGTAAAGGGGCTGTAGGGTATAAGGCCCTTTTAGGCATGGAAGAGAGGATTTCTAGGAATTAAAAACAGAAGACAAAGCAAGGCAAAGCCAGTAGGAGGCAGGTCAGCTTCAACTGTCAGATTTGCATTCCACCTGGAATCACCTGATCAAATTTTCAGAGAAAAAACAATAAATATTAAGGAACACTAAGCAGTAACCCTACCTGTCCTTCTGCTGTCTTTTTTCCTGGTAACTAGACAATTTTTAGGCTGAGCTAAACTCAGCTCTGGCTTTTAAAGGTACCCAAATGAACGGAACTCTGCAGTGTTGAAGAGAGCAGATTTTGGCCTTCTTTTCCTTGAATTATGAAGGGAAAACTGTAACAGAACCAAGAGTCTGGCAATGTTGCTGCTGACCGGATTCTGAGTCCAAACACCTCCCGACCTACTTCCTCACAGAGGATAACAAGTGATGACATGATCCGGACTGCACTTGGATGCATCAGGCAATAAATACACTGCAAATGTTCATTTCCCTGAACGCTCTGCAAGACTGTACAGAAACTGAGAGTCCCTTATTAACAGGAGCTTACTTCTTCCACAGTGGTGTCCTGTAAAGACATATTTATTAGATAATCAGTTGAAAATTCCTTGCAATTCAAAGTGATCTCTAACATGAGTGACTCCAATCAGGGAAGATTCTATTTTGGCCACTTCATCAAATCTAAGAAAAAAATTTCTTACATGAATTTTTCCTGTGTAGTACTTAATGTGTAAGTCTTGTTCCTACCATCTGTTTCCTTTCTTTCAACAGTTCAGGATAGAACTTCCAAAATCATCAGTAATACTCAATGTTCAACTTCTCTCAGCAATGTATGAACTGAATATCTCTGCCTTAATTACATTCATTCAGAAGAGATCATTTTAGATCTTTCCCTCATCATGGCACCCTGTTAGCTAGCCTCAAATCTGCACCTTCTCCAAGAACCTTTTCCCTGTACTGCAAGCAGCTGCATTTTAAGGATGCTTTTAATTAATTTTGTGGTGCATAGACAGGGGAAAGCAATAAGCAAACAGTGCACTACAATGAAGGGCCTCATCAATGCCCTGCACAGACATTTGAAGAGAGCAAATGAGAAGAGTAAAGGGAGCCAAGCCCTCACAGAACTCCTTTTTGTTATTAGGAAAGCCAAGCATGTCAGGCTGCCAGACAGACACCTACAAACGAGTGCAAGAGATGCTAGAGGTATACAACATGCAATGTCAAATCAATGAAGCAGTGTGTTGCTTTTCTCTCTGCTAGCAATCCTCACACCTTCAACAGTACTGTACCCTCCACATGAGACATGGCCAGAGATGTCCCACTGTGACTAAAAGCAGCAGAACCTCCTCAAAGTAGCATGCCCAGTGATGCTTATGGCTATAGCACCTATAGCCCGCACTAAGCAGCCTCTTCGTCCAGCCAGGAGTTTATGGTTCACAAACCAAACACACTGGGACTGCTTTACAGCGCTATTTACCAGCAGGGAAAAACCTAACTTAGCCCAAAAACCTTGCACATGACTGGCTAATTCTGCTCATTTTTTAAACATACTTGTTTTATACTTTTAATAAATGAGACTATATTAATCTTGAGCATCTGATTAAAGATTTTAGTATCATTAAGTCAGGTCAAGAAATACCGCATGCCAGCCAGCGAGCAGATTTATTCTCACAGAAGGCATGACACCTTCAGAGTTAAAGCTGCATCAAGAGCTGGACATTTTTTAGCATTTTTCAATTTTGGCAAATGATTTTGCAAAGAAAAGTTACTTAGAAATTTCTCAGTGAATGAGACTTTGATCCAAGAAAACCCACAAGAAGATGAGATTACCAAGGTATCTTAGGGGCTACCAATACTGAGAAGATTCTGAATAAAGGGTGGTAAGTTTTTTTCAGGACAGCACATGCTACACAGTAACAGCTAAGAGACAGAACCAGACCTAAAATACTGCATATATTAGGACTTACTATGAAAACAAATGGTTGAGTCCTTTTATGGTAAAAGTTCTGTCACTTGACTGCTTTGAACATGAGGGCTCAATTCATTTAGTTGTGAGGTACAAAATTCTGCAAGCTGGTGGGGAGGCAGAAAGGAGCATCTGGATGAGACAGGACAGTGGTGCTGTAGCATAATTCATTTAGGTGCTGCAAATGTGCTTATTACACTGAACATAGCCATCAATCACTATTATTTAAGGAAAGGCAGAGACATTGAGAAGAGAAAAACAATTGAGGGAGACACAGAGAGAGGGAGACACAGAGAGAGGGAGACAAAAATAAAAAGCCTGAGGCAGCTCCTTCTTCCAGACTGCCCCTCTCCTGGAGCACCATTTTCCTCTTATCCTTCAAGCTCTCCACTTCCCTGCCTTTACACACTCTAAAACCCTTTCCCACAAACTAAGTCCTTTTCCTACTCTGTGCAGGCGCCAAGCTACATGTTTCTCCTCTCACATAAGCCCCTTGTATATTTGATGTGAGCAAGGGGCAGAACAAAAAGCTAGCAGCAAGTGTCACTAAAGCTTTTGTTCCCTTTCTTTTGAAGACTTTAGTTGAGACTAGTGTCGACCTTGGCTAAGAAGAGCGTATTTAATAAAGAGGAGGAAAAAAACTCAGGATGATGGTGAGAAAGGATTTATGGAGTTGGGAAAGAAAAAGGTGGGCCACCGGCTGAACCACAGCGCTATTGACTTTAAGAGCTTATCGGTTTTCCATCAGTTGGGGAACGGGCCTCTTTGTGAGATGGCAAAGGGAGCTGCTCCAGGACAGCATGTTTGTTCGAAAGGGCTGCAGATTGCAAGGAGTGATCCAGGCCAAGTGGGATCTCAATTGGCCTTCATCGCCACATTAGAACACCCCATCTTGCCCAGCCACCCAAGTTATGAACTCCTGAACTGGCACCAGTGAGTTTTGTGAGGTTTTATATAGCAGATGAAGTCATGCAGCTAATTTATACCTCAGCTATCCCAGCACATGCTAAAGGCCCAATTCCTTCCTTGTACCATGTGTAATCATTTATGCTTGTCCAAACTGAACAGAGCATTCAAGCAAAATCTATGGTTGTACCTTGTGCAGACCTGCTGGTGGGACTGTGAGACATTTCTGTAATTGCCCCAAGGAATTAATGATATTACTTGGAAGTTGCACTGAAGCCACAGAACGGAAATCATCATTAGATTTCAGAAAATGAGCAGAAATCAGAATTTTATCTTTCTAACTCTAATGGGGAAGCAGCCCATGGTTTGGAGATGGACAACTGCAGTGATGTAAAATCCAAGAGCTCCCAGGCTGTTGCTCAAGCCCAGATGAATGGCTGGGAAGAGGAGAGCTCCACAGGAGCTGAGAGACACTGCACACTCAGCACTCATCACTGGTCACACTGTGGCCCTTTCCCAAGGGAGGCTGTAAAAGAGTGCTTGAAAACACTCTGATTGCATTGGCCGAGCATACACCTGGCAGCATGAGCAAGCTGAACTACTGAAATGCCATGAGAAAAACTAATTTATGTCAAGACTAAGAGAAAGAAGAGGAAAAGACAATTTCCAGCAAGGCACAGAACTAATTCAACATGTTACTGAACTAGAAAAAAAAGTAATGATCTATTTGTTTCCTCGAGAGGAACAAATGCATGTGGCACTATTGAAAAGAAGTGTGAACCTGGCAGCATATCACTGTAGGTCATCACTGTTCGTTGGGCCTTTACTGAGAAGATGCTAACGGTGGTAAGCAACAAGCATGGGAGCTGGGCCCAGCTGGGCCCACTACCCATGCAACAAACCTATGACACAAGCACAAAGGCAGATATGTGAAACACCAACTCCAGCCTGACTTACACCACTGCAGCTCTAGGATGCATACCAAGCTGTTTCTCCTGCTCTGACATTCCTGATACATGGCAGATGGCAAAGTGACACACAGCATGAACTGGGATATGCAGGCCAAAAAAAATATATAGATTAGAAAAGTCCTGGAACACTTAGAGGGCTGAATTTCCATTGGAACCTCTACCAGCCCTATTTTGACTCTCTGTTGCAAGCAACCTTCAAAAGGATTGACGCTGCTTTTCTAACTCACAAGTACCACAGCACCCTCATATATTTTAAAATTCTCATCTCTGCCATATTTACAGGCAGCAATACTACTCTCCAAAGAATTAACTGTCAAAGACAGTACTGTGAGACACAATCATTACTAATCCTCTTCATGGAAGCACCTTTCCAAGGCCTTGCCCAGATCTGAGGTCAATGCTTGCCTATATGGAACAGGAGGAACCAAACCAGAGCGTCAGGACCTGACACAATTCTCATCCAAAGAATGTTAGTCTTTTTGTTAAATGCTTAGCGGGTATAAATTGGTTAAAAATCTGTGCCTGCTAGTGCAGTTATATTAACACATACCAGCTAGATAAGTGGCTCATGACTTCTGTGCAGCTACTCTTAACTGCCGCTACTGTAACTGGGGTAACAATTGAGTCCTTTGAACACACAACCCCACAAATGATTGCACTGCTCCCAAAACGCCTAGGATTCCTCCCTCATCATTGTTACATCTGGCACAGACAAAATATGCATGTAACAAAAATCCTTCCCATTAATGTCCTTCAGGAATAGGGACTGCCGAAGACTGAGATCATAGTAGTAATGGTGCAGCAGTCTCTGCTGATGACAGCTTCAGACCGCTGCTCTCACTAGTGTGCAGGGCCTCATGCACAACAGCTCAGCTATTCGGGCTTGCATGGAAAAGGGAAAGGGAAGAGATGGCCCTGAGAGAGCAAAGGGCAGAAAGTTCTCAGTTAAAAACCTTTTTTTCCTATGTACAGTATAATGTCAAAGCTCCAGGGAGAAGGGAGGTGGTTATATTCTTCAGGTTGTGGTTAAGTTGCTGGGATTTGGTAAATAAGAAACATTTTTACAGCTCATTAAGTGAAGCTTTGGGAAATGTTCTCATATCCGCTTTCAAGGGCCTGTGGAGAGCTCATATTGTGTGGTGGCCGAGAGCAGAAGCCATTTCAAACTAAAGGTTCAACAGGACAATATATATAGGGTTGAGAAATACCAGCACACACTCCCTTTATTTTACTGACGAATGGTGGAGAGGCACCCAGTTAAAGGCAGTCCTACAACAAACACAGCTTGAAAATCTCTAGCAATTTGGGCCTCCATCCTCTTTTCTGGCTGCATTGGAGCACATGAACCGTAGTAGGGCTGATGCGGTATCCTGAGGGCTCTACCAGCCATTTCTGCCATGGTTTCCCAGAGGTTCCTAATGCTACGGGTCAAGGTAGCATTTGAATAGTTTGCCTTCCTCTCTCCTTTGTCTGGCTGGTACTTTCAGGGGGGCAAATACCATTCTACTCCTTATTTCAGCCTTACCATCATTTCTTCATTGATCTTAGGAAAAGACAAACTGTCACCTCATTGCCTGGTCTTGGCTAAGACTTTCAGCTTCTTTGCCCTAGGAATCTTGGCTTTGCTTGCATGTGGGAGCTTGCAAGGAGCCATAGGCTGCCCCATGGTAAGCACAGACAACTTCCAGTGTCAGAGAAAGGAGAACTAGAAAGTTGAGGTCAGTAACAGAAGCAGCAGCACAGAGCACTCCCCTCCCTCCTGTACCCAGCGCTATTCCCTCCAAGCAGCTGGCTGTGTGAGGCACAGGGAGAGGTGCTCAGCAGTTGGGTTTATTGCTGCTCTTCCTCCTCCAAGAGGGACTCAGGGCAGCTGGCCATTTGCAGCATTCTGATTTACAGTATGGACTTCGGTTGTCCTGATTTAGGACTCAACTCGGTAGCACTATGGTCAACAGGAAATAGGTCCTATCCTTATATACTGAGAACCAAATCAGTGCTATAAACTCAAGAGATTATAGCATCCATTTTCTGACCCATTTCCCTTTAACACTAACCCTTAAAACATCCTGAATATCTCATATCTCATTGAAGAAATTTTAATGCCCACACTTTGATCTACGAATACGCCTAGAATTTATGGGGTTGAATAAACTGCTGTCTTTTGGAAAAAAAAAAAAACACAATAATGCAACTACATTTAAATGTCATGTTAACAGATAGTTTGGAAGAAAGATGCTAAAAATGCCTAAGCAAGTGAGGTCTGATGTACTAGGCAAGCAATTCTTAATCCTGAATGGATTTTAGTTTCTCAGTAACACTATGATAAAGCAAATATTGATCCTATTTTCAAAAGGGGGAGTAATGGACTCTATTACCTTTTCAGCAAATGGCTTGATACAGGGACAGGAGCAGGCTGAAACAAGGCTGTACACAGTTCTCAAGGGTTCACCTCAAGTCCTATATTCCACACCAGTATTTCTTGGTCTTTTCAGACTAGCAATCCTACTTTGCAAGACATTCCTTGCATTTACTTTAAGAATATCTTGAAAGGAAGAAATAAAAGAAAGGAGAAGTGAAGGTGTATGTATGAGATTTAAGAGGCTGAGACAAGCACTTGACCATGGATGAATGCGGTACCTAGTGATTGGAGAGAAACCTATGCATAAATAGACTAATAGTTTTACTAAGTCAATAACAGTTGAAATGCCTAAATATGCCAATGCACCAGTTCAGAAATGCTGCATTAAACAAATATGCCTACACTGCAATTCTGTAAAGCAATGGCCACTGTCTCAGAAGAACAGAGACATACACACACACACCCTGACACGAGGAAGTTCAATTTGGATCACACCCAAAGAAGCCAGAGCTTTCAGGGAGCACTGGTGTGATACAATTTCATGAAATACAAATTTTCCATTTGGTTTCCAGTAGATGGTCTCTGAACTTCCACAAGAAGTGAACCATGCCATCAACTAGATGAACAACTTAAGGAAGAACAGAGGAGTCCTAGATCTCTCTGAGCCATAGTAGGAGTCCTGAAACTAACCAAGTAATCTCCACTTGACCTCATCCCAATAAAATTTTGGGAGCTGTCCAAGACAACTTTTACTTCCAAAATCTGAAGGATACTTATGAGAAACGGCATTATCCCAAACATGTCTGGTACTGAGCATCTAATAACCTAATTATATCCATATACCTCTAATGTGCACTACTTTAGAGATCTCAGGATTTTTTTTGAACCTTGAAACACAAAGAGTGAGAACTCAATGTTTCCATATCATTAGTGCAATGAACATCCCAGCCATGCCTCTGCACAACTCTCAACTATTTAAGGTTCTGAAACGTGTAAATCACAATCACTCTGCTGCACATCAGGCTAACTCCATCTTTCGGGGTGAGAATTCTTAGTGAATCCATGTTTCAAACCATACATAAAACCGAGAACTACACAAGAAGGTAACTAAACATTCAATAGAACAGATAAGAAACTCATTACATCTTTAACATTTTATGGACATTTTAGTTTTCTTATAGTTGTTTTTCCTTTTCTTATTTTCTTTTCCAAGAAACATATTTTACACACTAGCGTGAAATAGTGTTTCCTCATGCTAGAGCAGTTACCTAAGTACCCTGTAGGAGTAGAAAAACATCCAGGAGTTTCCAAACACGGAAAAAAAAAATCTCTCAGGCTGTACCACTTCCAAAGATGCATTTGACTTAAAAACTAGCAAGTTTCCCATGGACAGTAGTGAGTATTGTTTGATTCAAATTCTGATGTTAACATTGTCCTTCAAAGAGAACAGCCAAACCAACAGGGTGTGCCTGGAATTAATGCACTGGAAGGAAATCTGCTGGTTGGCAGCAAGCAGAATCAAGTCAAGAGCCAACATTTTCTGGGGCTGTTTCAACCAAATCATACAGGACTTGATTAAGAGTCTCCCCAAGGAAGGAGTCTGTCACCGCCGATTAGCTTATCAAAACGATCCTGTTTCACTGGGTAGAATGAATTGGATTAACCTTTATACTTAGTAAGGTCTCCCCTTACATTTTTCACCATGGCATGCCACATACACTTGTACCTTTCTGAGCCTTCACATAGCATGAGTCTTAATCCTTCAACGTCATTCTTAATTCCTAATTGCTCCTTGTGGGCCAGTGACAAATCAATAGGTGTCAGAAGCTGACACAAATGCTAACCTGTCACCTCTGTCAATGCCACCTTCTGTTATCTACCTGGACGTGCCTTTCTGGGCTGCCTTTTATTGCTTCGAAGGCTACTAAGCTGCAACAGGAGTGGTTCCCAGTGTCGGGCCTGAAAACAGAGGAACGTGCTACTGAACAGAAGCAACGGTGCAAGAATATGAAGTTTTGTTAGGAAGTTTTAGGGTATTTCTTCATCTTCACTTATACATGAAAGTAGAAAAAGAAAGCTCTTAAAAAACACTAACCTTGAAGTCTTTTCTTTTTTTCTTTTTTTTTTTTTTTTAAAAAAAAGAGGCAATCATAAATGGCAATCACAACAGTTCAAGTGTAAAACTGCAACAACAGAGTGCTACCCCTCTGAACAGCAGCTCTATGCAGGTCTTCATAATTATGGAGGAAATACAACAGAAAGTCCCAGAGTAAGGCAGGAAGATTCTTTAACACTTTTGTCACCCTTTACCTCACTGAAAAGCTATAAATCTTCTAAAGAAAAAAAAAAAAAAAAAAAAAAAACACCTGCTGTTATCACTGAGACTTGAAACATGGCAGGATAAAACTCCCTGAAGTCGAAGCAGTTATTTATGTCAAAAAAAAAAAAAAAAAAGGAAAAAAAATTGTATTTCCACTCCCAAGTTTTATGTTACTGCAGAAATTATGGTGCTTTAACAATTAATCATAATTCAAAACACTGACAAGATATTAGGCTCCTATTCCTTGGAGAGAGAGAGGTGGAATGTATATCATAAAGCAAAAATAAGAGCCTGCTTGCCAATGTGTCAGATGGAAGCTGTGGTTAAGGGAGCTCTGCATTTTTTACTGTAACAGCAATATGGAACTTCTGATTCAGCATTAGGCTGATGAACTAGGTGACCCAGGTTCAAAATCTATAGACTCCACTTGAAGCTATTCTTTTAGAGTATTTTACAAATGTAATTCATTAAGTATTGCTCATAGAAAACAGACTGCCCTCTTTTTTGCAGGGAATATGAAGGGAGCTGAGTGCAGAAAACTATGGACAAAGTACTGATAACATCAGGCAACACTCAAAAATGCATGGCATTTTCTTTTTCCATATAAAAGATGGGTAAATGTCTTCACTTTCAACCTGTTATTCCTAAACAATTTTCTCATTAACAAGGAGCCTAACACTAGGCATTTCAGTAGAATTCAGTTACAGCTACAAAAAATGAAACCTTTAAAAACGAAGACTATAGATCTACGCAAGCAAAACAGTCCTGTTTAAAAGCCTGGCCATGAGCAATTAACAGGCCTAGCCAATTCCCATTGCTGTACAATGTCTCATCACTCACCATCACATTGATCAAATTATACCATTCATTCAACCTTAAATTAGCATCCTTGCTCTCCTCAGTAGCAGAAATACATTGCTCCATGTAACTGATGATATTCAGTGTGCAGTAAAGGTTTCAAAGGAACAGACTGCTAGGATACATTAAATTCTGCTCATGGTCCAATATTCTCTTGGAGTGAAATTATTGGTGGAGGCCAAGACACTTTTTAACATTCCCTCCTAGAAATGGGGGGGGAGAAGGGGAAAAAATCATATGACAGAAGGTGGTATTATTTCAGAATATAAAATGTCTTTTTATTCTTTCCTGAATTATTTGAATAATTAGCTCACTTAAGCCAGACAAGGAAAAACAGCAGTTATATAGATATTGATAAATTTAAATGAGGAAAATAGCTTTGGTCTCAATGTGGTACAGTTAGCTACCAGAAGTAACTCAACATTATGGGAGTCTCTAAAGCTTGTTTTGCCTTGGTAATTCATGCATGACTCCTACTTGAAATCCTATTTTATGTTTTTCTGAAGAAAAGCCTCAAGATTACTATCTTACTGAAAATGAACATTAAGAACATTTAACATATGTTAGATACTCTTCTAGACAGAGTTATGCTAAAGAATGAGAACCAGGTACATATCAACAGCTGAAGATCAAGAACAGACAATGTTTCCAGGTGTGCTGGGTGAACAAATCTTCAAATCTGCCTTATAACAACATTAGAAAAAAATGTTAATTTTGTTTGTTGTATTGTATATCACATCTGAAACTTCACAAAATGCAAAAGCAGCCCTTCTCATCTATGTTAAACCCATGTTGCTGTATCATCATTATTAGCCACAGAGGGTCACAGGCAAAAGGGTTAGAGGAAGAACGAATTCCAGTACCCATTCCTCATCTTTATGTTTTAATTGGTACTGTTACAGTCTAGCATTAGAATACCTTAACAACATTTCTTTTCCTCCTGGCTTTATATATTTCACTTTTTCCACTCTATCTACACAGAAAGTTTCCTATAGAAATCATAAACCCTCATGGACAAAGTTAAACTGATCTATTTTCTCACTGCTTTTTAAGTAGGAAACAATCATGGAAGCAGGAAGATAGCGAAAACTGAAATTTAGTTTTATTGCCTAGGAAAATAAGATGCACATTTGCAGGAGTGGCAGTTATACATACTGTATTTGCAAAAAGAAAAGCCTGCTTTAATTTGGAATGTGGTTCAAGTTTAGAATATGCTTTGCAGCTTTATGAACATTTTACAAGTCTGTTTTGGATATTTAAAATTGAGTGTCTGTCTTACAACTAGCCTAGAAGGGACATCTCTTATAAGACTGAAGAAGATTATGAGCTAGTTTATTACCCAGCTTTATATGGTTAAAGTAAAATTAAGTTCTCATTTAATGGATTCAGTTGTCTAAAGCGTAGATTATCTGCTAGATTGCTTGAAGAATTGCGGGCTGACCTCACGACTGACTCGTTGAAAACGTGCCAGACCTACCTATGCAGTCTTGGCATGAGAAGTCTCCTTAAGTCTGTATTTCCCTAGTATGAATTAACACTGGAAGGAACCATACACAAAGAGCCTGCAGACATCACTGCCGCAGAATACCATTGAGGACAAGGACTCAGGAAAATGCAGAACAGGATAATACTTTTACACAGAGCATGAGGAATTCTGAAGCCGTAACAACATATTTGGTACCAGCACTCTGGGCTCTGCTTATCAGTCGCAAACAGGATCTCCTACGGACAGCCGTTACCTTCGGCACAATATCTGCTCTATGTCACAACCTTAATGCTGCATTCACTGGACTAATCTCTTTCTTGAGCAGACATATAAGCGTCTAAACGCACAAAAAACTAAAGCTCTAAACTGTACAAGAGAGTTCATTGACCTCTGTGCTGTTCAAATATACAACCATTATTTGTAAATGGAGAGCATGTTTTTTATGGTTTTCTAACCTGAATACATATTTAGAGTCTTTTCATCACAGGCTAAATATAATCCTTCCCTACTTTTCTTTAAAACTAATGTAAATCAAGCACTTTCTGAAAAGTCACAGAAATGTCAAACTCTACAACTGCTCTGGACGGACTCACTGTCATATTCAGTTTATTCAGGAGGAGATTAAATTGCAACAAAAAGCAGAAAACATTTAAGAATTTTGCGTCATTTGGCATGCATGCAAGGGAAGGAAGAAGGCATGCCACACATCTGCTTCTTGTCATCCTTCAAGCCAAAACGCATGTGACAATTGCTTTGTTTTTTATTGCCCTGCATACCATAAAATTCTGAGACTCTCCCTCCTATTATGGACTAACAGTTTCCAAACTGCTCGTGAATATGAAGTGTGGAGTAGAATTCCTGGTTAACCAACAATTACTTATGGACTGTTAGGTAAAAGGGATGGCAGATTTCTCAAAAAACCTCGTGGAAGGGACACAACTGCAATGTAATGCAACACAGCTAGCCTGTTAACTGACTTGACCAAGGTTGGGAGATTCTGCAGATCACGAGCAGAAACTGCTTCCAGCTTGCTCAGCAGCAGGGCACGCTTGTGTGTTACGTAGGAGGTCTGGCAGAGAAGCCGCAAGCCCTGGGGATTTTTGGATCAGGTGGCCAAGGAACAACTGGGCATTGATGGCTGTGGTCAGGTTTCATTTGAACTGCCAAAATGCCTTATTGCAAATTCCTGATTACCACATTTCCTGAACTGCTGCATTATTATAGGAAAAGGGTGAGTTCAGTCCTTGCTGCGGTTAAGCCTGGTGCCAGCTCTAGCTTCTCTGGTGTCACACCAGTAACTCATCCACCAGAGCTGTGCACCACGCGCTCCACCTAAAACCTGAGAGGCTTCTGCTGCACTGTGTGGGCTCCACAGAACAAAAGTCTGATTAGAACAGAGTGCTACCAGGCACACTTTGCAAGACACTTTCCACACATGAAATGAATGTTCTTGGAACGGAAGTAGTGCTGTCGACTCTACCAGTGCAGACGTATGAAGGAAACACCGGGTGCTTAGCATTGCCATCTGCAGCCCACCCTGCCATTCACTTACCCCAGAAGAGCACAGGCTGGACACAGACCAATTTTATTATTTTCCATTTTAGCAGTCTACAACCATTTGCACTTACCAATACAAAAGGTTTCTTCATCACTAGCGATGCTAGCTTTGAGCACTACAAGTTCTCTGCCTATGTGAAGGCACCTCCCTTCCTTCAGTGGAATTCCTAACGCAGCCGCACACTACCAGGCGCCCGCCACGGCTACAGGAAACTTGATGCTTATAGGCACTCCCCAAATCAGGATGAGATGTAAGCAGCAGCAAAAGCACTAGGCCCCGAGCAATCCACCTCAGCTTGCTTGTTCTAACGCTACCAGCATTAGAACACTGTAACAGCTGATTTTTAAAGGAGAGAAGTAAACAAGTTTTCAAATGAATTTTGGCCCTTCCCCACAAAAAAATATGAACTTTTTACTCCAGGTCACCCTTTAATGTGGCCCAAAATAGAAAAGGATTAGTACAGTTCCCCCTGCCAGATTTTCTAGAAAAGCATCTTTGACCTTGAAGACCAAAATCACTGAAAAGCATAAAGAATCCAAGCCACCATCACTAGAGAGGATTTTCTGCCTTCCCAAACAGCACCTCAAATACTTCAGCTACCTCAAAGTCTGCCCAATCAAGCTTTCAAGTCACAACATTTTTAAAGAAAGGAAGGCTACTTAAGGGTTGTGCTGAAAAATACTACTTTTACCACCATTTACAACCATCATTTTACTACTCATTTACAATCTTCGCTGCATCTGTTTCAGCTTCTGCAGGTCAGGTTCTCCCCAAAAATAAATCAACACAGCTGATGTGAAGGGAGCAGTGCAATGGTGATTTACACCTGCTCTTGTTTTGGACTATAGAAAAACTGAAAATGAAAGATTTCTGCGTTGCTTTCTAGTTCATGCAAAATATGATCGTTTCCATCTTGGTTCCTAAAATATTTACAGCAGCTAACAGTATTCAACACAGACAAATATGGACAAAACGATATTTGAGCACTTTAAAAAAAACAACAAAAAACAAACACTGTTTAGGCTGAGTAACCTAAAACAAAAATCTGGTTTAATATTTCTTGCTTTAAATGTCTTTTCTTCTCTTTCACATTTTTAGATAAGACAAATTTTCAGGGTAAAAAAACAGCAGAATGAATTACAGCACGATATTTACAACTTTTTTAAACCGCTCCAATAAAGTCTGAACAGTTTATTCTCTGAAACTGTTTTTTCTTTTCAGAACCCTATGATTTGACACTTCAAAGAACTGTCTTTTTCTCCACTTTCCTCTCTCATTGAAAATGAAGAAGAAACACCAAAACTTTTCAACACGTGAAACTGTGATGCCTTCATTTGGCCCTTCTGAATTGGGACCTATTTCTGAGACTAAGCTGCTATGCCAGTTACTGACTAATAAAATAAAACTTTAAAATGAACAAAACGCTTAAAGGTTTTTGAGAACTAGGAAACCTTTAAGCTCCTATGTTTTTCCTAAATGGTAGTAAGATGTAATCAAATTGCATGGCACATTAAAACGATGCTTGAAAAAACATGAAAACATTAGGATAAAAATACCCCATTTAGGCACATTTTATGTTCTGGAAACCCTGCAGCAACTGCTGATGTCAGTCAGCTTATGCTTGCAGTACTTTTGTTTGTTCACCTGAAAGCCAGTGAGCTAATATCTGGAACCTAACAAAAATCCAACTTTTAGAGAAAAACACCTGTTAAGTCCGGCAAAGTGTCTGAGGTCTTTTAACTATTTCATGGCTTTGAGAAGAGAGCCAAGAGTGGGTACAAGCAGAAAAGAAATGACATATTTCTTCTACTTTCCTAATGTCTTATTAATCACAGGCCTGAGATTTATGCATTCCATATAGCAAAGAGGGCAAAAATAACCACTTAGATATAAAATAATTCTTCAGGTATTAGTATCCAGCAGGAGAGATCCCCTCTCACTTAAAGAGCAGCAATCACATGGCAGGATGATGTGAGCCAAATGAAAATTTGACTCTCTTGGCTGACATGGACCCAAGCCTAAGGCCAAAAAGGCTCCTAAATTACAGGTCTCAGCTAAGTAGTCAAAACTGAGGGAGAGCAACCCAGGCTACATCCTGGATGAAAGAATATTGTTAGGGCCTTTCATGCAAGAAACTCCCTCCTGGGTGACACAAATGACAAGGTTAATCCTTGCCCTATTGCTGAAAAATTCCACACACATGAACTCTTAAAACTATTCAAGAGAAGGGAACAGCTCAAAACACTGAATGCATTTCATAGCTATGTTCACTACTTCTCAGCACAAGTATTAAGACCGCTGGGTGGGAAAAAAAAAATCTTTGCTGGAGAAACCAGGGAGACAGTTAAACCAAGGAGTGACAAATCCAGTGGTTTAAATCCTGCTCCTCCTGATGGCTGCACACAGACAGCATCCATATCGATGTTACCAGGATCGAGCCACATCCCAGGAGCGGCCGGTTTCTTGGCATTTACAGCTACCTACATGAGGGCAGAACTGGCACCTGGTGCTCAAAACACGAGCTCAGCTCCAAAGCCTGGGGGCTGAAACATATAGTCCAAGTCCCTCAAAATGAAAAAGTTTAAGTGAAATGACAACAGGAACACAATGGTGTTAACAACTTGGAAGGGGTTAGCAGCCCAAATGCTACAGTAACACCACATTACCACATTTTTTTCCCCTCTTAGCAGAAGCCTCACCCACAGGAAGGTGCAGCCAAGATGGATGGAGTTGTCAGCATTTGCCGAGTAGAGGCTGATGGGCAGGGAGGCCAGGCCAAGGCCTCTGGGCTCAGCCTCAGCCGCTTGAGCCACAGTAGCCCCCTCTGCTCTGGTGATGAGCAAGGGGAGCCTCAGCAACCGCCTGTCAGATCAAAGCAACAAAGTTTGCCCATCTACTTTCCTGAAACTCCAACCTGCTCTTTTAACTAATATATCCCTTAGAAATTCCTATTAGCAGCAAGAAATCTGTCAGGCTTTTTCCCCTGTCTGATCTCACTTTACCCCTACAGTACATTTATTTCCTTTTTTGAATCTAACATATTAGTGCCCAGTATCATGCATAAAAGATTGGTCATGAAATATGATAAAATGTAACTGGGAAACTGATATTCTCAGAGCTTAAGTGCTTTGCCCAAGGTTACACTACGATTACTGCCAAAACTAGAATTAGACTCAGCCTTTTCTGCCAGACCAAATTCTTAACACTGTATTTCTTTGAAAGCTTAAGGTTCATTCTTCATTAAAAAAAAAAGATGAAATATAATTGCATATCTCTGAGGACTCGCATGGTTTTTAAATGTTTTTACATGCCTAAGAACAAGACTTGCCGAAGATCGAAGAACACAGACCTATAATTCTCCTCAACTTTCCACAAGGTCAAGAAAGCAGTCAAACTTTTTTTCAATACCTTTTTCAGGTGAAGGCTACTCAGTTATAACATTTCATCCTTCAAAGCACTATGACAATAGTAATCTGTATTTTTGCTAAGTCTATTTTGCTGTCCAACAGTTTTGCCAATATAATTATGTATTTTTTTCTGTGTTGACACAAAGGGTATTTTCAAATATAGTATATTAAGTTTTACAAAGTTGCAAACACTTCTACAAAACGCTCATAGACTAGAGACAGATCCTAAGGAGGTTTTATTAATAAGCTCACACATTCCCTGATCCAACAGCACAAAAGCAAGAAAACGGAGTTCCATCACAAGTTCCTAAAACCTTCTATTTGACTTAAAATACAACACCTTTAACAGAAAATTAAGCAATTTTATTCAGATAAATTTTTGTGGGCCTCATGATTCTAAGACTGCCACAATAGCACAGTAAATACATTGAGATGCATACTGAAGCTTTATAATTGTTAATTTTGTAACTATTAGAAGTAACTTCAGTGATCAACAGTCAAACAGTTGAATGACATTGCTCTAGTTTGGAAGCCTGGATTTTGAGGCAATACTCCACTGCAGGTTTTCCTGCCAGTCTTTATAGCAGTAACATATCAATTCTGCAATAAGCAGCAGCTATCAGCAAGGACCATGCCCTTACTTTATAGAGCCCAGCATCAACACGTAGTGTGAAAATGTTCATGCAGACAAAGCTCGGAAGATTGAGAGACATATGGAAATTAAATCCCTGCCAGAGTCAGGAGCACAAAACAGATCTTTTCCTTCCCAAATGTGTTATTACTGACAGGCTAGAAGTATAAAGAACATTTTTGCACTTCTCTACCATGAATCATGCCAGATTAGAATTTACTGAATCTGACTTCCTTATAGCTTCCAGCACAGCTACACAGCAGAACAAGTCATTCTTTCATTTTCGTTTTTTCTGTTTGCCTTTTTTTTTTGTGGAGAAAACACATTAGTTTTAAATTTTGCCTGAAATGATAATGCTTCACTGGGCCATCTTTCCCTGCCTGGTTCAGGTCAGGAGGCATCGTGCCTCTGTGAGCAGTGAATACTGGAAGCTAATCTACAGTGGCATTACATCTTTTACATGAAGTATCTAGCAGCGCTGTTATGCTCTGAATGGCCCAAAAAACTTATGGATTATGATCCATCTAGGCCCAGAGAAGAGGCTCCGATTTCAGAGCCTCATCTGCTCTTTTTCCTTCCACAATTTATTTTGAGATTCATGGCTGTTCTTTTAGAGACTTTATTCCCACTTTTGCTAGTATCTGTTATGACTTGTGCAGACACTTCCACATCTTCATTCACCTTAACATGACAAACAAATCCTACAAGCCACAACAAAAAGGAGGGACAAAGCATAAGCAAATCATCCACATCTAAGACTACCTTTTATAAATGCTTCAACTCCAACATCCACCTGTTGGGTAGGTCATGAGAAAAGATATATATCCACATAGCCATAACTTCTGAGGAACGAGATGTAGAAAGAGAATATCTCTTTGCTAGGAAATCCGAACTTTACCAGAGTAGATTCCAGGAATGATTGGAGTCAGGGTAAATTTAATGGTCTATTACTATTTGTCGTATTCCTACAGATTTTTTCTTCATAATTGATACATGCAGTATAGTATAAATATAACTGACAGAATGTGTCATCCCTTGTTTTCTTTCCCATTCATCTACCATGCTAATTTTTGTGCAACACAAGAAATGAACAGTGTTTTCCATATGTAAGAGATTTGGTTTTAATGACCAAGTTGGGCAGGATTTTTTTTCTATGGGATCACAGTTTCCTCAATTAAAATTTAAGAGAAACACTGAGTGCTGTATTTTACAGTCCTCTGTGGAAAGAAAAAAAAAGTGAGTGGAAAGGATGTATACCTACTTCAAAAGTACAGGGAGTTACTAAAGCATATCCTTAAATTCTCCAATTTTAAGCTCAGTTGTTGAGGTCTGCTTAGTATCTGTGAATAAATACTTTGTGGTTTATAATACACTTTAAATGATCAATATTGCTGTAACTGTACTACTAAAAAAAAATAAGACAACCTGTAATCTAACAAAGGAGAAAGAACAGTGTTTTATTCCTTTGGCTGTTTAGAGGGGGAGGATCACATCCCTTGACCAGCAGCCATAGCCATTTGCCATTTAAGCTAAAGAACTTGCTTGTCTGCCCAAAGCCCAAGAAGCTACAAAGGGAGCTTTTGGGGGCAGAAGGCTGAGGGTGCGTATGTGTATTCCTGCATCCAAACATAAACATACAGAGTGGAAATTTGGATCTATATTATGTCAAGTAGATTTGTAGAGAGGGTCATTATGAGTCCTCTGAAGAACAGAAGGAAGTCAAATCACTAAAACAAGGATTAAAAGAATGAATGAAAAGATGACTTTTGGTCTCTCAAATTCTGTTAAAAGAATCTTCTGAAGAGCATCTAGACTCAGGAAAAAACTTATTTCGTTTCTTTCTGACTTCTACTTAAGCCCATCATGAAAAATGTGCATGCCAATTTTTTATCATTACAGATACATAATAAGCATCTTAAGTTTTTTGTGTTGTCCTAGTTACCCCATGTCAAAAGACATAGCTAGAATACAAAAAGGTACAGAAAATGGCAATAGGGATGTTAATGATATAGAACAGCTGGAATACCAAGACCAAATAAGTAGATTAAGGTTCTTTAGTGTAGGAACTGTGGGTGGTAATACAAGATTTATAAAATCACAAATAGCCAGGAGAAAAATGATTCGCTTTTCACAACAATATCAGCACATTTGTGAAGAAACAGGACACAATCAAATGAGTCAGGAGGAAGAAAAAAAGGGAAAATACCTCACCGTATCACCTATATATGCACCACCAGTACCACTGGACTTGCAGATACTGAAAGAACAATGCATTTCAAAAACCAAAGTCCACCAGGAGCTACTAAAAGCCAAAGGCTCAGAAAATCTCTCAGCCCTGCAGCAGCCTGGGACAAAACACATGGAAAATCATCTGAGCTGTCAGACTGAAGGCACACCAGAGCCTAGCACTGCATGTGCAGCATGTAAACACAGCCCGTTTGCATTCACTCTCGGGCTGATGCCACCAGTTTCTCCTCCTAGAGAATCACAGACTCTGGTTACCATCAGGGAGACGGGAAAATGTCCTGAAAGCATCTAATCTAAACGTCAACATTTGCAAAGAACATTTTCTAGTAAGAATGTTCTTTAAATGGCAGTTTACCGGTTTCTGAGCACTAATATGAGAAAAAGCCAAGTCTGCTATTCAATAGGAGGAATTAAGAGACCTTAGCAACACATCTCAACTCCACGCTTGCCAAGACTCCATTCTGTCCAGGACCTAGGAAACCAAGGAAAGTTTCGACTCCCTTCTGGAGGATTTAAATATAGTGCAAAGCTAATAATGATCTATGTTGTCACTCCTAACACAGGAACATGTTATTTGTTCAATTGTTGTCTTTAGATGATACAAGCAATAATAGGCAAAGCAAACATTAAAGACACGCCTAAAGATTGTAAGGACAAAATAGGCACTCTTTAAGCTAGCTGTACACTGCACTAAAGAAATTTCTCAATAATCTGAGGTATTTTGGTATTCAAAGAAATCCAGATACACAAATACATGTCTGCAATGCATTTTTCTTAGAGCTTTCTGCCTTCATGACTCATTCCTGTGACTAGAACAAAATAAGAACTGGTCTTTCATTGATCTCAAGAAATAAAAATCTGAATAGCTTCAGTCTTGAAAATCGCTTCCTGAAAAATGGAATATGGCAGATGGTATATGGAAGTCGGCCAAACACTCTTACTGGTATTTTTAGCCAGCGGGGGCTCACCAGCAAATGAAACGGAGCTCTAGCCGGCTCCTGTGTGATATCAAACACACATCATCTCCCAGGAGAGACAGGCAGCTATTATACACAAGTATTTAGGTATATGGCTGCTAATAATAGTGCTGAATTTTACTACCTACTGCTATAGTCCTGAATAAACTGGTACTTAATTGATCCCTATGCATATTCTGTGTACAAACTTTATAAAGCATCATAGCTCCTCATACTCTGATGTTCAAAAAATGCCTGCAGAGAACAACTATGCACAAACAGAACATTTCCTAAAAGGACAATTCCTAAAGCATTTGGGTCAAATATTTAAGTTGAACTAGTAATGATCTACTCCTATCAAAAAAAGAGAGAGAGAGAGAGAGAGAGAGAGAGAATTAATGACTCCATAAATAGATCAGAAGTTTGACTTGGAAAAGAGCTTTAAATATCCTCCCATAATTAGAGGCCTATCTGATGTCATTCAGGCATTTAACAGTCTAATTTGCAGGTCTTGTTATATCTAAAGATACCATGCAACACCCATACCAATTTTCCATACAAAAAGCCCAGGCCTTTCATCTTACTATTATTAAAATGTAATCTATATGAACATTACACCTCTTCTGCACAGAGCTCTCAGGGGCAGCTGTTTGTCAGAAATGCTACATTATAGATATCTAAACCACTAAGACCTCTGTTCTATCTTAAGGCAAGATAAAGGCCCTCGCCACTTTGTCAACTGATGAGGACAACAGAAGGTAAAGGTGAAGCTGACAAGCTCAAGAAGCTGAGACACCCATAAGAAACTATGAAAAGAGGTGATTCCCAAATTCTACAAACCTAAAGAGCAAAAATATTATCAAAGCACTGTGCAATTACCATGCAACAGAGTAGTGTTTTCTTCCTAATATGATCTTGCCTTTTTTTCTAAATAATATGTTTCTGCATGAGATAGAACAGCTTTTTCTTTACAGGAAAAATTTCCAAGGAGGACATTAAACCCAATGAAGCCTTTTCAATCGAATAATCCATCTCAGCACTGATTTCCCCTCTTTCATCCTAGCCCTGGCAGAAGCAGAGAACTGTACCAGAGCGCTAAATGCTGGAAAAGCCCTCACCCTCTAAACACATCCGTCCTGCTCTAAGAAAGGTACTGAAGTTCAAATTTCTCAGCGACTTGTAAGTTTGTTTTTACAAACCACCACTTTTCTTCTTTCCCTTTTTCAATGCTTTTATCAAAATTCTCTTCAAACTCCTTTATCTTCCTGGCTTTCAATTTATAACAATACTTCATTCACTGTAGAATCTTTTTCTTCCCAGGGGAACTAAGGTTGAGCAATGTGAAACCATAGTAACCGTCATCTTCCACAAGGTTGTGCTATAAAGGAAAATGAATTGATGCAACAATCTCTTAAACATTTCTGTGGGTTATCACCATAATAAATCTAACAATAACACACTTCATCCTATTAGTAGATTTTCATTTCAATGAAGCAAACCATTGATCATTTTACCCAGCTATTTGTGATCTACAATCAGCAGCTCCCATAGAAAGTAAATCTGTGCTAAGAGCAAGAGGGGGAAATGCATCTTTTCCAGTGGTCTCTTCTAGTAGCACAGGGCAAGGATTGTCAGCAAAGAATGAGATTTAGGGACCCTCGCTGGGATAGGAAACACTACACAGAAACAGCTTGATCGCTTGTAGCGTAACAATCTACAACAACGCGGGGCTTTATTGTCCTTTGAACAAGCAAGAAATCAAAGGCCAAGGGGGCCAATTAACTACACAGAGTTACTGCAGTAGCAACAAACAGAATAAACTTGAGCACAGTAGAGCCATTGCTCAAAGTCTTACTGTAAGAACTGCTTGGTTATCAGACCTAGTATGAAGGAAAAATACACAAGTCTCATTAAAACCAACATTAAACACCATGATACTGTTAACAGAACAAAACTCTTTGCAGCTGCCGGGACACCAGTGTCCAGGAAGACAAGAGCACTTCGAGAGGCAGTCTAACAATCCTGGCTTTAGGATGATGGCTACTGTGATCCTGGTGGGTCCTGCCTTTTATCCTTCCACTCTGCCTAGATCTGAATCTTCCCTGCACATGAAACCAGCAGAGTGGATGACATCTGTACTTTGATTCTGCTGCGATACTTTAGAAAACCCTGCCTCCTTATACCCAACCTTGTAATGCAGCTGGTCTCTTTGAAACATCAACAGTCTCTCTAGGACACAGGACTGAAATAGAAGTTCTGAGCCATAAGGTCTGCTTCTTATTCTCACTTAGAATGGTTCCTAATTTGCCCCTCACTACTTCTGTCAAGATACTGTTCCAACAGCTCAGTTTTCTGACAGATAGACATCTAACTCCCAGATTAAATTTAACACTGCTCTGTTTACACTCACTTACATACTTTTGACAACAATCTTTTCCAGTTAAATAACTTCTCCCTCTATGGCAAGTTATTTTTAGAGAGCCATCGCTTCCCTTCTGTGCCTTTCTTTTCATTAAACTAAGCCAAGCTCTTTCAGTTTCTTTTCCTGGGCAGGCTCTCCCTTTTTATCATCCTTGATGTCTTCATCTCTCATCCTTACCTCAGCCAGAACTGGTCTGTTGACTTCTCAGACACTGACTTTTGCACTGCATTGGGGTCTGTATTTTACAAACACTTCTCCACACTTTCTACTGTTGCTTCTCCTTCACTGAGACACATTGCCAAGTTCGTCCGCAAGGCTCCAAGCTCCTTTAAAGAATTATTATAACTCTAATGTACAATGCCTTTGCACTAGACTTGCCTCTGTTCCAGCATTTCTGCCATGAGGGCTGCTCTGTCTTGTTTCTGCCATCTCTGCCAGTTTCATGTAACACATGTTGTTCAGTTCCTTCTGTTTTGTTGTAAAAAGCGAACAACCTGGGCAAAGTACCTCCCTTAAGCATTGTACTCATTAAATATACCACATTGAGCAGCCTCGGGATCATGTACATATATTCCCATGTGCATATGTTTATGCGTATGCACTGACAACAGCTCATATATTAGACACAATTGTTTACTACACATGCACATGAAATGGATGTTAGAAACATGTGACTTCTAAAAATACAATTCAAACTGGTGTGCCAGTCCTGCCCTTAGTTTCTTTCGTTAGATGCAAAAGACTGATTTGGAAGTAGTAAGATACTACTATTGGCACATTATTTATCTTCCAGTTGAGCTTATGGGGGTTTTGTTTTTAGCAACTAAGTTACATTTGGAGAAAGATTACAGATCTTCATCATATTTCACCATAAATACAGCAACAGAAGAGTGAGGAAAACAAAAAGTGACAAACTATGTGGTAAATACAGAATTCAATGCATTTTAAAACCTTTTAAAAACCTAGTGAAATGAACAATTGATACAGGCTTTTAAGATGGAACTTTCACAAGTCAGCCCAGTAAATACTGATACTGCGTCAGTCATATGTTTTCTTTAAAAGGACTGTATTATTTTAACAGAGGAGTTGTAGGCAGCTGAAACCTAGTCACAGATTCCAGTTGCCGTCAACTAGGGACAGAAAGGTAATCTGGAAGTTCTACAACCAACTACTGATCTGAAAAAATTACTGAGCAGTTCAGCACCATTCACTTGAGCTGTAAGTAGCAAAAGGATGTGCTGTTGTGCAGGACATGTTCTAACCTTCTCTAGTCAAGCTCACAACTAGACTTAATGGGAGTCCTAATCCAGTCTTCCTGAGCTCCAGACAAGCACTGCACTGTTAAGCAGTAGATGCTCACAAAGTGTTAATGAATTTTTCAATTAATTATAGTGCAGTGAAAACTTCCCTAACTTTCCTTCTCTGAATATATTGAGCAATGTTTATTCTCCCCCAGTAGGGTGCCCTGCAGATATTTCCATTTCTTTTCTTTGTGACCTGAGCAAAAATCTCTCACAGCATATTGCAACAAATTTGGTGTATCCATGGCCCAGATGATAAAACACACTTGCCAGACTGAAAGGTCTTACAAGGTCATTGTAACATTTATGTAGAGAAGAAGCAGGTATCTGGAAACTGCTATTATGGAACCAAAATCAAAACGGTATTCTGCAATAACTGAGAACTCCGATTCAAAGCTACATGAAGATGGAGTTGCAAAGGAAAAAAAAAAAAAAAAAGCCCTGATTTCGGCATTACTGAATTGCAGAGAAAGACAAAATAAAACTGAATTTCAGAGTCTAAATGTGAATGCTGCAATAGTCCAAGTGACAGAAACCATCAGAGGCAGCTGCTCCTGAAAAGCAGTCACTAGTTCAGAATCACTGTAACACCACTTCCACAAAACCTGAAATAGGCAGGGGATCCCTGGTGAACCTGCATTTGCAGGTTTCAGAGACAGGGGGAATAATGCAGGCAAGAGCAATAATTCCTAAAATTCCATAATGATGCGTGAGAAAAGAAATGGACAATACTTAAGTTTACACTTGTATAAATTACACCAGATCAAGCTTCTCTTTAAAATTTACTGCAGCTTAACAGACTTTATTAAGCAAATTGAAAGTAAATTTCAAGTCTTCTGACAAACTGAAGATTTACACTCTTGATATCGCAGCTACTCTGCGCTTCAGGCCTCCTTCACTGTATCTTCTTTTTCTGCCCAGAAGCCCAATATCATGAGCAAAGGAATATTTCCACTTGGCTGCTGGATGTTTGTAAGTCTCAGAAACAAGCTCAGTGAACAAGCATAACTGAATTCCCCTATATACCCGCACATCACACCCAGCCTAGGCACGTGCTCTGCAGGCACAGATCTGTACCTGTGCCATCACTCCAGGACACTGCTGCGTGCTGTACTTGTTATGCATGAACAGGCCATCAGCATAGCCTATTATACATTCAATACACAAATATATTTGTATATACGCTAGGTTCATTATAAGCTGGACCTAATATAGGGCAAACATATAACCTAGGAAGAATAATGCAAAACTATGGGAGTTTCTACCTACTTGTTACTATAAAATAAGCTTAGCAGTCTCATGTCTCCCTTTCCCCAGGCTCCAAATGGAGATGCATTCACTAACATTACTGAACAGAGCTGCTCTGCACTCTGTATGCTTCACTAAATAAAACAACAACTAATGCTGCATTGCAATTACATCTGCCACAGAGAAAAGCCATAAAAAAATCTAGGAAAGTGTGAGCAATTTAATTAAGAAGCACTGATTAACAAATCAAAGAATTTTCTGCTAATACTTAAAATTTGTCACTACAGAAACAGTATATGGTTTTATTTTTTAATCTGCATCAAGTCCTGTTACCTAATGCAGGCCCTTATATACAGAACTCCTACTAATCCTGCAAATAATTTACATATGTGAGGATGCAACTCAGAAATCTTCCTGTTAGAAAGGAATCTCTTTATGTTCTAAGTCTGCTTGCAATCAGCAGTTCTTTGTAGGCAAATAAAACGGATTAGGTCCTTTGCCAAATCTCCATGTGTGGCACTGCATTAAATTGAATAATTCATTGTGCTTGGAATTTTCAAGTTAGCCCATTTTCCAAAGAACTTGCCTAAATCAAGTACATTTTAATTCAGCGGATAGTTAAAAGAACATGTCACATTATTTTTCCATATTTCTTAGTTTTCAAATCTGTTTAACTTAGCTCAATTACTTAACTTCTTGGTGTGTGTAAGTTTTCCTCAACATTAATTTCTCAACACGCTATTAAAGGTTACAAAATGTTTAGTTCAGTACTTCTAGTACAGTTCTAGCAATATCTGGCAAAGTGTTTGATCACTGCTTTGTAAATGCCTGATGACTTGCTTTGTAAATCTTCCCTCATAGTATTTATCGCAATTGTCTAATAATTGTAGAATTACTTCCATAAGCTTCTTTGCTGACAGATTTTAAATTTCTGAGGAGTTTCAAAGTTTGAAGCATCTAATAGTCTTTAAGCTTAAATGTTATGACAATGTGCTTTTTGCAGTTTGTGATGTAGGCATCCTCACCAAGCTGCACGCTGCTGCTTGTGCTTCCTACAACTTTGCAGAAACAAGAGGAATGACTAGTGAACACAAAACACAAACATTTCCAAATGTTTCTGAATGCCTGTGCATGCACTGAAGTGCTTGTAAAACCAGCATTCCCCAAGGCTGAAGCAGGGTCAGGTCAAACAGCTGCTCCAATTATTTTTCAGCACTCGAGTAGTTGTGGTTTCCTTCCTCTAGGTCCTGGTAAGGCTGATGACCACATAACTGATACTACAGTCAACAAGTGCACAAGCGAAAAACTGTACAGACCAGGCAACAGCATGAGCAAGGCCACTTACGGATCACTCTGGGAAAGCTTCAATATTCCGTTCTGTTAATCAGCAGGCAACTTGGGAACGTTTCATAAACCAAGGTCTTCGGTGGCAGAGAGACTATCTAATGTAGTATCCCTTCCCTTAAATAGGCTACAAACTATTGACAAGAAGTTTTGGTAGGACTAAACACCCTCTCCTGTCTCATTCTCTTTGATCTTTATTTCTGCCAGCATCTTCTTCACAAGATGCTCTGCTTCCCCGAATAACAATATACAATTAAGCTAAGGAAACAGACAAGGATTCAGGAAAGACGACGCTTTGCCAATTTTTCTACAGACAGTCAGCATGACTTCAGGTGAATTGCTTAAATCTCCGCATCTTGGTTATCTCTCCCAAGGAAATTGCTTTACCTTGGCTTCTCTGTGTAGACCGAAAGCTTTGTAGAGCTGAAATTGTCCCTTTTTCTATACACCTTCTGCTTCTGGCAAAGGTTATCTTGGTTTTGCTATTAGGAGCTATTACCATATTAGCAGGGTAAAAATTTCAGTAAACTAAGCAGGCATTTTTAGAACTACCTCCCCCTGAGTTCAAATTTTACAGGAGCACCTAAATCCAATACAACACAGCTGGTGTTCCCAATCTTACGGGGTATGAAAGTAATAAACATACTGAAAAACAATTTCTATCCTAAAATGTTTGTTAATATGTGCTTTCTTGCACTGTTCTAAGTCTATCAATATCTGAGTTCCTAAAGTTTATTTTTTCATAGCAGAGGATTTTTTTTCTTCAATTTTTTTTTTCCTGTGAATTAAACCCCTAATATGATGATGCCATCCACCAAATTCAGAAAGATCTACAATCTCCCTATTTGTAGGAAGTAATATATTATCACAGATCAGCAGCTGATTATTAAAATCAGCTAAAAACCTATTAAAAACAAATAACAATAACACCTAAAATGCTCCTTACAGTTTTGTATTCCAGATGTTGTAAATGCTACAAAAGCAAGAGGTTGAGGCAGCCGTACCTCCAGTTGCCCACTTTTATTTTGACTTTTTTACAGGCTTGGCTCCTATTCCCTGCCCCGGTAGGAAAGGTTGAAGGGCAGAGAAAGAGAGTTGGAGAAACCATGTTAATACACAACACCAACCTGGCTCTGCAAAAATGGCGAATAGAACTGCATTTGCTTTGGCCCCAGGTATTGTTGCAGCTGTGAATCATTATCTTGCTTTGTATACAGCATTTTCCAATTAGCTAATGAAGACTTCACTATCACAAATCAACTGCAAGCATTTAAGATACAAGACCTGTTGAGTTTTCTTCTTAGGGATATAAATTTCCTGATGCACATTCAAAATGGTAATACAAACACTGATTTTTTTTTTCTTTTTTGTATTTTTAGGGAAAACATCTTCAACAGATTTCCTTACACTAGCCTGCTGACTGTGATTCTCAGATACCAAGTCTATCTCAATGTTGCTTTTTATTTTTGCAGTCCACTAAGTGGAATTCTGACTTTAGACATAAGGGCTACATAAAGAGTAGAAGAAAGCACTGAATGCTTAAGTTCATTTACAAGTACATGACCTGGAGCTATATCAAATTATGTAAGGCCAATTCTTTACAGGCATCATGAGTTAGGACGCAAAGTTATCCCCCTCTGTTGTGTTTTCAGTTTTAAACACTCAGAATATTTATTTTTAAGTCAGTAACTTGAACCTAGTATTAAAAAAAGCAGTGTTTATATAATATATATAATAACATTTTAAAGAGCTTAGTATATTTTCAGAATATTTGCATGTTTTTTTCTGGATGACACCAATACACAAGTCAGATGATCAGAGTACACTATTTGTTGTAATCATTTTGACAAGTTGGATCTTTTTCTTGATTATTGACCAATACAAATTTTCAGAAAACTGGCTAATTAATAGAATATTTGGTCAATACATCTCAGGCACCTCTTGGATGAGAAAATATGACTCAAAAATGCAATCATGGTTCATTGTCACTCAACTTCGTTGGCAACTTGCTTATTAGTCCAAAGGAAGAAACTCAGATTCAACAGATCAGCTAAGTCATGCAGAATGGACAAATATAACCAAACATGACAGCACAATGTTACACAGCCTGCATTTTCCCCCTTCTTTGGGAGAGATTCTGTGTGTACAAATCACATCTAAACTATTTCCTTACAAAAGGAGCACTGTGTCTATGCAATGGGCAGGAAACACCAGGGAACAGGTACAACTCTGCAGCTTCATTACGCTTGTGAAGTAATATTCTAGTCGCAATAGTCTCTACTAGTTAGACAATAAGCAAGAAAAACAGGATTGTATAGAGAAAGCAATGTGACAGAATACGCTGTGCAGGTATCAGGGAAGGGTCTTAACTGGGGTACCACTAGCATAGCTGCCTTTTCATGCAAAGATATCATGGTAGTAGCTAATCACAGAAACCTCCTAAACAATAGCAGTTACTTGTAGGTAATTTTGGCTCCCAAGCCCTAGAAAACCTGACCATTCTGCTTAATTATAGAAGGCTTACAGCTACTGGACAGAGTTTACTTTTATTACTGCAGACTGCTCTTAAGACATAGCTGTAACTGCAAGAGCCTGTCATCTAACAGAAATCCTCTGGAGATTGCCAAATAATTTTGTGTTTCTTGCTAAAAACAACCAACCAACCTTGAGATGCCTTCACTAGGGTTTAGTTTTATTCAGGAACATTCTCCATGTTAAACATGAACGTGCCTAGTCTTTTCCTCTACATTTGTTTCCTTTCTCAATGCCAAGAAGCCCTAGAAGCACTTAGCCAAAGCCTTTCTGTGCACATTTGCTCTCCTCAGAGATCCTTCCTTTTTGCCTTTGTTTCTCATAAGCCTCCATCTTTTTTCCTGGACACTACTTTTAGCTTCCCTGTTTTCAAGGATGAGTCCAAGCTAAGGTGAGCATACCTACTAAAAGAGATCTTTTCTCCATCTATATCATTTCATGCGACAGCATTTTTTCAGTCACAGAGATATCTGCATATATAGCCCCTCAGCTGAGGATGCACTGTGCACAAAAGGACAAAAGGCCTTATAATTTAAGCAGAATGATCAAATCAGTAACTAGCACACAGCTTGGTCCTACCATATTTGAGAAGAGTGGAGCCATTTCAGGTTCATTTTGATTTGTCTTTTCCCTTTGAGTTCCTTGCATGTCATAATCTGTTCCTATAAATGACCAAAACAGCACTATCATCACTACCATTAATTATTCACATTAAAGAAACTATCTTCAGTTCCCTGAACAATAATTTCTAACAAATATAGTCCATTTCCTACCCTTAAGTAATTATAATTCTTTTAAAAAAAATCGAGAGACAAAGACGGAATAAAAGCCACCACGCGGGTATCAAAATCAGGTATGGAATGACTGTGTTCAGGGTGATAATTGGCACTCACAGCAAATGAATAATTTTGCTAGCTGCACTTACTGCTCTATCAAGTACTGTATCAACCAACTGGCTGAAAATCGGCCCCCCTGCATGGCCACTGCAGACATGGCTGGCTGCTCTGGGGGACCCAAATCTCTTCAGGCATTGGTGCCACTAGCACTGGAAAAAGTGGGAACACAGGCCAGAACCACCTCAGCAGGGGCCTCCTGCCATAGCCTCAGCTGCACTGAGCCCACACTATTTCAGGTTACATTATTTCAGGCTCAACAAATTCACACCTGGACATTTCGAAGTAAAACACAAGTTTTGAGGAGATAGCCCATGGAGAAAAGAAGGTCGTTATCACAGCAGGGGCTTAGAGTGGAAAAGCTCTCAGACACCACACCATCTGCATTTCTTTTTAAGTTTTATGTGAGTCTTGTGCTAAAGACTTTGGAAAAACCAGCATTCAATTCTTCTAGCTTCTAGGCTTAAAATAAGCTCTCCAGGAATCTGTTGTAATTATGGCAAAAGCTTGTTTTATAATTACTTGCTTAGGATATAATTGCTTGCTTCATTGAGAAAAGCTCAGTGAATGAGTTGGTGCCTCTCTCCTACCCTCTCCTTCAGCATTACCCTTCATGATAGCACAACTGAACTACTTTCCTTCCAGTTCAACTTCCACTACATCCAATTCCTCCCACAGACATAAAAATGCATCTCTTACACCTGCAGCTAGTATATGTTCTTTAATATAAACTTAGGTCCTAAAAGAAGCCTTCTCTATTATCATATCCTCTTCCCAAAGGAAAAGGGGGCCAAAATCTCTGCCTAGTTAAATTGCAGCCTTCTTGAAGTCAACAAGCTCTGTCCTTTAAAAGTCAGTGACAGTGCAAGCTGGAGCTGAAGAGCTCACATCAAAACGCTACTCTGGGCAGCTAATCCAAAGGGACAGGCATTCCTACTCAACACCTTTCCTTTCACTGCCTCTTCTCATGAATGTGCCAGCTTCATCAATGCAGTTCTCTCTGATAGGCAGGTAGCTCCAGATTCAAGATCACTTCCAGCAGCAAAGTAAAGGCAGAAAGCAAGGAAAGAAAGCATCAGCTGCACAATCTTTAAACGCTACGGAGTACAGCATAGCCACATGATTACAGTGCATCAAGCCCGGTCCAAGAAAAACGAGCAGCCCAGTCCAAGAAACATGAGGCTCACAAGGCATTCTGTTAGAATTCAGAAACCTACCTTGGGTGAGGTAGGAAGCCTCTGATGATGTGATGAAGCAGGATTCCCATATTCTTTTCCTGCCATGCAAAAACTTGCTATTGGTTTTCTCATATACCTTCGCAGAAATCATGCATCATGACTTAAATTAACTTCTCACCGGCAGTAGGTGCTGAATGATTCAATCAATTACTCTTTTTGCATGCTAAATTCTCTCCACACTACTGGCACAAAACTTGGTCCTTTCTTCATTGCAAGTAACCAAGCATTTCACTGAAGTTCAGAATTTGCATGGTACGTTCAGAAGACACCACTACAGATCTTGGCAAGTATCCCTCTGCAGTAACACTTGTCAAAATCTACAACATAATTTTATATTAGCTCATCTTCCTGTAGATTCTGTTCCTAATCTTCCTCCTTTTTAAGTATGCGTACTTAACTATTTAAAATACAGAGATTAGTGCAGAATGCACCCAGCCAGACGACCTGTCACCACTACTCACAATAGAGCTATCCTATAAAAACATTGTTGATTTATGTGATAGGAAGACTTTCCTTTATATGTTTTTTCAATGTATATCATTGAAAAATATCAATGTACTTTTTCCTTGTGAAGACACACCTTTAAGTTTATTAACATTTGTGGTGATGAAGGGAGGGACTAAACCTACATTCCTAATAGGAAGCCTCAAGAAAAAGCATGATCTCTGGTCAAAAATATATCTAATTTCTTATTTTTTTTGACCAAACTAATGTATCTTTCCCTTACACTGGAAACTTGGTTCACATTTGCAAACCTAACCATTAGTTCTCTTAAGTCATACAATCTAGGAGCAAGTAATTCCTTCCTGATTTAGTCAGGATTCTATTACTTAACAAAAAATCCTGAAAAAAATGTTCTGAACCACCAGATCTACAAGGGCACGTGCGCAGTACTTGCTTCCCTCTGGTGGCTGGCTCACATAGTGAAGGAGGGAAGGCTTGCCACTAAAATTGTGAAAGTCTGTTTCATAGTGTACAGAGAAAGGTCACCTATATGCGTAGTGTATAAAGCAGGATCTGGTTTCAGGATATGGCTTCCATTCAGCCTGTACTTTAGGGTGCTGTTGCTCATACCCATATATTGGGCATTCTCACCCAGCAATATCTAGGCTCCCAGTGCTACTGACTCTGGCCTCAGCAGAGCTGTAAGAGGTTCTGCAGAGGGCACTTGATAATTGCTCAAAGTCCTCTCTGGAATCCAAGAGGCAACCGGCTTCCTTACACAATAAAACACCTGTGGAACACATTCTGATGATGGTAGCTCTGCTCCAGCAAGGGAGGCACCCCGTTAACAAGCAGCTATGGGTATCGCAGGACCGCTTGTGCACACTGTTCTTCAGTACAGCATTGCAGGTGGTCCCAAAAGCAAAATACACAGCTATCTTCTTGGCCATAGAAAAATGAATGTTAAAAGCCTGTGTCTGACTGCTTAGTCCTGTGCAACATTCCTTGACTGAAGCAGGAAACATGTATTTTCAATTTATGGAGAAAAGGAAGTACTGTGGCAAATGGGGAACTATGAAGGAATCTTCTGAACAGTTGGAGAAATGTGATAGATAACAGCATTGGGGCAACTTCGCTCCCATCTTCTGGTCCACCTGTTTAAATAGTATTTACAATGTCAAATTCATTGGGTAAAATTTTACAAGCAGGAAACACTTTTCTTAGGAAATTTCATCTTTTTCTCCTTGTTTCATGTTTTAGTCAGAATGAAACTGCCAAACAAACATGGACTAAGGAGTTTTCTGCTAACTATTTAAGCATATTATAACACATTTGTTCACTGTTAGAAAGCTGGTCCCCTCTCCTTTCCCATGGGTTAAAGATGCAACAGTTTATGATGTGTAGAGTCAGAAATAGAAGCAGAAGTGATCTAATCACAAGATCCTACATGGGCTAGTCTCGTCTCAAATCACCACAGAAGACATTCCATTCTACATGGAATGTTCCCATAACACTCTGGAATGTGTTTGAATGACATCCTTTTTGGCACTAAATATATAATTCCTCCAATTAATATCAATTATTGGATGTTTGCCTCTGACCTTGCTGCTGAGGCATTACATGGCATTTTAATAACTGGCAGATTGAATATAGCTTGTTATGGAATGGATATCACTCAATGGAGCATAGATATTTGTGTGTGTATATATATCAAAAACTAATATTGACCACTATTTTGCTATTGCTTCTATTGGCAAAATACAGTGGAACAGCTTCATATTCACAGTATTTTAAAACTGCATTTGAACCAGATTCTTTGTTCATAACTAAACATTACCCAAGATCATTTTAAGAAATTCTGTCAAACAGTGAACTGAAATGGAATAATGAATATCACAATTAATAAACCTGCAAATTTTTTTGTACTGATGGCAGAAGAATAATAGAAGCTTTAAATACTTCTAAAATATCCTAAGGCTTAAATGCTTATCTCGGTTTTTCATATCCAGATGGCTGTTTGCTAGAGCCTAAAGAAATGAGAAGTACAAGAGAAGTGCTAAACTCATAAAAATTTCAAGTCTCTAAAGGCAAATTTTTGAGAAAAGGAAGTCACTGCAATTTGACACTTCCTTTCTCAGCCAGCTTGCACAGGTCCTCAGAGCATGACGTGATCTGCAGAAGACAGGTGCCTCCTAATCCCTCCACTTAATGCAAAGTTCCAGATGATGTGGGGTCCCTACTGGGCATTACAAAACCTCTTGCTCTTCCAAATAATACAGTTTAAAAGCCATTTTTAATTGTGATTATTTAACCAACTAATACTGCATCCAAAACTTCTTGCAAGGGTGACTCCTAACCCTAGAAATTTGGAATATCACATGTTAAAGTTGCAGACTTCAGTGATAATAAAAATGCTCTTACTGTCTTCTAACTCCTCAAGGCACTACAGTGCCAGGGCAGATGAGAAGCAATAGGAAGGGGATTTTAGCCTGCCTCAAACAATTTCAAGTAGTATCAATGTCAAGGTCACGCACATTCACAGAATAAAACCTGCCTGCCTGCCACCCCTGAGGAGAAGCCTCCAATACGGGTGTTCAATCTGCACCTTGCAATGTAAGCCAAGTGTGACCTGCAGAACCACAATAGCAGTACTGATGAACAAATCAGCAAGGCTATTTCACACCAAGCGAAACAGCAACAAGAAGCAACTATATTTCATCTGCAAAGTCAGGGAATTTCTTCCTAATATTGAGAGGAAACAAAGAAAATCCTCTAGAAGGCGTTTCACAAATGCTTTTTCCTCCCTCCAAGGTAAGTTTGCTCTTCTGATTTAACATTTTATAAATAGATTCTAACTTAGAAATGGCAGAGATCAACAGCTGTTGAGCCCAACAGATGAAAGAAATGATAAAGGATGAACAGAAAACTAACAAACACTACAGTGGCTTAAGGCATTCTTACAGCTGTTATTTATGATCCTACACCCAACATCCTTGCCATAGACAGTATATACATGAGCAAAACTTCAGTTAAGAGTAAATATAGCAACAAAAAGTAAAACAAAACAGAACAGCTATTTATAGTGAATTCGATTGGACAATCAGTATTCTGCCAGAAAATGTTTTACTTGCTTGAGACAGGGAAAGAAGATCCTTAAGAACAAGGAGGAGAAATTTTCCACTCATCATCTCCTTTTCCACTATTTTTCACATTTTAAAATATTTTTCATATGGTCGTAATTTTATAATTTTGCCTAAAGTTGTAAATTTGCAGCAACAGAAAGAAGATTTGCTTTTGTTTAATTTTGAAAAATGGCACCACCCAGATGTGAGACCATGAGCTGCACAGCAGGTAATAACACTATGGAAGAAACTGCAAGCTTTAAGCTCACAATACACAATTTATTTGCATTTTTAACTATATTTCTATGCCTCCTTTTCTGTCTGAAATCAAGTGTAAGGGAGTATGGAAGATGGCTTTTTTCAAAAGTATTCTGAGAAATGAAACTCATGAAGCCCTATTCATTAAACACTGCACACAAAACAGACAACAGTTTTGTGACAGTAATCAACAATTGCCAACAGAAACTTGACACTTGGTGTTCAAAATTTAGTTGTTTCAAACAAATAGATACGAAAGAGATACCCAAAAGAATGAGCTTTTCAGGTTTATTTGTCCTCTAATTTAGTATCTAAACAAATATTACTACTCTTTTGCTTTCTGTGATGGGTGAAAAACAACATAAACAGCCTTAAATATGGGTGCTAAGAGCAAAAACTTTTAACAAAGATCGCTTCTTATTTAAATGCTGTTTATGTAATGGATATTTTCATCTAAAGCAAAGCATTGATTTTTAGGACATGAACTTCCCAATTCTCTTTTTACAAGAACACAACTCTTCATTTCAAGGAAATAAGAATGGCCCAAGATACTAGACTTAACACTGAAATAGTCAGAAAACATTTTTGTAAGATCTAGTGAGAGCATGATGAAGCACTGAATATCCACCTGGATTTAAGGCAACATTTTATTTATTTTGGAAATACTTTGATAACTGTGGCACACCAGAAAAATCCTAACCATGTTAATTTCTCCCTGACACAGTCTGCTATTTCTCTGGACTTATTTAGCAAGGCTACAATAACCATTCCAGCTGCCCTCCGTTTCTCTGGATATTCACTCAAAGTTCTTAAGAACTCTAGAGCTATAGTTGACTTAAAGAGTTTAAAAAAAAAAAAATCTAATCAGACTTGTAAGGACATTTTTAAAAAAGCAGCATGTGTTACTTCATCTATTTCTCCTTTTATTTAGTTGTAAAGGTGAAGTTTCAAAAGTATTCTGAAATCAGCAACTTGCAGCAGCTCCTGTTGGCTGACCTCCCCTTCCTCTGGATGCAGAAAAATAATAACCAGGTGACTTGAAGAGCAGCTAGTAATCCTGCTGTGTGCACACACAGTAATATCTTCTTATTCCTCTTCAGGATACAGCTACTCTCACTCTTTTCCACAGTTTTCTATTACCCAGCAATAACTGCTTAAAGATTCTAAACTTATTGTGCTGTCATAAATTGCAAAGGTCGCAGTGACCTACAAATGTCATGATCCTTTGCTGAGAAAGAGCCATATAAAGAGTTGGTCATGACTTGGATTTGTGCTTTCTAAGGAACAGTAACACACCTGTGCTTTGTGCTAAACTGACTAACCTGAATATTGATATAATCCTGCAGGCTCTTTTTCTTTTTTTTTTGTAAATGGAAAATATAGCTTCAAAAGCAGCCATGAGCTTGGATTCACATTCCCATCTGCAGCCATATCACTACCTGCTGTGACCTTCCGAGGTTCCAGAATCATGCAGTCAGGCTACCTAAGTTTTGGAGACAGAAATTTTTGCAGAACTCTTCAGAAAAGGGAAAGCCTGCAAGCCAGTTTGGCCTCACAGCTCAGCAGCACTGCCCAAAGCTGCTGCAAGAGAAGTGCATGGCCATATTTGTCGCCACAGGCTAACTGCAGTAATAGATAATATTTATATATGCCAACAGTGCTCCACAAGACCAATTGAGAGCTAGACCAAAACAAAACCTCTGAACTGCAGAGAGCACAGGCTTTGGGTTATCAGCACCATCTGTTTCACTCTGCAAACATGTGTCTATTGTGCACACCACTTTGTTCTGCAGACATAGCCTAAGATCATATTTCAGTACCTGCATGTAAGTGGCTTTATTCAAAGACTGCAAGCATCTGCCACCACTAACAGAACCCGTCACTCAGTTTTCTTCTCCCTTACCAAGTCACACTTTTCAACTGCATATGACAAGCTATTTTTAGCTCAAGTGTCACAACAGAGACAATGTGCATTTTAAAATAGAGCAGCATGCATCAGAGTATATCAAAGTAATTACAAGGGCTCAATCCTTGAAAGGAAAAGATGTGAAACAGTAGCAGCAATTATACAGTTCTCAATAGCATCTGCCAACCTCAACATTTCAGCTTACATAATTTCAACTTATCCAACTGCAATACTTAATGAAGGAGCAACTCAACACTGTATGCACCCATGGTACCATCCCTACATACAACTAGCTTTGCTCTAACACGAATCACAAGCAGATCTTGTAACTTTCAAAAATCCTGAGATCCAACACAATAGTTTGTGTCACAGGAGTGTTTTTGGGATGGTCATGCTAGAGGTATGTGCCCATTTATGTCATAGCAAATGAGGAACATCTATAGGAGCTGTCCTAAGAACACCCCTTCCAGGAGAGTTCCTGGAATGCACAGCGAGACTGGGACATCTCCTTCTGGATCTCAGACACGAAGTCCACCTGACATATAAGAGGGTAGCTGTTGCTGACAACTAAAGGCAAGTACTGTGCTTGCTGCTGACCCTACCACACTTTCACACTCCAAACTTGAAGCTTGCACAGTTTTGGGGATAGAAAACAGCCCTTTTCTAAAAACTAATGGCAGGGCCACAGGAGGGAGGAGAACGTATCCAGTGCCTGAGGTTGGCAGATCCAACTGTCTTAGCAATAATGAACACCAACTACATTCACTGTTTTAGTTCTATGTACAACTTAGTTCTCATCTGTTCAAGATTTGATTGCTTCACCTCTCTTGAAATCAAAGCTACAAGAAGATAAATAAGTAAGCAAACAGAAAAAAAAATAAATGATTATCTGACTTGATAATAGTACTCGCAATCCACCGTTCCATTAAAATGCTTTTCCACATAAGGATTACTCTATTGTACACAAACATACCACTAAAATGTGCCAGCGAGACCACATGTCCTTTCCCTTCTCCTGTAGGGGAAAATGAGCAGTCTCTGATAAGGCCACTCTACTGCAGAGAAGATTTCCTCAAAAAGCCCTATTTTTTATATGAATATATACACACATAAAAGGTTCTGAAGGGGAACCCAGATTTTGTGCATGGAAGCAAATATGATTTCAATGGAAAATGAATACATTTTGGCCAAAGTCATTTAGCACTGTATTGCACTGGTTTGCTATTTATGAGATAGAGACCTGGGATCAGCAAATCTTGTTTAACTACCACGCCCAGGGAGAAAAGAGAAACTGATTCTAAAGCTAGAATGTAGCTTAGCTCAAGAGAGATTCCTAGAAAGATTCCTGCAGTTCAGACCCTAAAAAAACCTGTCTGTGGAATAGCCACATAAAGGCTCAAAGAGAAGCTCTTTCTGCTACTTTCACAGTATAAGCTTAATGCACTAATATTTAGAAAATCCCACTGTTGCCGAAAACATTAAACATGTGACACACACACAATTAACTTCAACACCAGTACCCATGAAAACACTAACCTTTCAATTTATCTTTTAACACGTTAGAAGCATTAATCTCTGAACACCTCAGACAATTAAGCTGAAGTTATTTACACATGAGAACTCTAAGCAAAGTTGTCCTTTAAAACAGGACAGCCTGTAATTGTTGCATTTCTTTTCATTCCAAATTGTAATTACTTCACAGCTTCCTACAAATTTTTTTTCAAAAACTCTTTCAAAGCTATTGTCTTGATGAAAATGGAATGCTAGAACTTGATCACTTACAAATAATACACCATAAAATACACTTCAAAATGAAATATCATGAAAACCAGCAAGTCCCATGGAATGTATTTATTTCGACCAAAAGGTAATTTCAGACAGCATTCACTGGCAAGCTTCCAACCAGCTCTCACTATAAAAACTGATGTATTCTTTGACAGTGATAGTAGCAGATAATTATAATTTGAGTACCTTGGGCAATGTTGCCTCATGTTATAGAAAGTAAGAGAAGTGACAGGAAAAAGGGTAGCCCGGGGATGGTGCAAGTGAATTTTACTTTTTGGGCTCTACAAGTGACAGAAAAGGCTGTGATAAAATTCAGAAAAAAAAAAAGTAGCCAACTAGAAAGATCTCTTTATCCTTCAGAGCTCCTACACACTATTCAGAGCCCCTACATGCACACAGAACAGTATTTACTGCCATTTGTTAGGAACTGCTGCAAAATACACTTTCATAAGAACGCTGGGTAATTCTAAAACCAACCAGCATTATTCAAAGTGCTACATCAGAAATATCAAAAAGAAATGTCATGGACAACCTTTAAAAATATAAGAGTCACTGCACTGCATTCCTCTAACACCTCTGCATAAGGAGTTGTATATTTTCTAATAACAGCCAAACAGGATACCCAGCTCTGCACACAAACCTCTGAACATCAGCCTAGAAGGAATGCCTGGGCAGTCGGAGAGCTACTCCTTTCAAACTGAGTCACAGAGGACTCCCAAAAAAGGGAACTCTTCAAAAATAGCCTTTCAAGAAAGCGTTCAGCTCTATTCAATATAGATACCTAAACCTCATCAATAAAGAACCTTACACTTCAGCAAAACCTCTGTTCAATTACATATTATCTTCCCTATGAATGTGAAATCTGATGATGACAAGAACATCTCATAACATTTCCGAATCATCAGGAGGATATCAAATCTCATTTTTCATCTCCAGGGAAAACTTTTACTCTTTAACTTTACCTTTCTACCACATCTTCTCCGTTCCAGCAAGTTGAGCTGTCTCTCACCACCAGGTCTCCATCACACAGTCTTTCTGTTATAGAGGCATAAAATGTTCGGGATCGCTTCATATAGTTGATGAACTCTCTGCAATGCATCAATAACACACATTTAACCACAGGGTGGTACACTTATGGTTGGTTTAAGTCCCACTGTCAAGTAAACCCTCCAGAGTCCACAACCCATACAAAAACTAAAAGCCAAACCACTTACCCTCCATTTTTTGCTCCTAAGTATCACCCTGTCTTACTTAGCCCAGTATTAATACACACAACAAAGTTCAAAGAATTTAAGAAATGTTATTAATACATTTTGAATTTGACGTTTACACCAGTCTATATAAACAGATAAAAAATGAGAAAGCACAACCATTAAAATAAGTTATTTTTTCCCCATTACTGAAAGTGAGTATTTCTCCATTCCCTCAGCCTATGTCAAATGAATTACAAATACTGTCAACTCTCTCCTCGGTGAAAAAGGCTTCCTAAAGCTAGCATCTAATCGCAAAGCCTGCAATCTTCCATTAAGTACTCCAAGCAAGCAACAGTAGAATATACTCCCCACTACCACTATCACTGTCACTCTGATAGCACAAAGAAATTTCCCTCTCATCAAGTCAGGCATCTCACCTATAAGAACAGGCTGCACCTGTTGCTTTGGAGAAAAAACCAAAACTCCAGGCAGGTACAAACAGCCCATTCCAGAGTGTTGCACGAACAGAAAAATGCCTTCTTGCAGACAACCCACTGCCTCCCTATAATCTGATTATGCCTATAATACAAATGGCTGAGGTAGTCAGAAAAATAAACAGTAACAAAACAGTATTAATTCTGTACACAATCAAGAACACTGTAAAATGAGAAATTACTCTATTTCCACAATTGTGAAAGCTCCTATTCTGTGCAAGATTTTTTAGATATTGAGAACATGAGGCAAGGTAGAAAAACTGAACTGGGGCTATCAAGGAGCTGCTTTCCCCAGGGAGCCCCTCATCAGTCCATTCTGAGAGGCCAAAAGACTCGCTCCGCTTTCTAATGCTTCTGTCTGGCAGGCTTTAAGAGGGCACTGCACTGGAGCCGTCCTTGGGGATACAGCTGGACAAAGCTTGGCACAGCAGCAGTCAGGATTTACTAATCTTTTTAGAACTGGTGCTTTAAACAATGTTCAAGTCCACTGTTATCTTACCATACAAGGTTT
>NW_010578122.1:391232-420848 GCF_000705375.1 Tinamus guttatus
CTTTCATGGAAGTGCTTAACTGAGCCAGTTCTCATGTGTGACCAAATCCTGACCTAGATAAGGTAGTTATCAAGTGGTTCTAAGGAATTAACTCCCACTACCACTGCACAAAAGCTCTCCTTTTAAGAAAAAGCAGCAGGATTTCAGGGCTTTCAATGAGGAAGCAAGAACTGCTACCCCTGGGCTAATCAATAATGCATATAACCTGAAAGTATTAAGGTAGAAAAGCTTGAGCCAGACACAAAGCTACCTACCTGATGGAATAGGTACCAATTACACAAAGGTGACACATGCTGAAGATTTACAAATCTTCTAAAATGCCCTTTTCTTTGAGGAAGACGATCACCCTTTTAATAAAGCCTAAGCTTGTCATCTTACTCAGCTCACACCAAGAGACTTAAAATCCTTCGCATTTTCAGTCTGAGTTGTCCTTTGACATGTTAAATTAGCATCTTAGCACATGGAACATTCTGTTCCCAACTCAATCTTACCCAGTGAGTAATTTAACTTTTCATCAGAAAAAAGTTAAACACAATTGGTAGCAAATACAGGTTCCCATTGTCTCATAAAAGCACTAATCAAGAGTATGTCAATTTCTAGATTAGAGTTGAAATAGCAACTTACAGTGGACAAGAGCTAAGCGTACAGACAACCAAATATGTCACCTGGTTTCCATTCTTACCGAGAGATTTTTTTCAAACTTCTTGATTTGTCATTCTTTGAAGCTTTCAGAGGCAGAGAACTGGAATAGGCCGGGGAGAATAAGCATCAATCAGGAGAGGTTGGGGAGTAGGGGATGAGCAGGAATTCAGATAAATGAGGGAAAGAAATGAGAAACAAAAGAGAAAAGTAAAAATTATTTGAAAGAAAGTTCATCAAGCACATGCATAGGATAATATAAGAAAATAAATAAGAAAACTGTCATGAGATTTCTTGAAAGCATAGATGCAATTAAAAATATCAATGCAAGACAAAAACACACACACACACACACACAATCAGAGATTTTGTTTTCCCCGATCATTTTCAAATAAAAGCACAACTACAAATGTAGCACACAGCCAAAAGCTAAAAATAACTGAAGTGGACATAAAGTTTACCATAACTGATACCAAACGGGAGAACTGTTAAATATATGCAGCTGTACAAGAAAACAACGGCAAACGGTTTAAAATGAACACCATGACACAAATGTGCGGCATTCATTTTTTTGGGGGCAATGAGCAATGTGCTGTCTCTTAAATATTGCGACTTGAAATATTTTTGGCTGTTCACTTTTGGTCAGAAAGATCCCCTGAAAGAAAAAGACCCTTACAAAGCAAGATGGATAGGACATAGAGTCATACTTAAGAAAAACTTTTTAAAAGTAATTCCTAATTTGAGCCCTCTACAATGGTAACTATTTGCTACAAATCCACTTTTTGGCACCAGGATCCTAATTTAACATTAAATATTGTATTCAACATTAACACCTTGATGCAATGTTACACTTGAGTGATTTGATACTATATTCTGTTCTCTCCTTATACTGGTATTTGTTTATGAAAAAATGGCAATACCTGGAATAACACATGCCAGCAAGTAAGTTTTAAAATACCTGCCAACTCAGGTACTTTTACTGAAAACAGTAAGCTTCCTCCTGAGCAGTTTGGAGGATGCCCCATGGAGAACTGCTTTGCCATCATACTTAGCAGGAGCAAATGGTCAGGGATGGCCCCCAGAAAGCTGTCTCCTTAGGCAAGTGTCACTCACTACCACGAAAACAATGATTCCAAGATGGCCAATCCAAAAAAAAAAAAAAAAAAGGGCAGAACCAGTAGCAAAGCATTGGTCTTCCCTCTTTTCCATAGCAAGTTAACTTGCATCTGACCTTAATAATCTATTCTGTCCTATCACTTTAATTCTCGAATTTGAATAAAACCATGTGAGATCTAATACAATAGATAATTAATATGAAATAAAATAGATGGCCTTGTCTTCAAACACTTCTGAAGAATCTCCAAATTGTTTATTGTAAGAAATATAGAAGATCTGCAAGGTCACAGAATAACAAAGAAATCAACAGAACACAATTTCAAGGTATGACTCTTCCAATTATGGGCCAAATATGCTGTATTTCTTTGATAAACATAATGTATTTCTCTACACAGATTTGCAACCAGTTTATATTTAGCGAATTTAAACTCTACATGCAACAGACATGCAGGTGTTCAACTTTGCCAGGAGCACTGATCCTAACTAGGAAGGTAATGTGTTGAACATCCCAATTTACTGTTGAGATCCTGTACATGCCATGTACATTCCCTGTACCATCATGTCTTCCATTTTCTTGTCACCTCTACTATACGTTAGAGCAATCTGAACATTAAAAAAGGACTACAACAGCAATCCTGCCAGTTTCAGTTAAACCCTGAATCCTATTGTGCAATGCAAAGTAAAAAAACTATACATCTCAGCACATTTAAAGGAAAAGCTTTACCACAAGATCATGCAGCATTTATTTAAGTTTCAGCTTCTTACATCACTATCCATGGCACTTAATGGTGCACAGCAAAAAATATATGGGAATGGAATGTGGAGGAAAATAAAGAAAGATGAGAAATCTCACAGGAATTAGTGAGGGTAAGGGGAGCAGAAAAGGATTTAACTATCCCAGAAGAGGATCCAGTTGCTACAGAAATTCAGGAACCATGCATGATCAAGCTGTGCAGAACAGCAGAGTCTAAGAGAGCCTTAAGAGGGAATACTGAGTGAGCTCCTATTTCCAAGTCAGACCCCAAAAGGCACCAACCCAAAAGACAAACCAGTCAGGCTGAGGGAAATCATCTCAGCAGCCTGCAGAAACAGCCTTGTCACAAACAGCTCCTCAGGAGCTTTACACCCTGATTTTCAAATGCATGAGCAACCTGAGCTCCATCAGACAGCTGGAAGCAACTGAAACTCAGACCCTTCAGGAAAAAAGGCTGACATAAGTCAGGTATGGATTTTGCAACCTGCCCTTTTGAAGAGGTAGTACACTTGCAACATTTATATGCACGTACAACTAAACTGTTGCACATTAGATGTTTATAGACATCCATCTTTAAGTAGGGATAATAGATTTTTTTTCTTCCCCTCTGAAGTCCTAAACCAGACTGTTTCTTCTTTTTGTGCTTGGTAATATTCTGCCAAACGCATAGAAATGGCCACAGCTTGGATACTGCTAGCTCATCTTTTCTTTCTTTCTTTCTTCTCATGTTCTAAAATTGAAGGGTCATATTCCCTCTCTCATTTGAATTAAGGGTGGGTTGCAGAGATGTCTGCTAAACATAGCAACAGACTGGGACTCAGGCCAGCAAAAAAGCCTGTGTGATCTAGTACCTAATCTGACAGACAGCTGAGATTATTGCCCTTCGTTTTTTAAATTATCAGAAGCTATGGCACCAAGAAAGATTCCTGTAACTACTCCCAGAATCTACACCCCCTGTAGCAGTTCTGTCACTCTAAGAGCATTTTACACAACTCACTGCAACAATTATTTTCCCCATACATTTATAAAATTGTAGTACTTAAAATTACTTTATTGTTACCATACGTTATGAAATGACTGCTATTGTTTATGCTTTATCATTTACTGTGTATTTTACTCTCCTTATTGTTACACAATTACTTCCAAAAGCAAAGTACAAGCTTCGCGTCGTGTGTTTTATGACAAATTGTGAAAAGTTTAAAAATATTCCCCACTCACTAATTATGGCTCCATCATTAATTTTTGGTGCATAGGCTCTCCACAATACCTATCGACACTGTATTTCAATAAGGCTTGATACTGACTATCTAAGGATGGACTCAGCTTAAATGAGGCTTTTAATAATTTTCAGTGTGCATACCAATTTTGGAAAACATTGGCTAATTTACAGTAAACTAGTTTTATTATACTTTCTTTTCCACCTTGGGTTTTTTTTTGTAATTATTTTTTGAATATGCTGAATTTATTAGTTTCCTTATTGCCCTTTTCTATGATATTCCACTAGCACAGTAAAAAGAGATTAGTTACAAGCTTTAGCACAAATTGTTGTTTTGACTATCCATTAAGAAGAACTAGGGGAAGAATACTGTTATCACTCAAAAAAACAAGCTTGCTGCTATTTTTTATTGTAAAAATACTGTTGCATTTATATAAGGTTAGATGAGAATTAAAATACAAGTGGATAAAAATCTCATGTTATTAGCTTAGACACTAGAAATTATGCTATGTAAATCTTATTGTCACTGTCTGTACATCCTTCCAACACAGAGATGCACAAGGGCTCTCTGAGCCACACTATTCTTGGCTAGTTACATAAGCCCTGCACAATTCTACTCACTTTACTAAAGCTGCTCCAAGCACAGGATGTTAGCCAGAAATATGTCATTGCAATTTTATGGTCAGTTAGCTCTGAAATTTCCTCATGTATCATAAGCAGCACTGCAAAAACATCCTTCCCTCCCCACTTAAAATTTACACAATAACAATCCAGGAGCTCTGGGAGAAAAACTAAAAGAAACCCCATAAGATCTGAAAGCAAGGATACCTGGGCTGGGGACAGAAGCAAAACTTCAGTTGTCTAGTGTCCAAAATTGTCATGGGGTTGAAAAACAGTGACCAAGAGGGACAAATCTAAACACACATGGTTCATTGCTGTTCTGCTCCTTACATAACAGATCTAGAAGATTTCAGGGGATCTTATTACCTACAGCAGTGAAAAAAATAGAAATCTAATTTCTTCTCCCTATCTTGGAGGAACAAAGGACTCACTTTTTGTCGTGAGTATGAGTCTTTCCTTCATCTGCTTCTCCCTTTCCTTTCTGGAAGGGCCCCAGTCCCTAAAGATCTGAATAACTGAGAATAACTGAATATATATATACACACATATATATATATTTTAAGTAATGCAGTAATTCAGAGTCACTAATTGAAGTTATTCAGACCTCATTTGGCAAAAATTTCAATTCTTTCCATTGAAAGTTTCTGGAAATAAAGTGCAAGTTGGTGCTAGTAAAGATTTTTAAAAAAAAATTAAAAAAACCCGCAAAAAAGCTTTTCTTGGGAAGATCTGCAATGTGACAACCCCATACACATTTGTGTAACCATCAGCAATGGCAACGGTTGGAGAGTGCACAGACAGGATGACAGAACTGGGGCTCTGGCTTAAACACTCTTCTGTAAAGACCCATTATCACAAGCTATGGACCACAGAGCTTATTGCAAAACAGCTGTTGCTTATTACCTTCTCTTATTGTTCAGACTAGTGTGAGCCATCACAAGCGTTTGCATTTCGGTCACTTCCTTCACTGGCACTATGGTGTCTGATGACAGGTTTCCCTCTTGTCGTTTGGGCTGTCCACAAACTTTATCCACCTGTATGAAAGGAAGGGAAAGGAAAATATTTGAATGAAGACACTGACTGACAATTGGATAAAGGTCAGCTGGTTCCTTAGGGTTGCAAGAGAAGGTGTTGAGGAGAGAGAAAGAAAGGAATCTTTTTTCCAGGAACAAGAAACTTGTTCCCTGCATAGGAATGACCAAATTCACAAGCAGAGTGTCACTAGTAAAAGTCAACAGCCATGGGTTTGAACCAAGATACCTGGACTACAGAACACCTAGAAATCAGTTGTAAAGGTAACACTTTGGTATAGATTCGAAAGTTCTCTAACTTCCATCAGTTCTCAGACACAGGTGAAAAGATTACAAAGGACACCCTACTGCCAACACAGCAGTACCAGAGACCTTAATCACACAGAATTCCTCACCCTGCACAACATTTACTTTGGTATCACCTTCAACTTTTTTTTTTATGACCAGAGTGAGAGGATTCTTGCTGGCCTGTGCTTTTTACTGAACCTTTAAAACACCTGGGGAGTAATGGTTGCCTAACTACTAAGTATTGCAGAGCAGACATGACTTGAAATTATTTCCCCTCTGCCCCTTTCCACCACTAAAACATACATGCCTGTATCAGTGCAAGTATAGAACAATTTCCTCTAATCTCTCTGCTGACTTCCTCCAGAAAAACTACTGCTATGCAAATATGAGATTTTTCTCTTAAAAATAAAATAAAAAATAAAATAAAATAAAAAAATAAAAAAACAACAGACCAAATGAAAATAAAAACCTGAAAGCTGCAGAGGCATGACACTTAACATCAACCTTACACGTACGAATTCAGACTGTTTCTGTATAATACGCTGTGAAGGATATAAAACTGTAGCAATTGAATGAGGATGTACTGGATTAATGCTGACATGCCAGCGGCCGGCAGAGGGGAGCCAGCCACCTCGCTCGGCAGCACACACTACGGGATACTGTTTTGCTCTCACCAGAGACCAGCACAGCATTGATTTAAAACAAAACTTTTGTGAACTGAAATATGCTATTTCAGCCCCTCCTAAACTTCTGAAAGAAAGAAAACACTCGATGCAAATGAAAATGTTAAACAAAAAAACGCCTTCTGAACCCTCTGGAGCTGCACAGAGGTATCGCACAGCTGGGCCACATTCCTACACACACTGTTCCCTGTTTTCTGCCCTGGGTTTCCTAGGTTTCCTACAACATACAGACCAAATTCCCAGCATAGGCTGCTGCAAAGCCCTCTTAGGTTACATTGTGTCAGTAAAGATTGTGTCTTCAAATAACAAACTTACCACATCAAGTCACTGTGGGTTTGTTAAAAACAGTTTCAAACAACCAACACCACAACCGTTCCGAAAAACAGAATGTTTCTTATATGTGTTAGCAATGAAGAACTTCATTTTCTTGGCTTTCCCATGAGAAGCTTCAAAGAGATTTAGTCACCAGTTTTGCTGTGAATCAATAGCTTAAGCACTCAAATAAAAACACTCATTTGTTTTGATCTGTATTTTTGACAATACAGAAAAAAAATGATTCTTTAAACTGCAAACATTTCAGTACTCTATGTCAAAACATACTTTATTTTTAAAGGATACTAAATTCCCTGCAATCCCAACCAAATTATAGGCTTTTTTTGAATATTTCTCAAGGAAAAATTTAACCAGCTCTGCTCCGTTAAAAGGAGAATATATAGTTGCGTAAAAGAGTGAATCACCTTCACTCTTTTTGCCTTGCGGGCCTCTTAACGCCTTTCCTCTCATTATCATCTTCAGAAACATCGGGACCACCACCCAATTTACACCACGACACACACCGTGTAGCCTCGGACGACGGGAACGCGATGGGAGACGCAGGAGCCGTTTGCACAAGAGCAGCCCCCGCTCTAGCGGTCCCCTCGCGCCGGCGGGGAACAACGCGCTAACGGTCCACGCACGCGCAGGGGTGGGCGGGAACGACCACGCCCTAACGGTCCGCACGCGCCAGGAGGGAGGGGAGCAGCGCCCTAACGGTCCGCGCACGCGCAGGGATGGGCGGGAACGACCACGCCCCAACGGCCCCCCGAATTGCACTTCTGTTGGACTTAACTTTATTTTTGTACCAAGGATTCTTCCTAAATATCTTTGATAACCTTTACCTACATTTCTGCTCCTGTGAATATCCCTTTGTAATGAAATACAGCCTCACACAGATATATATACACACAAAAAGGATTATGTGACCTCTCACTATTTGTTCTGTAAAAGGATGTCTATTTACAATTATTACAAAGGCTTAACAAAATAAACCGAAAAGAAGCTCATTCAGAATGTTTTGAACACTTGCAGCTTGAGCAACCTTAAAATTTAAGGTCATATTAATATACTTAATAGAATCCAGCACAGGGAAAAGGTCATGCCCTTCTAGACACTGAGAGAATCTCCTCCTCCCTAAAGCAGGAGACCTTTTCACCAGTTCACAATAATAATATTTTTTTGATTTTTGTAATGAGAAGTTTAGTATTTTAAAACACATGATTTTCTAGTGATTAGGCCTTGAGTTATTAATAAGCATGACATTTTCCAGCAGTTTCCCCCACAATGAGATATAACCCGGCCCAGTTCCACCAAAATCCCAACCTCTTGTGAACATGTCTGACAAAAGGACAGGGGGACATCAAAAAGTCACGGGGACATCAGGGCGTGCACACTCGTATCATCAAACCACACAAACACACTTCACCCTGCAGTCTGGGTTTGCTTTTTTGAAAGCCAAATTTTCAGCAAGGAAAGCAGGAAACGCTGATTTACAGGGAAATCAGGTTTAATTTCAGACTTTCCAATTGGATACCAAAGCCCAAGTTTCTCTTGGGTCAGACATAATTTGTGCACCAGACGCAATGACACAAGACGCCAACACAAATTGTTTGTCATTTTCTGCTATCCGAGCCATCAACCAAAGCTCATTATGTACACACAGAAACCTCTCCTTAGCAGCAGCTGTAATCCATCATTCTAGTACTGTTGCAAAATGCTATTTTTCAGTGCTCAGCTGATGAGTGGGATCACTTCTGATGCCAGCTAAGCCAGGGCAGACCTTGCATAATTTGCTCATTGTCACTGTCCATAGTTCAATCAACAAAATCCTATGCATAGTAGTGAAGAAAGGAGGTGGTAGTAGCTGGGCAAAAAGAGGCAAATAAAGACAAAACTGTAGAGAATATTTTATTTTCTCTTCATTATTTTGCATCTTACAGTATATGTTACAAACTACAAATGCAGGGTTTTGCTGGTAGCAAAATTCAATCATGTAGGAAAATAAACTATGGGATTATTAGTTCGTTTCCTCAAACAACACAGTATATTTGAGCTGGGAGAGGTGTGCGTGCTCCCCTCAATAACTTGAATCTACTGGACATATTCATGTAAATAAATTCCGTACAAATTCTGTTCAAATTGACACTTAGTCAAAGGAAGCCTTACTAATCGCTTAATAGGAGCAATTCCATATAAGAGAGGCACTATAAATTTCTCAAGGGCATGAAAAGCTTTTTCCATAAGAAACAAAGCCTTTTCTGTTCTGCCTATAGAACTACTTGACTTTAACCTTGCTTTGAATTGCAGTAATATCTTAATGGTTAATTTTGGAATCAATATACAACTGTGCCAGAAAAACATGCAACCAAGTGTCATACAAAAGAGCCCACATTCTGCAGAAAGGCATGAAGAATAGATGTATCCTGAAAACTGCTAGGTGAGCACAAAGATACAAATCATCCCAATACTTTTATGAAACATCTGGACTCCTGTTACTCCTGTGCATATCTCACCATCTTCCGCAAACCAAACAGGAAAGCAGCACTTTAGTAGCAAGAATGCACAAGTAATGGATCACTGTTTAACATGGCTAACAAACTAATTGATCTGAACTCCACTGTCAGTTACATAATTTAGCCCTATCAATTTCCATGACCTTGCACACCTTGGTAAGCTACTTTTGAGCACTCAAAGCCAGGGAAACACTGTCCCCTCTGCAGCTCACAGGGATGATGCCAGCTCTTGGAATGCCTTGATCAGAAAGCAGTAATTCAAGGTCTTCACACTTTTTTTTTTTTTTTTTCCCCTCCTTCCCCCTGAGGACTCTCTCTGTTATAGAAAAAGGAATAAATAGTGTGGAAGGGTTATTTAGAATCTCAAAGTGCTGGAACATGAAATCAGTAAATCCAGAAAGCTCTTATAAATTCCCTGGCTAAAAATGAGGGCTATAAACTTTAGGCAGTCATTTCAAGGTCAAGGAAAGATTAAAGAAAACCAGAGACCAAGTTATACTTTGGTATAACAGAGTTGCTAGGGCAACATTTACCCAGAAGAACAGGAAAGCACATCACCACCAGCACAGCAAATGCAAATCAAAACTGTGGTTCCTAAATCTCCAGACTGGGAAAATATGTATCATAACTTTTCTGCATGTGGAAAAATTTACCCACACAGAAGCTGCAATTCTGTGAGGATTCTGCAGAACGCATTTTTCTATGAACAGCGTATATATAATTTTACCCAACTAAAGAGATGTGGTTATCATTTATTAAACCAAAACAATCTACAAGCATTTTCACTGTAATTTCTCTTGCCACTTAAAATTTCAACAAAATAGTAACGTTGTGTTACTTGTTCTCATTTTGACTTGAATTCATCACTCATGTGACTAAGAAGCACTTCCATGTTTATTCTTCAAATAGCTAAATAATGAAGCATGGAGACCCTCAGTCCTATTGGTGTTAGAGAGACTGAGCTGCTCAGGAACACGACTCACAGGTCGGCCTGATCACAAAATGAGCTGATGGGAAGCGCAGGATGCTCCTGTTCCATTCAAAAGGATGGTTTCACCAAAACCAGGCCCACAGCCAAGGTCACTATAATGGAAAATATTTTTTAATTAAAGAAGGGATTCTTTCCCAGCATAAAGCTGAGAGTTAGTGCAATGTGATACTAGTGACTTATTAGTGAGACCCACAGTCTTGCATTTTGAAACTGTGCAGCAGCTGACATGCACAATATTCTGTATCAAGAACACACTGCTTTCCTACCTTCTCCTGTTCATGTTTCTGGTCTTGTTCTGGTGACTTCTTGCAAAGAGACCTGGTGATTCTGTCCTCTCTCTATGTATGCAACAGATGTAACGTGCACAGGTGCAACAGAAGTCTGTCCTCCTGAATTTAGCAGCACTTACTTGAGGTACCACTTTGAGGAGGACAGAAGGGCCCAGAAAAAAATGGCCTATTGAGTGCAAACTGGAAATTCAGAGGCTAAAGAAGAACTTGAAAAGAGCTCCGGGAAGGATACTTAGACTCCTGTATTCTGCACAGGTGTCTCTTCCAAAAGGGGACTAACCCTTAAAATCCTGCTTCAGAAAAATAAATTGAGGAAGTCCACTAAAAATGTTTGTTTTACTTTAGATTTAAGAAAAGTAGCTGAAAACCAACATCTGAGCACATTCAGGGATACGTTTACAGAGAAGACAGCATCCCTATTTAGGGCTGCCTAATGCTGCAAAGATGATCCACAATGTAAGGTAAGAGAAAGGTCATATATATCCTATTTAAAGCATAAACATAACTGCCCATAAAATATCTGCCTAAAATTGTAATTAAGGTCAGCAAAGCAATATAAACATGTCCTGGGAGAGGCAAATCGCCATCTCTAAACTTTTGCTTCCAAAAGACATCCAAGCGACCTAATGTATATAGGAAACCAGGAGGCCACCGCACTTGTACGTTATTCTATTAGGTGAAATTATGCTGGAAGTTTTTGCCCTCATTCAATAAACATGTCAATAATAATGTTAAGACTTCTAAAGATGGTCAGAATGACCTTCCCATTTTATATCTAACAGAAATGTAATAATTAGAGATGACACATTCATTCAGCTTCTCTTTTTTATGAGATTATAAACCATTTCAATTATCATTTGCTGACAGTTGCTGTCAAAGTCAACATGTTTTCTCTTGCTTTTCTTTTCCTGAACACGAATTAAGTAATTTCAGATGACATTACGGACAAGTAATTATTCAAGGCCTTTAGTAACAGCATGATTATCGCAGGCACCAGCAGCCCTTGTTTCAAGTATTAAAAAGACATTTTTCACATTGAGACAGAGAAAGGCCTTAGAATTTGCTTATAAATAAAGTGTACTTGTTTCCCTTCAGAAACCCTGTCTTATGCAATAGCTGCGTTTTGTTTAAAATAAATAGCACATATATATATGTTTTTTTCCCTCCACTTTGGAACATCAGTCAGAGGTGAACAGGAGTTTTGTCAGAGGACATGGACCAAAGTCCAACTTGCCTGGGGGCCTGATTTACTGGCTACTGCGATGAGTCTCACTGGCATCCACGGGCCAGTGGTTTCTAAAGGGGTGGCTGGCAGACCCCAATATTACCTATGTTGTAAAAGGAAGCTGCTTAGAGGATTTATGACAGTAATTAATAAATCTAGTTTAGGAATATGAAACCAGAAATGTCTTTTTACTGCTTAATCACTTCTGTGGTTGAAACTAGACAGAGAAATATTCTGAATCTATGAACAACTCTGAACTGCAGATCAGACCTTAAATATTATACCTTTGATTTCAACAAGAGTCGTTTAGCAAAATTTATTTACTAGCATTCACATGCTATTTTAAATTTCAGAGTTGAGGAACAAGAGATAAATAAAAAGAGAAAATCTCAATAAAGTATCTTGTTAAACTGCCTTCTCCCTGTAGAATTGCCTTGGATTATGCTCAAGGTGCAAGAATGGGGCTACTCTGGATGCCTGGTGTTAGGGAGGAGGAATGCTGTGAAAGGAGAGAGCAGCAAACAAGGAATAAAAATGCTGACAATAGATCCATGAACTTGACTTCTCATTTATGGTTGTCAGGCCTGTTTCATTCCCAGCTCCATTTCTGATCCATTCTTTGTTAAAGAAAAAACAAGAGGATCTACTTTAAACTATTATATCTAGCCATTATTTCCCAGTCTAGAAACCATTTCATCACTGGTGCCACACAAGTTTCTGAAGTCCATTAATGAACTTGTCTGGCCCATTTCCAATAAAGTGGTAAAAGAGGGGAAAAAATAGTCTTTCTTTTGGTTTGACATTTCTCAAGGTTTGTTTAAGACTCAGGGAAACAACCCTAGGAAACACAAAGGAAATCAGCCAGGATGTTTTCAAGCTGGAAAATAGCAAAAATTTAATATTTTGACCTTTAAAAGCACACTTTCATCCAGAAAGTGTCCTTTTGCAATGCTGGCAGTCGTATTTACTTAAGACCTTGAAAATTTAAGGAGAGACATCGGGCACAGTCAAGAGAGAGTTAGGCCAGTCACTTCTATAAACTGCAACTGCATCTGTTTAACAAACTATTCACCTTTTGTTGGTACCTGCCTGGGTATGAGCTCCCAGCTGCAGCACCACGCCGAGCTGGTGCTAGCAGCAGGGTTGAGGATCTGTCTTACTTTATCAACCATACAGTGAAGGAGAATGCTTTGTAACACATCAGCACTTAAAAAAGGGCACAGTAAACACATGCAGCGCTTCACATCCCACAGGGTTAAAGAAAAAAGAAAAGGAAAAAAAAAAAAAAAAAAAGAACAAGCTGAAGGCCAGAGAAAACCAGAGTTCTGGCACAAAAGCAGAACTCGTGTGCAAAGGGCACAGGATTAGGTATCAAAACATTTTATTTCATTTTTTTGACTTCTTGGGTAACCTCTATTGAATCACATAAAGGTAAATACAACCCTCTCCCTCCCAGTAAGGTTTTTACAATTAAGTCATCTAAAATTTGGAGTTCTCTGCTAAATGTATGGATCCTTAATGACAGCAGATGAAGATGCAGAAAGGGACCCTGATGAAGATGCAGAAAGAGGCCCAAACGGCACAGCATTCCCAACAGGCACAGAAGTGCTTACAAAATTCCGTGCACGCCGGGATACTGCCGGCTCATCCCACACCCACTGAGCTCTGCAGTGCAGGACGCTTCAATCTGCTGCCTCCAACACACACAGGGGCTTCACTCCCCTGGGAGGGCTGAGCCACTGCACGCTGCTGAAATAGCAGGTAAAGTCTCAAAGCCAGAGACATGCCAAGACTGTGGAAATTTTGCATAGTTAACAAATGCACTCCAGTCACTACCCAGTAATCCTCAACTGCTATGATTTGAAGCATTTTCTAAAGGCAAAGAAATAGATGTTTCAGAAAACAACAAAAACCCACAAAACTCAGATTCAGATGACTTCAACCACAGCAAAATAAAAATAAAGTGTCCAGGAAGTGCTTGGTAAGTGTTGCCCATCCAAACTTTCTATTCCTTTTTAAGCAGGCCTAGCATTTACAGGACAACTATGTTCTTGGTTGTACTGGTAAGTATCCTGCTCACTTCTAGGTAGTCTTGAGCAACATTTATCAGCATCACAACTTTCCCATCATACAGCCTTCACTTCGTAGCAGGCAGCAACTCCTACTTTTGTCCCTCAGACAGTGAGGCAGAGACAGAGGTTAACAGAATTGGAACTCACCAACTCCTGACAACCAGTTGAGTTTTCCGGCAATTACATCACATTCCCTGTTCAAAATTCTAATCAAACGTGATTAGATACTGGCCCTACCTACCCAAAGCTCTTGGTTTTGCAAAACTGGACTACAAATGCCACCAGAGCCTGGTCTCACAAACACCCTCATGATCCAAAGCTGCCTCTGCAGAGCCCAACCTGCCGACGCGGTCGATGCCCAGGACCACCCGGCAGCCTCGCTTGGCACCGGGACTTGGCACTCGTCAATGCGGCTCAACTTATTGTTTAAGGCTGTAATTAAACTGACCTGAATACACAAACTTGTTTCGCTCAGTAATTGTTTCACTTACCTTAAATAGGAACTGGCAGCAGTTGATTCGAGCACAGATGCTCTGTGCTTGTGTCTCAGAACATCTACTAGGAGTTCTTCATAAATAACACGCATTTCCTTACTTCCTCCAGCACATTAGGAGCTTTATTTCTCTTTCTCTCCAGCCACAAGTACTGGCTCAAACTGACATGAAAAAAGAAGGCTCACAATCACTTAAAAATAGGGAAAGTAATAATTTATAGTTAGTTGGCTTAGTTTGAAATCCTATCTTCTTTTCCTTCACAGCATCCTCAGTGTCATATCCACCCAGACAGCCACCTAGTGCCCACAGCTCTGCGTTCCTCCTTTCACCTTGCACAAATGGGATCACAAATGCTCATGGAATCATACAGTGCTTAAGGTAGGAGGGGACCTCTAGAGATCATCTAGCCCAACTCCCTGCACACGCAGGGTCACCTAGAGTACATGGCACAGGACTGCGTCCAAGCGGGTTTTGAAGATCTCCAGAGAAGGAGACTCCACAACCTCTCTGGGCAGCCTGTTCCAGGGCTCTGTCACCCTCACTGTTCACAAATTTTTCCTTAAGTTCCTGTGGAACTTTTGGTGTTTCAGTTTGTGGCCATTTCCTCTAGTTCTGTCGGTGGCCACCAGTGAAAAGAGGCCAGCACCATCCTCCTCACTGCCTCCCTTGAGGTACTTATAGACACTGCTCAGGTCTCCTCTCAGCCTTCTCTTCTCCAGCTGAACAGGCCCAGCTCCCTCAGCCTCTCCTCATAGGGCAGATGTTCCAGGCCCCTGATCATCCTTGTGGCCCTGCGCTGGACTCTCTCCAGAAGCTCCACATCCCCTCTTTGTACTGTGGAGCCCAGAACTGGACACAATACTCCAGATGTATAAAAGCTTCCTGCAAGGTCTCTGATTTACAAATTCTGGAGTTCCCAAATTCAGCCACTGAATCCAACAAGAGCTCAGTTTTAAGCACACACTGGGTTAGGAGCAAATTTCTGAAGCAAGAGTTTTAACAGGACAGTGAAAACAAAATCATCAGCCCGCTGCAGTAATCCAACCTAAGGGATGGTGTCTTTACGTCACATGCCTACACCTGGACCCACTCCATCACAACAGCAAGCCTCTACTGCAGCTACAGTTTTCTTTACAATTTCAGACTCCAGGAAGGCAGCAAAAAACACTGGATACAGGCAAGCAGCTTATTTGTGAAATTTTGTATTCTCTCCAAAACAAACTAACAAAGAAAACTATCAACTTACAACACCAAGAATAATTTTTAAATTTAGGCTTTTTTATGGCAACCTGCAAGGTTTTTTTTTTTTTTTTTCTTTCTTTCTCAAACTTGAGAGTGATTTTATGCTTACACCAATGGCACTCTACTGATGTCAGCCTTTGGCCTGCTCTCCTTGCGAGTTAATCAAAACTCTATATTAAAATATGCTGCAAATATCTTTAATAATCTGCAAGTATTCAAACTATCAATAAGCATGCAGGAAAATATAATAAAAACCAGACTGTAGCAGCCAGCTGGCTCAAAGTCCTTCAGAGAGTTCATCAAATGAGCTCCAGTGTGATACCAGCAGTGCTATTACCTGTGGGACAAGAGCCACAGCCTGCCTTGTTCTGACTGCTCATAACTGACATTACAAAGGCCAGAGAAAGAAAAAGGGCTAAAAAGTCTTTTTCCTGAATCCGAGATGTGATCCCTCCACTTCAGACATGCATTTGGGATGGGAGGCAGTGTAATAGGGAGCTTTTCCTGCCTCAACCCATCGTGTCTCCACAGGCATCATCCCTGCGAGGTGCAGGGCATCCAGGGGCGCGTGCAGCGGCAGGCAGTGCTCCAGGAGAGGGAACACGGTCTGCAGGGCTGACCCATTTGCACTGCAAAACCGTTCACCTGGCTACAAAGGGCTTCTCCCTCCTTGACAGGGCGGCCTCTCGCTGTCACCTGGGGTGGCCAGGAAGCAGGAATAACCCTGCTTGCACAAGGTTATCGTGACAAACCCTTCCAAAGAAGCCAGAGCAAGAATGGGAACCAAGACTCCAAATCTATTCTCTCCTTCCACTCCTCCCCACACACATTGAAAAAAAAAAAAAAAAAAAAAAAAGAAAAACACCATCAGCAGCTTAAGAAAAAACACAGTAAGCTAAAATGTGAGTGAGACTGGCTTGTTTCTAAAACAGGTCTTAATATAGTATGCCTGTAATAATGGCAAAGGTAAATGAAAAGCATGCAGATTCCTGTTATTCTTTGAGTTAGACCATGCCCTTGGGTAGCATATGAAACCCCAGAAATGCAAAATATGAAAGTAATAAACATACACTTGCTCAGAACTTGATAACGATCTCTGTGAAACAAAATCTGAGGACTTTTGGTGGGCTTTGATGATTCTGAACACGGAATTAAGCTGAGCATATTTTAAATTAAACCTAAAATAAAAACAGCTGCTTGAAAACATGCATGACCAACTTCATCTGAATATGTGTGGCATTGGGTTATTTTCTTTTAAATTTAAAACCTTGACTAGCATTCAGTAAATTCAACTCCAATACAGAGCAATCCACAGTAGCTACTATTGGCATCCATTTAAGCCAATATGATTTTATAGATATTTGTCTAACAAGTTAGAACTACTGCCATTTCTGTCAGTGAGGGATTATACCAACAAATACATTTATTCTCTGTGGTAAGCTACAATCCTATGTTCTGCGAGACTAAGGGTTCACAAAGTTCATCCCACTACTACTCTGGCATCTCTAATGCCCAAGCCATATAGAAACAAGGAAGACTAAGAATTAATGACAAGAACAAGATTGTTTCTTAAGTGGAACTTGCCTATACAAAAGAGCAGGCATCCCATTAAAAAATAAATACGGAAAAAGATTGCAAGGAATTAGAGAAAAACCCTAGAAAAACTTTCTAGACTGCTAGAAATAGGAGAAAAAAAATAATTCCATCCCCCTGGTATGTATGAGCAAGACTATCTCATTCTGGCAAGCCAGAGGGCAAACTTAACAAGATGTAGGAAATATGCTTTCACTTGTGATTGAATTCCTAAACAAAAGATATCCATGTCACAGTGGAAATGCTGTAATTGAATCAACATTTAAATACTATTTATTTGGGAATCTGACCTTTTACATAATACTGGAAGATTTTGGAGAAATTCAAGAGTGGTACAAAGCACATTGTATTCTGCAACATTTTGCTCTTAAAATAATTTTCCTTCTTGTGATATCTCTGTAAGCATCCAAAACTCCAAATCATGTTTATGAATAAGTACTTCAGTAGTTGATAAGATGACAGCTAAAATTCAGGCTTTCCATTTTATGCTGCCCATTTAAAAAAACTGTCTTCTGGCATTCAAGTAGACTTTTTAAGACAAAGGCCAACTGATATCAGTGCTAGCACACCGATACAAAAGCAAGCTGTAAAAACTACTAGTAAAAAAAAAATCTACCTTTCAATCATTAGTCAGGGTAAAGCAGAAAGTTCTAAGCTGACTGGGTTATTTGATGACTGAGCAATAGGCAGGGTACAGCTAACTCTTGCTATGGCATTTGCCACCCACGCTTGGGATATTCTGAAGCTACAGAAGTAAAACCATCTTTAATAACAATGTTCAAACTGCAGCCTTATTATATGAGCCTAAGGAGACTTACTGTTTGCTCCCCAAATTCTGATAAAGAATTTAATTCCTCTGAAATTAAAACAGAGAATGAGAAACGTATCCCATTGTACCATACAGACAGCTTGGAAAACCCTTTGCAGGAGACAGAGGTTTTTCATTAATGCAACAACTGAGAGCAGATAACTGTTGCCCAAATAAGGCAATATTTAACTCTCCTGAGATATAGAAATACAACACAATTTTTAGAGCTACTCCTAGTCTGGAATATAGTCTGCAGGCATGCAGGGGAGGAGGAATCCCTTGCAAGGGTTTCAGCTACTCTGAGTAGAAATGAAGGCGCAGCAGCAGCACACGTGCTATGCTATTGACAACGCATCCAGCACTAATGGGAGCGTTTAGCCTTTTCTGCAAGGCAGAAACCCCAGAGTTTCATTTACCCGAGTTATCAGCCATGCAGCTCCAACAGGCAGCTGCCCCCAGCCCAGGTGGCTGAGCACAAACTGGGATCGGGACCGCTCCGGAGCTGCAGCTTGGCTCTTTCTTGACCCCAAAAGTACCATCCCAGTGCTTCCTATTCCGTGCTGACCGGCTGAAGGGACCCATCAGCCCAAATCTGCCGGCCACATGACCCAGCTCCACAAGCATCGGATTTTGTGAGGAGCATCTGATGAACAGAGTCTGATGGAAGGCAATGGAAAGGACGAGAAATCTAAGGACTGTAAGCAGGAGAGAAAGGCTAAATAAACCAGTGCTGCTTGGCACAAAGAGAAGATGCACTGACAATCTTTAAAAATAATTTAAAAAAATGCAGTATGTGAGAACAATATATTGCCTGCATCTCTAGCAGAGTAAGTAACAGGCTGCAAAAAAGAATCGAGTTAGACAGAGAGAAACATTTTTAGAGTAATAGAGAAAAATCTGTCAAGAGTGCTTGGGAAGCTTACAGACTCCTCATCATTAGAAGTCTTTACGAACAGTTTAGAAAAATATATGTTAGAAATGACTGAAGTGCAACAATTCTTGCTCCAGTCAAGGTCTGGTTACACAGCATGCTGCAGCCCATTGGTCCATCCAAATCCCCAGTGATTAAAAAACATCCCATTCAATAAAAGACATTTGAATATTTCTAGAAATCTCCTCTACATCCCTGCAGAGCCCCCAGAGAGCAAGGTACTTTTACCAAATGGAAGTACTCACAACCATTCTGGATACATGTGTTTTTATGCACATTCAGGTATTGCACTGCTTTCCTGCACATTTCATGTATTTGCAATCTAAAACACGATGTTGGGCTCCACTCTTACTTGTATGATATTTTCCAGACAAATTCAGTTCCAGAAACCCTTAAGTGGAACTTCTGTGAAGGGTGATTGGGGCAACACGTTAATTTCAAAGAATCTGGTAGAATTTGCCATGAGTGTAAGGAAATATTTGGGGTGGGCAGCAGAGTTGGAATGCTGTGAGGAAACGTGAACTGGTCAGGACTCAGAGCAGCAGTTAATGACCAGTGTTCATTAATGGCATTTCGTCTCCCCTCCCTGTGCCTGTCCGTGTTGTGGCTTGCGTGGAAGGAGGATGTTCCCCAGCCCTCGGTGCCCGTAGCTCCCATCCCCGCAGTTCAACGGCTCTGCCCCGGAGCTGCCACCGCCTCAGCTGCCGCTAGTCCGGATGACACGAGGTGCAACTTGCAGCATTTGAGACATTCTCCAAGCTTCACTGTAAAGCAACCCAGAACAAATAATGCTTAAAACTAGCCTTTCAGATGGAGTCTGAATGAATGATGGAGGAGGCAGGAGGAAGCCACAGAAGCAGCAGTTTTCAAAAAAGCCATAAAATGGAAGAATTCACTGTCCAGAAATAAGCACACCATTCAGGCCATGCCCTTCTTGAGATTATTCCTCACCAGACCAATTCTTCTCTAAAGTTATGCCCGTATTGTTATTGCTTCAAAAATGAGAAGTCAAAAATAGATATTTAGTTATTAATTATATATTTGTGGTTTGAAGAAAGGAGAATTCATAGAATATAAACAGGGTTAGCTTCTGGTTTTAATTTCAAGAGGGATTTACTTTCTTTTAAAATGTTTTCTCATTCAGAATATTTCAACTGCCTCATATGGACTTGTCATCTATTTTGCAGAAAACAATTTACAAGAGTCAGGCAAAAGTCAAACTAATCAGTTACATATAAGTATATGCAGGTTTTATGTTATATTAGCAAACATCCCTGTGAACTCCTTATCACTAACCATTTCTAACTGCAGGGGTGAATAAAAATACTCTGTTACACTTCAAAAAATTAAAAAAAAAAACAGAATCCGAGAGAGCATATTCCCCCAGGGATACCAACACTCAACTTAATCAGGCTTTTGTTCTTGATTCATTATTTAGAGCAGAGCTGCGTCCTACATTGCGTTTAACTAATTGTAAATATTACATCAATTTCCAATTTACTAAAATGCTGCAACTAGTTCCCAGACACTGCTGTAGTAAAGGCTGTTTGCTTTAGAAAATGTGTTTGAAAGTGATGAAAACTATATGATTAAAAATAATCATTTCATTTAAATGATTTTTGCATCTTGGCCTCCTAGTAAGTTATGTGAGCAGTAGTGCATTACTTTGATATATTTAGAGAGCTTCACTACGCTGGACTATCAGACAAGTTACGTTAAGCGTGTTGGGATATTCCTTATCCAAGGGTTTGGATCTGAACTGCACAATAACAAAGGGCTTTGTGACATAAGAACTCAAACCACATCCCCATTACCAATAGGCAAGGAGGACACACAGAGAATTAGACATTGACTTGGTAGTTGAAGGAACTTTCAAGCAATTGTAAGAACTGCAATGAAAGGAACAGGACTCTGTTTTGCTATGCAAATCACAGTATTTTTCTTTTTTTTTTCTTTTTTTTTTTCTCCTCTGAAGAATTATTATTTCCTTAAGTAATTCACATTAGTAGACCTTATCCTGACAGAAATTATTACCTTACTTTGAGAGGATTTACGTTTCTAAAATAGCCAAGTGGCAGAAGCCCTTCTCCACAGAGGTAGATTAGACTCAGAGGTCTAATCTTACCGGTTTCAATCGTGCCCTAGGAGCAGAGTTTATTTGTGCAAGGATTATCTTGCGCAGTTTGAACTTTCCCACCAAGTGCCCTCTCATTGCTATGCGGGGTGGGAGGTAAGTCTGCTTGCCATGCTAGCCGTGTCGATCGAATCAAACTAACCTTTTGTTCCACGTATTTTCTTTGCAACTTTTTGCCATCAGGAGACAACTCCAGCAAAATATACTTTTGTACTTTCGAAGTCTTGGTGGCTTTGGGATAATTCACTTCCACGCTGGTTCGAAATGGGAGAGATTCACCATTTTATGAAGCCACTCAGCACTTTTTGCGGAAGACAGAAAAAAGTGGTCTTATTTTGTCACTACAATTTGTGTAGTGACAGCCTTATAGGAATGTAAAAATAAAAGAAATATTATCCAAGATACTGTAACTCAACGTTATACTTGGGTCCATAGTTACAGAAGAGAAGACTAACCCCTGCTACTTACAAATAACAGATAAATTACTAAAACAAGTAAATCAGTTTTGGAAAGTAACATCTACATACTAAGCATCAACACTAGTGATATATGAAAACATGCTATAGAGATCAAGGAAAGTGATACTACTCATTTTGCTTTATGAAAAGCAAGTATTTCTCAGGAAATAAGTATACATAACTTACACCAGAAAAAAATGTTTTGCTCAGATATTATAGATACACACAGAACCATGAAACGCATGAGCACCATGCAATGCAAAATACAGATAACCTATGGTCTCTGAAGAAAAATATGAAGTATATGAAGATAGCAAACTGCACTGAACAGGCACTGCTGGTTTATAGAAGCAGAGTTTCATCACAGCCCTAAAATAAAAATAATAATAATAATAAAAACTTTATGTGAAGCAAAGCTGAAAGCAAGCAGGCAGTTTCTTGCCTTCACTGTTTGGTAGGACATTTTCAATCTGATAAAAAGAAAAACAAACTTGGTAGAATTATGTATTGTAGGGGTAGCAGTGGGGATTTTGGTAAAGGAAAAAAACTAAGTCAGTGTTTTCTTAACCAAGGCGCAAAGCAGCTACAGAAGCTCTTCCATCATGATCTCTCAATGCAGGAGAGAAATCACCCTGAAATGACTGACCTTTTTACCCAAAGACTTTATGCTCAAATCTTGGAGAAACCAGGGAAAAACCAGATCGAGTGCCTTTGTGGAAAGGCCATCCCTAAAGGATCTTCCATCCCCTCCTGGCCAGGTGGCAGGGACCACAGGTCACTTCTGCCCACCCATGTGCTCTGCAAAGGCAGGTGGCAAGAATCAACCAAGCAAAACCCAGCCCCAAAGGTAACAAATTCCAAAGCCTTCCTTGCACCTCTGCTACTGAAATGCTCATGCTTCCTTGGAGGATACGTTCTCAGAAATAAACTTCAGCAATGTGGAAAAATATTGGGCGATAATGGAAGGGTATTTACTGTGTTAAGGGTTGACTCAAGAAATTTCAGACACTATGAAGATAAGGTGACCCCAGAGTCTTGGCCACAGAGCACTGAGGCACCTACTCTCTTGGGCTGTCCCTAACTTTTCATTAAATTTTCTACGAATAAACACCACACAGGGAAAACCTGAATTGCTTAGAACTTAAAATAACAAGTTAATGTTCATAGTTTTCATCTCCCATTAGTGCACAAAGTAAAAAATCAGACACTAAAGAAAAAAAAAGCTTTAAAAAACCTTCTTTTTAGGCTAGTTGGCTGGTTTTGTTTACTTGGCTCATAGGTTTTGATCATCCCTTCACGGGCATCTCCTGGGAAGGGTGACTGTGACCTTAAAGGATTTTGATGCCAATATCTCTCACATCTCAACTAGACATTTATCCTCAAAGACCTACACAATTCTGCATTAGCTGTCACTGCAGATGTCTAGAAACAACAAGGCAGAAGCCAGAGCCGCATGAATCCTCTACTCACACCCTGCTTCGGGGGACAAACAAGACAAACTTTCAGAAGATGCTCAGATGTAGGATGTTCTCCAGCTTTTCCACGGAGTAGTGGATCATTAGGGTCTCTGCTTCTGCCTGGAGACATAAGAGGAAGGTTTAGCCGACGCCATCAGATCCTGTGCATCGGCCTTGTTGAACACGTCCCTCTGAACATGTTTAACAGACTGTCAGGTCTTACACGTTAAGTGATGCACCTGCAGCAGGTTCTGATGAGGCCTTCACAGGCATCTCCTGGGAAGAGTGACTGTGACCTTAAAGAATTTTTATAACAATATCTCTCCCATCTCAACCAGACATTTTAGCTTCTTTTGTTTCCGTAGTGGCTGATTTTTACTTTGTGCACTAATGGGAGACCAAACCTTTGTCAAAAGGGTGATGGGTAACTTAAGTAGCCAAGCTGCAGCTTTAGTGCTGCTCCCGAGCTCCATGTGTGGCCAAGCTCAGCGCTGCCTCCTGCTTCCGCTACCCGACACACGGCCAACACACGGCCACATTGCGAAGCGGGCTGAAAAAGGTCCTAGAAAATCCAGGTGGCAGCTTTCCCATACAAAAATGATTTTTCCTGCCACCCAAATTGGAATAGAGGAAATAACTTGCCACCCTGAACTCAGCACCGCTTTGGTTACTACTCAAATCTTGCAGCAGCTCTATGTAGCCATTTCCTGATAAAAGGCACTTTTAGAGGTGATCCCTGTCATTCCCAAAGCACTTGTGGACATGCTCCATACGAGGAATATGGAGTGCATGGACCTTCTGCTCCAAGTGTCCAGGAAAACAGCAAGCTGCAAGCGCCACCAGAATTAAGTCAGTTCAGCCAAATGAGTATAACTCAGTTCAAATCTTCTCCATTCCAAAAAGGAAAAGGCTCACTCAGGAGTTTGGTAAGATAAAGCTGTCTGGGAGATGCTGCTTTTACCCCACATCTGCTCCTGGCACCCACTTGTACTTTTGATGCTATGCAAGACGGACAACCTTAGAGCTTTCTCTCTTTTATAGCACAGACATAAAGGGAAAGTAGAAGCTAAGTAATATGAAAATGCAAAAGGTTTTCTCTTTCCGGGCATATTACTTGAGTTTCCAAATATAATGAGTAGTAAAAAAAAAAAACAGGAGTTACTGATATTGGCAGAACTGACAGGACTTTTTATGAGTGATATTATCAGATATTTTAAAACTGTGTTCCTTGGCTTCTGTTTTTTGGTTTTGTCTAGACTTTAAATACCAGAACTTTTACACTGGATTACTTACAGACACCTCCAGGGACAGTCTCCTTCTTGGAACAAGATAAAAAGTCTACCTGAAGCCTATGGAAGTGTTCAAGGAATGAACCACATCTTAGACACATTAATTCAGATGCACTGATGCATCACCCCGTGCTGGGGAACCCAAACTGTCCCACACTAGAGCTATAGTAGTGCCACGCAAAGCCCTGTGCTACTGGAAACGACAGGCAAAACTCACCTCCTGGCTACCAGGAGGGACAACTTGGCTGTCCGTGACCTTGGGCTCCTGGAGAAAACGTTGAACATGTTAGAGCACCTCCCCAAGAGGTAACTGCAAATGAGATGAGAATGAGATGTTGTGAATTACTGCTCTTGTGAGGGACTGTTTACGGCTTCTTGAGAAGCTCTTCTGAAGCAGGAGGAAGACAAATCGGGGACATCTACTGCTCGGCAAGACGGGTGGCTTTTACTCAGACTCATGATACATTACAGTGGTGCTGCCCCTAACGCTTGAATGAGGAAGGGAAAATAAGAGATCCAGAACATTATCTCTGCATGTCATGGACTCGAGGAGAACCTAATTCCCTAATCTCGAGACCACCAAGTGAGCTCCTCAATCACATATAAAGGAAGATGGTTTTCCTCCAGATACAACTGTACGCACAACACAAACTTTGTACATCCCATTCCAGCAACTGCGGCCACTAGAAAACATGCAAAAGCAACAACAACAACAACAACAAAAAATCAAGTGATTTAGTGGTACTACTGTTTCACTGTAAGAACTGGAAATGCCTCCAGTTCCAGGAACACCATTTTTCTGGGGTCTTATAAGCCTGGAGGAGCTTTTGTTCTTTAATACTTTTAGATGTATCTAGATAATACTAAGGATGCAACACAACCTGCAGATAAATCAAGAAAAATCAATAACATCATTCTACATGAATAGTTTGCAATTCAAAGCTGTTTGTGGTGAAATGAGAAAATCAGCTCTCATTATTTGTCTCATAAAACTACTACAAGAAAAAGTAGGGATAGAGTCAAGATGGATTTAGCCCATTTTTGATGGCTTAATCTCTGACATAGCAAAAAATCATTAGAAATTACAAAGCAGCATCACTAAAAATTAAAACATCACCAAAAGAGCTCACCTCCTTCCCAACCACACTATTATTTCTTTCTCCCCTCATTTTCCAGCCTTGCTTGGCCACTCTTCAGAGAGGAGCACGCAGGCCGGTCTCCACAGGGTCCTGTGCCCATGAGCTCCTCTCCTTGTCACCCTCTCTGTGGTAGCACCGCTCTGCAGGCACCTCCTTCACTCACCCACAGCCCCCAGACTCGAGCCATAAAGCCAAACCACCTTGGGGTGGTCTTATCTTTCACTTAGACTCATTTCTTTTAACCTGAATCCTTCCCTTTTGTCAGAGAAGCCAAAACTTGACAGCAACCACCTTCCCTCTCCTATTCCTACCTAACTCACTGCTTCTCTTCAGTCCTTTTGACTCTGGCTTTGCTTCTGCACATCAGACAGGAGCCTGTCCTGGGCTGGCCAACAAGGCCCTGCAGGGCTGAGCAGCTTGTACCCGGGCAGCTTCCCAGCGCCCAGAGCAGGGCTGGAGAAATGGATGAGCCAGTTGTACGAACGAAGCACGTTCAGAAATGCTGCTGACCCCAGGGGGGCAGCATCCCCAAGCCACCATTTGTCTCACCCCACCTGTAATAAGTCTATGGGTTTTTTGTTTTGTCTTTTTAAATCCCATTGGATCCATGTGCCCTTTTCCTCCTACAGTCAGTCCTTTCATTTGGTTTTCTTCTGCATAATTACAGCCATTGTTTCATTTGGATTTTTGTAATATTTCCTATTCCCTCTACTCCCTCTAATCACCATTTCACTTCTTAGGAATCCTGTCCTCTTCGCTCTCTCCCTGTCACTGCCCATCCAAACTTAGAAGTAGAAAGGAGGAATTTCTATAGGAAATCACAGCTTTACTCAGCTTGTTTTTCCCAAAGTCTACCTTATTTGCTTACCTTAGCCTTCCAGTATAAAAAGATTACTCCCTTCTGCTCCAGCAGAAGGACATACTAACATATTTATTTAAAAATATATATATAAGTATATATATTAAGCGTTTATATATATATATACACACACACACTTAAGTCATTGATTTATAATGATATATCAAGTATACTTTGAATAAAATCTGACCTAAGAGTAAACTCCACATACTGAAGCAACAGTAGTGATTCAAAACATCCTTTAACATCAAGTTCTTCACCAAAATGTGGGAATTTGACCATACAAAGAGCACCAAAGCCTGAAAGCTCACCTGTGACACACACCCATGGCGTTACTCCACCAAGATTCCCAAACACCCTGCTTTTGATCATGGCAACTTCAACCGGCTTCTGAATTCTGATATGTGATGATAGTTGCCTGACTCGAGGCACTATTTTCATCCTTCATACTTGCTGCCAAAAGCTTAGGAAAAGCCTATGTATTGATACAATTTTATTCACTACCCAGAAGTACAGAGAACAAAGTGGACACTGGAGCCTACTTGCACACTATTTTATTCTGTTAAGTATCACATAGCCTCCTTTCTCTTGCCCCATCATGCCTCCACATTAGCTTTGCCCTAGTAATACCCTCCGGGGAACATGGTGGCACCCAGGTCCACGTCTGGGAAATGGAGGACTCGCCAGCTCACCAGCCTGCAAAACAAGTTTTGCTTCAGGAGGACTCCCGCTCCACACTGTGTGGATAGAGACGACAGGGGACAGAGCAGCTTTGTAAGGAAACAGCACCCAGAGTCACAGTGGTTGCACCGAGGTAAAGAGGTACCACATTAGAGTTTTAAAAAAGCATTTTAAAAGACAAAACAAGCTGCACAGATACAGCAGGATGAGTTGGATGAGCCATCATCCATCAAGAAGTTGTGTTTTTCTTTCTACAGAAGCGCCCAACTCCTTTGGGCAGGCCCCCTTTACAGGAAGGGCACAACCCTGGGGAAGGCTCCTGCCTTCCCACGAGGACAACGGCCTCGGAGAGCCCGTGTCCGTCTCCTCGAGCTGCAGCGTCCGGGTGCCGTTGCAGGGAGATGCCCTGCAGCCCGGCGGGTAGCAGCAGGAACCAGGACTCCCCATCCAGGACACACCAACACGGACACTCCTGCCTGGGTGCTGAGCCCAGTCCGGGGGCTCCAAGGATGCTCCAGGGATGATGCTCTCGGCTGCCTCCCAGCACGGGCCGTGTTTTTACCATTAGACCAATCGCTGGGCGAAGCCAATTCTATTCCAGGGTTCAACATAACCAATTCTTTCTCGGGAAAAACGGTTTCTTTCTCCAAATAGAAAAGAAACTATTGAATTATAGAGTGTTTGGGATTTTTTTTTCTTCTCCGAAATCTAATCTACACTAAATGTGAAATTAGTGAAAAGTCTATGCGTTTAATCTTAAAGCATAAAATCGTTCTGGGAATATTTACTGTTTAAATTGGCAAATCTGCCTCCTGCAATCAAACAGTTAAAGAAAGAAAGGGGGGAAAAAAAAAGAAAGAAAGAAAAAAAAAGCCTTAAAAGACTCAAGAGAATTAGCTGTTGCTAAAACAATTTTATGGTCCTTTCCACTTCACTGGAGGTAGTTTGTATGGCTGACTGGAATCTATTCAACGCTGTCAAACCCCGAACACTCCCATAGTTGGACGCCTCACAATGAATAACAAGCAGCCTGGCTGCCAATGTGCTGGAGCTGCATTTTTTACCAGGGCCTGGACCCCAACCCAGCAACACTCCAGCTCCATTGTCTGATGCCTTGTTAATTGATGAGACCAACAATTAACCACAACAAACAGAAGTGCCCAAATTCCAAAGGGCTGCAGCCACAGAAATCCATTATTTTTAATAAACTACAGTACAAAAAGTCAGGTCCATTAAAAAAACAAACCACTGCATATCTTATTTTTCTTTTTGAGCTTAAATTGATTCTGCAGTAGAAAATAATGCTGCATTTCAGTGGATGGCTTGCACAACGTATGGACACTCTCAATATACAGAAGAGAACAAAAAAGAACCAAGTGGAATCAACGAGCGACAGATACACAACAGGCTTTGAAACACTGAGCACATCATTTGTCATCCCCACTATCATCATTCCCATAATTTTTCTCCCAGCCATTGATTGCCTTGTTCCGTATTGTGCTTCAAGCAAAATCCTGGACTCTTCGCATATTTGTGTCCTTCAACTACACATAGCCCTCGGAGAAAAGCTAAATGCAAACAATTACAGAATTAGTAAGTTCATTCTGACCAAATAAATAGACACTTCCCAGACAAGGCTTTTGTAGCTGAGCTGAATGTTCACCTGCTAAAAAAGAGGCCACTCCATTTGTTGCACGGAGAGGAGAACAGCACGTGTGCAGATAAATATATTGGTATTTTTAGTGCTTTGCCATCCGAAAGGGGCAGGATTCATTCTCTTTCAGTAGCCAAGGACACCAGCTTAATCAGTTAGATTTTTGGGGAGAGAAAAAAAAAAAAAAAAGAAAGAAAAACTTATCGCATCTTTTTAAAGCGGTACATCCTCTATATTGAGATGATAAGCATCAGACAACATGAATAACAAATACTGTTTTTTGGGGGGTTTTGGTTTGTTTGTTTTGTTTTGTTTTTTAACTACATCATTTAGACATCTTACTCTGAAAAGTGGATTACTATTTCTCAGCTTTATATTCAGGCTGCTATCATTACAGTCTGCATTTGGACAGCTTACCAGCAGTTAGAATACATGCACACACATCTGTGCTATTTATATTTAACATGAGAATCACAGGGACTCGTATCTGCTCTGACCCAACTACCATGCCCAGTTTGCTGAAAACACTCGGCTACATACTAGGATAGCAGCACTGCTCGTGACACACACACACAGCTCTGATGCTTTTCAAACAAAATTACTCAAGAAAAGTACGTCAAACTATTTCCTCCATTGTAAATGGAGGAAAAGAAGTGACATCCAGATCTGAGACCTTAAGTCTCTGCCAGACGTCAAGAGCTCCATATCTGTCATTCCTCAAGAGGTTAATCACAGACAACGCTGGTCTCAGCAGAAGCTAGTCGGTCACAATCTGAAAGTCACACTCAATCCCATTATTATTTTGGTTATTTAACGCACAATTTTCAGGTTACATGTTTAGATGAAACATAACATTTAGGGAATTGAAAGTATTAGTAGAGCACTGTGCTGCCAGGCAGAAAAGAGTATTTTATTTTAATAGCGATTAATGACTAGTCAATAGTTGAGTTACCCGTTCCCAACAGGGCGGCCCTCGAGGGCAGGAGCAGCAGGAGCATCTGCACAAATCCGCCTTGCAACCTCAGGGCTGCACAGCTGGTGTGAAAACAGCCTCCTGACCACGTCAAACAGCAACAGCTGGATAATACCTGGCAAATGCGTCACTTAGAACCAGTCTGGCCAT
>NW_010578122.1:422229-483363 GCF_000705375.1 Tinamus guttatus
GGTGACCATTTTTACAACGCTGCTTATTTTTTCAGGATTTTTTTTTTCTTTTCCGTTCCTAATGATTTCAGAAAAGCTGAATTATTTTCCCTGAGCCTTTCATTAACTGGTGAATTTCTAGCAGGATTTTGGGGGCAATATTTTCATTTTCTTTCCAAATGTTCTTTCCCTCAGGAAGTCCTAGCCCAAGTTCACAGCAGGAACATGGCATTTCAGGCAACACCAGGATATTCTCACAAGCAGGTGCCCCTTTCTGCTCAGACTGGACCCAGCAAACAGCTACAGAGCTTGCTTTTTCAGGGCCAAAGGTACCATTCCCTGCCTCCTAGCAGGCATCGTTTGTCCCAGCTAAATGCCTCATTAAACAAAGCTTTGCAACTCCTAATTGGCCAAGGCCATGCTCAGAGCTGGGCCAGGTGTGCCCCTAAATTAGGGCACTGAAAGTCTGTCCTCAGATCTGCCTAAAAATTAGATGCCATTGGAGCTGTCAGTACCATGAGCTATGGTAAAAATCCTGATTTCCAGTTGTACCTCTCTTTTCAATGTATCACTGAACAGACTTCTTCAGCCACCTGGCTTTGTTTTTCAGCCGCATGCTGCTGTGCTATCCTATTTCATGAGAATATCATCAGACTCAGCCACCAGCTTCTTTTTCAGGGCTTGCAGAAATGGAGTCTTTTTGTTGTTGCTAAGACTCCCTGGTGCCTCCCGACTCTCTCCCAGCCCATCACCATCACTCACATGCACCTATAGGCTAAATACCTCCAATAACAGCAGACAGTGTCCTGGGCAAGGCTTGGCTTCTCCAAACTGATCTGCAAAGCAACTGCGCTAACAAAACACCGCCTTGCCATATTACTAACAGGCAGCCTTACTGACCCAGGGGAAAGTCTTCCTCCTGCTCCTAAAAACCTTAGGAAGTTCAAGTTTAGTATAATTTAAAATTAAAGTTTGGCATGTTGTAAATTTTGGACTGTAAATGCAGTTTGCACATCCCTAATATTCTAATCATTCTCGTTAGTGACAAGTCCTTCTGCCCCAGGCCCTTAAGCGTTCATAGAAGCCGATCCAAATTTATAATGTCTCATTCCCTCGTAATAATCCTATCTGGCTTCTTCTTCATGTCATCATCAAGCTCATTTTTGCCCTCAAAAAACATAACTCAGCTTTTGAGCAGTGAATGCGCAGCAGAAAGCAAATGCTTTATTTCTGTTATCTCTGATATCAACCTCCACGCCCCATTAACCTCCCATATTCGCCCGGTAACGGTCTCATTGCATTTGTGCCAGGGCACTTCTGCCTTCCAAATGTGATAAGCTTGGCATTCCTCAGTGCTGCTTCTGTACTGTGACCACAAGAAGCAATTTCAAAATAAATACATTCATGATGATTTAACAAAACCATGTGAAAATTTTTAAAATTGTAGTTATTTTTGCTACATTGCTTTCCATCATTTAATTGGTATGTTTGGGGTTGGCTTAGGGCACAGATCTTCCTACCTTCTCCTAAAACTTGATCTCTGATCATATCTGTTACAGTCTCCCCTTCTATCAATCTTCATAGTGATTGAAGGCGCTCATTTAAGCAACACACACAGAGAAGTACCTTCTTCTCTTATTTCACCCCTTCCCAGTTTAAAGAAACATTTCAACTTGCCCTAACTCTTAAAATCCTAAATCTGTAGATTTATTTAACTCTTTACCATTTTTTCCAGAGAAGGAAATACAGTTTAATTAGGCTCAACTGTCTAAATACTCTCTGCAACTAATCAGTAAAATTTAAATCAATTTGAGACTGAGCGGTTGCTCAAACAGGGGGACGTGCTCAGTCTACAAAGCACAATCTTACCCTGCAGGAATCTGAAAGAGGAAGCAGCTCAGTTGAGGACAGCAAACTGGCACAGAGCTTCCATTTTCAACCAGGAAATATCCTTTGCTATCCCACAGAGCAGTCACTAAAATAACACAGTCTTTTTGTGCATAAAGATGTCGCTAATGAAAGAAAACAGAAAGAACTGGGTGGGGTGCAGGGGACAAAGAATTAATGGGACTTCAAATGCAGCAGTTATGTTGAATTCTCTGAATGGGAGAAGGAAAATGCTTAAATTTAAACACAGAGGAGCCAGAAGAGACCTAAGCAAATGATTTAAATAACAATTAAAGAACCTGCTCAACTCAAAAAAGTTTCCAGGGCAATTCTGCTTCCAAATCAGCTAAAAGCAAAATACTCACTGATTTCACCTGTAATTATCTGAGTACTTACTGTACATAAGCAAGCTAAGTAAGCACATACTAATTACAAGGATGGAAAATGTGATGAGAAAAAAGCCTTAGGATTTTGCAACATGTAGTGCATTATAGATCATTTTTGCTGTGAATAGACAAGGAGCTTAAGTTCACTCCTAATAACTTGTGTGTCAATAGTACCAGGGCACTGCCATGATTTTGAGAAATATCTATTGCCAGTCTTTGATACTACTGATAGCTTGTATATCTTACGAGACAGAAAACATTCTGATTTTCATTTTCCTTCTAGAATCTCACAAAAACAGCCTCATGGGGTAAAAGGTAGAACAGATTTCAGAGTATTTGTTTGGCACCCATAAGGTTGGCTCTTACCTCGAATGTGGCACTTGAGTCCACAGTGCCACCAAGGAGCCACTGCTCTCTGATGTGCCTATTCGCCAAGGCTACTGTGCAATATCCCTATATTATATAGGATATTATATATTATCGTTATCCCAATAACGATAATCATGCTCTACATGCAAGCAGGCAAATCTTGGCTTAATGTTTCAGTTTATCTTTGGATGTCAGATATGCTAAGAGATTCAAGATCACCGACAAAAAGAATGGAGCACTTGAGGCCACATGAACTCAGATGCTCACTGCAAATTCCCAGGGAAAGTTCTTTCGATCAGGTTACCAAAGGGTTTTTCTCCATCTCTCCATACATACTGACTGACAGCCCTTATAAACTGGAGAGAGGTGCAATGTTTGACATCTTTGAAGGTTACTAGAGGCATTTTCTTCCAACAAAGCGCTTCCCTAGTTAGAACACCTTCAATTATACCTTTTTCAGAGTCTTTCCAGTACTTTTTTTCCTTACATAATTCAGTGACCAGAGTTCCTAATTCCTTCTTGTTACCTTCTCATTTGTTCTCTGCACAAACTCCTTGGTTTTCCAGGCAGTCAGAACACTCACATTAGTCTCAATCCTGTTTGGGGCCAAACTGCTGCGTTTTTCCTATTGATAATTATGTTGAGCTTCATATGGATACAGCCAGATGAATTATTAGTCATTTCAACAATTTCTAATCTTCAGCATCTTGAGAGAACCCATCAGCTATGAGTTGACATTAGTTTATCGTAATTCTGTCCTCCAAACCCTACCACAGACAAAAGATACACAGTCTTTTCATTTGATTATGATAATCAAATTTGATAATCTTCATTTGATAATGAAGATTTTTCATGTTTTTTTCCCCACTTTTCCATTTTTGTAAGGAAAAAGGCAAGGAAGGGCAAAACTAAAGGAAAAAGCTTTTGTAAGTTTACACACTTACAAAAGTTACAAAGGCCTGTATTCCCTTTCTGGTGTCTCAATAGTCAGCATAAAAATAAAGTTACTAAAAATATGAAAAAATGTGTGTCTTGCCATCCCTATCATGGGATACCCTCACACATAGTGCAAATGCTCCCAAATCAGAGGAGCTCAGCTCTTAGACTGCTAATACATAGGCTTTAGAGTACAAAAATACACTGCTGGTATCAATTACAGTACATGCCAATTTTTGTTTTGTATATATACAAAGAAGCCAGGGCTATCTACTTGGCACGGTTGCTTCTCGAGCAAGCCAATTTTGTTTCTTCCACTGTCAAGAAGGTTCTAGCGAATCCCACCATAATTACCTGTAATATCGTCACCGACTATTAGCCAGGATCTGGCTGGAGGCTATCGAACGCATAAACAAAACAGAAAACAAAAACAAAACTAAAAGGAACAGAGTTGTCCAGTGTTTCTTCCTCAAATACCCAGGGCCAGCAGCCCCGGGGAGAGCACTCACCGTGGCCGAGAGCTGGGGCCCGTTGAGCTGCGCGTGCAGGACGGCCTCGTTGACCGCGTTGCGGATCCCCGCCAGCGCCGCCTCCGGGTCGTGCGAGGCGGCCATCTCGCCGGCCAGGAACTCCAGCGTGGAGATGTACTCCCTCCACGGCGCGTCCAGCTCCGACACGCCGGCCAGGCAGCCCCGCATCACGTTGAGGCAGTAGCCCACGCAGGGCCTGATGAGCGTGAGGCCCTGGCAGTGCGGGCAGTACTGCATCCGCACCAGCGCCCGGCTGCACTCCTTGGTGAGCGCCGCGTGCTCCGTTGTGTTTATCACCTCGATGCCCAGGCTGAGGGCCTGGCTCAGCATCCTGCTGGCCCAGAGGGACTTGGACAGCTCCGTAACCAGGTTCTTGGGATAGCGGCCGAAGGGGTTTATGTCCTGCCTCGTAAGCCGCAGACACTCCGTGTAGTCCTCCGATAAATCTGTGATTCCGGGGTTTATTAGGCGGCTGTACACCAAAGGGAAGAGGCTGTCGAAGAAGCGCAGGACTGCACTTTCCACGGTAGTCTCTGCGCCCAGGATGTAGAGGGAGAGGTCTGTGAAGAGCTCCCTGACCGGCTCCGCGGCCTCCTTGGCCATGGGTCTGTAGGCGGCCTCAAACAGGGAACTCGTGCGGTTCTCTGCCAAGCGAAGCAAAGACTCAAAGGCCTCTGGAAAAAGGGAGGGAAGAGAGAGAAAGACATCAGAGGTTAAAAATAAACAGTTGGCATCTCAGCTCCTCAGAGAGCTCTTCCAAAAGGGTCCCTGAGCAGGCAAAACTCTTGACACGACAAGTCCCACCTGTGGGACAACACTGGGGGTAACTGGTTACAAGAGCAATCAGCAAGTCATGAATCTGTAGGACACCAGTCACATCACCAGCATGGCGCTGGGGTTGCATAATTTATAACATCCACATTTAATAAAAGGGCACAAACTCTTATCTGTTGGTCTGGTGAACTTTCCACAGCATTAGGCACCAAGAAGCACTGACACCTAAAACACCAGAGTACATCTCATCTCCGCACCATCTTCCCTCAGCACGTCCATCCCGCCAGCTCACAGAGACGCCAATCTCCATTCAAAAGCTGTACTCTGCTACCACTGCTGCACTGATTTAATAGTTTATGAAAGCTCTACCTCAACAACGTAATCACAGCTTAACATTTTATTTACTTTCCATCCCAAATGATCTAACTGCTAGGAAATCCTGCAGGAAAAAAATAAGGCATCCATGTCCTCCTAGAGTCTATCTGGATATATAAAACACACCCTTCTACAGCTTTAGACAGTTGACGGGCAGAGCAAACACATACTGGCATGAAGGATTAGGCAAAGCTGACACACAAAACACAACTCGAGGTAAGGCTGGATAAGGCTCAAGGGGAGCTTGGGCAGGAGCAGCGCTCGCTGCTCTCGTCCTCCCTCGCCTGGGTGTGAGGCCCTGACACCACGAGGGCACCCGCTCCGCTCGAACCGAGGAGACCTCCCGAAAAAGAACCACGATAACAGGGGCTTGACTGGAAACATTTCACAGCCTCCAATAAACCAAAAGCAGAAGCAAGCACGGAATCTATCCACACAGAAAAACATCTGCACGCATTTTAGATTTAAGTGTAATCATGACAGAAGAATGACAAATTTAAGTAGCTCCATTATTTGTTTGGTCTCTTAGGGACCACACTAATATTTGGCTCCTCTCCCTCCAACATCTTGCATTTATTACAAGTTACAAGATGACAGAAAACTATAGTTGGTTGAACAATAGCTTCCTTTTAATGCTTTCAAGTCCTTTAGACCTTCTGCATTTTTATGGTTTGCTAAAATATAGTACAGCACACTAATATTTTGCAGCAGTAGGATGTAACTACATATTAACTGCAATTTGATGCAAAAAGAACTATGTACACAGCAGAAATTCCCACCCATATGCGCATTAGACAACAGAAATGATAGCAACCTCAGAATCCTGCTTTTCTGGATATGCCATAAACGCTACAAATACTTACAAAAATAAGAACAGAGTCCTTGGACAGCAAACAGTAACATAAGCAGGACTTTTTTCCCCCCAGATCTTTTTAAGATTACTTTGAAAACAATATAAAAATAAAACAAATGGTGCTACGTTTGCAAAGACAAAATCTGAATTCCATTAAGGCATTAAGTTAATTTTGAAAATACGCTCTTACAACTCCCAGCTTCATTGCTATTTTGCATTCTTTACAAGCAGCAAAAAAAAAAAAAGTCAAAGAACGAAGGTTTCCTTCCGATCTGCCCTGAGCCATCATGCTGAGTGGCAGCTCAGAGCTCTGCTAATACTCTGCTTTTCCCGTGTGTTTTTATTTTTACAAGGGCAGCCTTTCTACAGATAGCACAGTTGCCCTTCTTGAAGCTGATGAGAAATAATTAACATTGGAATAAACATAATGATATCAGCAGTCTCACGGAAATAAGACATCCATCATGCAGAAAACAAACTCCAGGTTTGCTGCTGAATGTTTTGGCCAGAGAAAAGCCCGCCCGCTGGAAACAGCGCCCCTTGCTTCTGCTCCCCTCCACAGCTGGTTTCCAGATGTGGCGTGGACAGGTCCTACCCTGAGGAAACCAACAGCAGCCTGCAGATTTTGGCAAAAAGCAGCACTTCCTCTGGCCACACTGCGCTCAGCAACAAAACTGTGCTGTCTTTGCCAAGTTTGGCATCTTCCAGGGTTAACAGCATAGATGTTGTTCTTATCTAAACACTAACTTGTCTAGAAATAAGATATTTTGTGCAATAAAGGTAAATATTCTCATAAACTCGAATATTCCTTTACAAAATAAAGAGCTGTCCTGATCATCTCATCTACTACAACAGTTTCAAGCCAATAATGCTCTTACAGTTAAAAGAATAATACTACTACTAGGTAAGCACAATTAAAGCAGAGCTGCAGTATGAAGAAATCAAGCTTGGGAATTCAAGTATCACTGCTATTACTTTTTGTAAATTAACAGGTGCATAGAAGAACCATCTATTTGGCTATCTGTCCCTGGACAAACAGCAGCTCCCTGATTTTCCCCACACACAGGTTTTCTGCAAGTTATTTATTTTTTAAGTTTACTTGCTGTGGCATATAGGAAAGTGAAGGAAACCACTCCACCATCTTAGGAAAGAGCCTTCAAGAATTACCAAAAAGGTTCTATGAAAATCATCATCACTGCCATTTTCCTATCTTATTATATGCTATTTCACTGGCACACGTTACTGATTCTCCTGAGCAGTGCTCTGGGCTACACTTACATAAACCAGAGGTCTCAACTGAGACACCTTCACTAAATCTTGTACTGGGAGACAGAGGACAGTATATGACTTCTTGCTAGGGTGAAAGCAATGAAAGTGCATCCATCCCCTTCGGGTTGGCTGGCCTGGTCCTGGGAGCATCAGCAATGGAAGTGATACCACCAGGTTGAATATGGCCTCATTGCTCTATAGGCTGGGGATGCATACCGAAAAATCCAGGCCCAGGCCTGGGATAAATGTTAATAACAGAAGGGGCCAGTGAACAGCAGTGATGCCCTGCTCTGTGTACTCATCTTGCCATGAAATCAAGTAACCCTTTCTGCAGTCTGCGTGCCAGGGAATATACCCAAATTGCTGGAAATAGCGACGCCAGACGAACATCTGCCAGATCCAGCAGCCTTCTTGGGTTCGTCGTTAAAATAATGACACAAAGGCGCAATGAGCTGTACAGGCATTTGCCAAAGCAGCCAGAGAAAGCTCCACACGAGCACTGTGATGGGGCCCTGCCAGTTCCTGTGTCCTGGGAATCCTCCTAGCAAAAATACTGTATGGGAGAGTTTAGAGAGAATCTTCCACTAACTTGTTGCATGTTCTAGCTTGCTCGGTTCACTTTGGAAAAACTCACTATTTTTATTTCATCTTCAAGCATTTTGTGAATACAGTGACCAAGACAGTAATTAAATTTAGCTGTTTATTATTTCTGCATACCGCATTTCAACGTAATTGTATATTATTTTTACAAACTGCAATTACAGGCTGCAATTACTCGTTCTTTCTAAAGAGAGTTTAGAGCAGCACTAGCTCTGCTGGCCAGCCGAAAGCTGGAGTCCAGATGTGGCATCAGCCTTTTACAACATCCATGCGCTTCCACTGCCAGACAAATAAAGCGAATAGTTCCTCGGGAATATTCTGCAGTAGAAGGTTGATTGACTTCTGGTATCAGAGGGGTAAGATGACACAAATGAAGAATAAAAGCCCTGAGGGCTGTGGCTAAAGTTTTTACAAAACCAGGGCTATTAATACTACTTTCCTTCCAGCAAAACAGAATTCAAAGACCATCCATATGATTCATATTTGCCCATTTCAAATCTGTTGGCTATTACTCAGTAATATCAGCCTGCGGTTATAGCAGCAGTGGGGTCAAAGCAAAATAAGAACCGCAACTGGGCCTCAACAGCATTTTCTGTGACTTTAATTCGCTTTCTAAAAACACTTACTTCAGAAAAATTATGATGTACCTTGAGCAAACTTCCCGAGTTCCTCCCCTCTTGCCTGTGCTGACATCAGTAGTTTTGCTCTTCACAGAACCACCTTCAAAGCCCTCGGGCCGTCTGGCAGCCACCTGAGCTGGGGAGCAGGAACGGTGTTATCCGAGGGATCCGATCAATCCCTCGGCCTGGACAACAATGATTGGAAGCCCCAGCTACAGCAGACGACTTGTGAGTGATTCCTGCACTCGGTTACAGTGCTAAGCACTTGAAAAATAACCTGGAGTGACAGCTCTGTAACCATCCACAGCTGTTTCCAGCTAAATCCACAGAAACTGTCTATATTCCTCAAATTAACAGTTTGATCTAAATATTCTCCTGAACCCAGTTTTGGCCACAGAACAATAAGGCTTCTCCTTTATTTCTCAGGCTAAGTCTCATGCACAGATGTACGGTGGTCTGAGGAAAATGTGTCAGTGTTTCTCCTTAAAAAAATCAAAGGGCTTTCCAGTACAAACAAACAGCTTAGAGAACGTTTGCTTAAAATTCAACCCCCGATTATCACTTGATGGGATGAGCCAAGCCCCTGGTGTCTTTTCAAGTAAGGTTCTTGCTATGTTTTCTTTAACACATTGGAGTAACACTGTAAAAACATGGTTAGCTCCAAAAGACAAGCAGGCCGGCCCAGCGACCCAGGGTCAGTATGGAGTTAGGAAGGAATCGAACAGGGCCCGAGGAAGGTGCTTTGTCCTCGGTTTCTCCAGGACAGATGCTCAGTTTGCTGAGAACAAGCCAAGCTGCCAGGGCCCAACGCTTCACCTGCTTTCATCTCACTTTTTAGTGCACAACAGCTTGGCTGTTAAACTAACTATACACTTATCTAAACTTATACGATTTCTACCAAAATCCTCTGTGGAAGAGGGGACTGCAGGTATGTTCGTCTGCAAAGACGGAAGGACACACGTGATAATCCTAAAGATTGAAATAAGGGCAAGTCACTCGAGCAATCTCATCCCACAGGTTGTTGGTATCACTTTTTGTTTGGATTTCTGAAGCAAGCAGCTTTTATTACAAGTAGTTTTGGAGTGAGATATTTTGTGCATACAAAGTAGTTTACCAAACTGAAACAGCCTTATAGGAGACTGCATGTTCCCACTTGCAGTCTGAGCGACTCAAGACAACTCAGTTGGGTGACATATTGCAGGGGGACATATCTAGTGCATGAGTACAAGACAAGCATGCAAAGATACTGCTGCTTGTGCAAATGAGGGAGAACAGCCAGATCTTGCTTGCTTGTGCAGCCTTCCCACTAACACAAGCCATGGAGCGGGTGGAAGCTGTGCCAGCTACTGCACCCAGTGCCAGATGCCACCGCTGGCGAGGGCACCGTGCCGGTGGCCGGCTGCTGCTCGCGTGCCCTGCACACCCGGCACGCGAGGGCTGCGGGAGCAAGGCAGCAGGGCTGGCCAAAAGCAGAGTGCCCTCGTGCACAGCACTGCACTGAGGGTGGCCGGCAGGGCACTGAGCACCTGGCCTGTTACCTCCGAATGGGCAAAGCAGCAAATAGAACACGACTGCAGAGGCCAGACGTGATGCACACCTCCATCAGAGCCAAGGAACTCTGCAAGCTGCCTCCGAAACCTGCTGCATGACGTACTGACACTGCCTGGCAGGGAAGTGCTTCGAGGCTGCCAGAACACAGGGACAAAGAACAAACCCAGGTATTCCAGCTCTGCATCTCTGGTGTTTTAAGGACTACTAAAAAAGGACAAAATATTTTAGATTTGCATTTGTTAAGAAAAAGAGAAACAGAAGACTCCTTTGAAGCCCCCTGAGACAGAGCAGGAAGATGACCTGCTCAGATGCAAGGCTCCACTCTCCTGCAAATCCTTTCATTAACAGGAGAGCCACCAGACAGGGTCCCTAGGGAGACCTTCCTCGACCTGCTCATTATAGAGTTCAGCTGGCGGTAGGAAAACTAATACATCTGCTCCAGAAGGCCACGAACCCTTTCATGATTTCCAGCTGAATTAGTTAGGTGGTCTGTTATGATCTGCTTCTAAAAACCTAAGAAAAAAAAATAACCACAAGAGACAGGGCCAGCTTCACAAAGATGAGAGTTTCAAGAGCACAGGCCACAGAAACCTTTCACCCAGCCCTGCTCTTCGGGCTTCCAAGTCACACGGATCCCTTGGAAAAACCATCCTCCAGAAGTGATCCCGTAGTCGCACATGACGTCTGCATATGGATTTGGGCTGAAAATCCAGTTTGATGCCATGCTCCACACACCAGCACCGGACACTGTGTGGAGCAGGTTTGCTCCACAGCGAACACTCCACTGCGCTCCCACATGCATCACAAGAGCTCTTTACATGAAGGGCACAGGAACTGATCTTGGATTCAAGACATAGGCAATACTTAAAGAAAATACACTTCTATTCATATTCTTTTTTTCTGCAACAGCCGTTTTCAGGGTTTTCCCTCTTGTAGGTTCTCTGCAAACGTATCTGATATCAGAGCATATCAAGGGGTTAAAGAACATGCCTGCTTGGAGAAGCTGACTTTATTCAGTTCTCTTTACAGACACAAGAAAATTTCACCTGATGACTAAAAAGAAATAGTGGAAAAGACTGATTTCAATAGGCATTGTATCCAAACCACCATAAATTTAAGAAAACATGCCATCTGTTGCTTTTTAAAATCCTCACATTCTCTCAAAAGCCCTCTGAATGGGAAAAGTAGAGGAGGAACAGTATTTAAAGTAATCCTACAAAAACAGAACATATTTTTCTTTTATGAAGAGTTTCTCCTCAAATTATCCTCCCAAATTCCTTCAAGCAAAATGACTGGCAGATGTTCAACACATGGGTCAGCACTGGCACAAGGAGAGATGCTGGTGATTTGACAGCCAGCCAGATTTTTGTGGGGGAACAAGCTCCAGTTATTCCACACAGAAAGTATATGGACCATTAGCACTAATAAATCAATAAGTCTATTTTTCTCCAGAAATTCCCTGTTTAGAAAAAAATACAGAAGGATTAAGTTTCAAGATTTTCCAATCACATTGATTTCAGGACAAATGCCAACCTCACAAACCAAAACTATGAGGCTGCTTCTTACATGCATAAAATTGTGCAATGCTGTAACCAATTCATGCACTGTGACACCGCTGGCCAGAGCTGCCACATATCCCCAGGCACCTTCTGGAAGGAACAGGGCTTCACAAACTCTCCAAGTTTGTGTAAATGCCAGAAGCTGCCGAACTGCCGCCTGCACCCTCCTGTTCAACCCCAAGGGCCTGGTGGTGGGACCACGACTCAGTCCATGATTTTAGTTATTTATGAGTAGCAGCAGCAGGGATTGTGCAAAGGAGGCTAAGGATTGGTTTTAGAAAATTAGACCTGAGTAAACAGAATCATAGAATCATTCTGGCTGGAAAAGACCCCTAAGATTATCAAGTCCAACCGCACACCCATCCCCACCCTGCCTGCTAAACCATGTCCCCCGGTGCCTCGTCTACGATGGACACGTTTCTTGAACACTGCCAGGGACAGTGACTCCCTCACTTACCTGGGCAGCCTGTTACAATGCTGGGAACAGTTAAACATATAGATCTGCCTTACCAATTGCAAGTTCCTTTAAAAGTTTGATGATTTGGACCCAAGTGAGTTGATTCCAGGACCTGTCCGAACCGTGCTGAGGAGCTCCATGAAGCCCTAAAGTTTGCATGTCTGAGGACTTGCAAGGATTGCTAAAAGCAAGCCGCTGTTTCCCCTCTGGTGCAGTCCTGCTTGGGCTTCCTGACCTTCAAGCGCTGCGGCCAAAAAGTCTGTTCATAACTTCAGCAGAAGGGGAGTCCCAGAGAGCCAACATGCATTTTGGTAGCAGGAGCTTCACAGAAGCCTGACGCATCTTGCTCTTCCTTTCAGTCTCTTCCCTGAAGGAGGTGCAATCCTCTCATTTTCCACTCTGGAAGCTCACGTCTTTAACTGAGGCCTTTATTCAGTTTGGTATTTAAGTTCAATCTGCTGAGGACCACTGAGGTTCTCAAACATCTACCCAAGCACAGGCATGGATAGAGACAACTACCTGACTCTTGTGGGAATGTGCTATAGTTCACCTCACTGCTTCCTCTACTGCTTAAGAGTATTTGGCATCTCATAGGCCACTAAAGATGGAAAACCAACTGTAGAAACACTGGTTGGAATATCAAATGCATCACTTACACTGAGGTTTTAACAGGCAACTGTCAAAGCCTCTCACATGTGTGTTGCTTTTATAGTTCTGCTTAAAGTTTCCCCATCTTTTACTCAACAACATAATGAAGCCTAAGAGTTGCAGATGCATTATGTTGGTGATGAAGACCCCCCAACTATTACATGCCAGCAGACTTCTGCCATGAACAAGGGAGCTAGAAGGAGACCAACTACAGCACGGTTACTGATAGCCCCTGCCTGCAGTGCTCCCTCACCAGGCAGTTTTTGCAAGAATCAAGCAAATAAATAAATATTCACAACAAAAGCACCCAAACAGCAGTCTGGGCACGCAGTATGCTAAGCCTTAGCAAGCCCCCATTAAGCCAGTAGAGGAAAGCACAGCCTTGTGAATGCACACAGGGCTGTAAAACTACAGCATGTTACCAAAGCAAAAACATGCACCGATAGAGAGGGGAATGGGTTAACAGGGCTTCATATGTAAAGCTCAGAGGACTCCACAGACAAATTGGACATAGCGCCTAAACACATTTTTTGCTTCTATCAGGCATCCACCTGGAATGACCCAACATTACCAACTGCTCTTGTCTTCAAAAAAGTTCCAGGAGCCTCCCAAACCGCAGAACAGGATTACTGTCAAAGAAACTTCTAAATTTAGTAATTAATTTCTGTCCTAACTTTGCACGATTGGTATATTTTAAGAAACTCTTTCTACTGAGCCTATAGGGCCACAACCAGCTGTTTAAATTGTCACACCTTATCATCTTCAGGCATCTTCATCACGTGCTTATCTTCATTTCAGGTCACATGGAACAAATAAAAGTAAGTCACCTTCTGTACCCTAGTCATTTAGTTACCGCATTTTCAGCCTGGCCAAAATGTATAAAGTAAACATGAAATTTTAATAGGAGGGGAAGAGGAAAGCTCTGAAACGTCAGATTTTTTTTTTTTTTTTTAAAAAGCAATAAACAAAGATTTTTCAGCATGCAAGGGGGGTCAGTCCTTTAGGCAGCACTGAGGAGAGAGGGGGAAAGGAGGACCAAGCAGCCAAATAAGGAAAGGACTGGTGGGCTGACACACGAGGGATAACAGATATCATGCCTAAGCCATCCTGGGCCCCAAAGGCACATGCATTTATTGTATTTAAAACCGATTTCAAGACAGCAGTTTGGCACAGTCCAACTTTATCCTATTTCTGCAATAGTTCTTAATCTACAGAATCCCTGCATAGTTGTGTACACACTTCAGCTTTCCACCAAAAATGATGGAAAAGAGCCTTCAGCTTCCAAGTCACCTGGAATCCAGAAGGTCTCCCTCCAACAACCACCTCTTGCTGCTTTGTTCCACAGATCTCATACGAGGGAAGGATTTTCCCTTGCTTCAGTCTTCAGCTTCACCTTGTATCACAGCACCCCTCCATAAGGTTTTATTTATTCATAAAACTGTAAGCAAGACTCACATGCTGATTCAATTACTCTGCCCTGGGAAAGTTTACAAACCAGCTCTCGCATATTCTGCCTTGGTCAAAAATTTTCCACTCTCAGGGAAATACCCTTCCTTAAAAACCTTGCAGGATCCCACCCAAACACATCTTGCTGCTTCTTCGCTGCGACAGCACCGCCGGGCCCATGCTTCCCACTCGGGGCTAAACATCATCTCAGCTCCAGGATGCCCCGAGTGCCGTATCCAGGTTTGACGTTCCCTCCATCCACACAGGGACATCTCCGATTGCCATTACTCACACTTTTCCACATACATTTCTATTCAATACATCTATTGCATGAGCTCCTGCCAAGTTTCCCTACTGCCAGCCCTGGCAGCACCACACAAGTGCAGGGTCCCAAATCCAGTTGTGTTCACCATCTAAAGAAGTGTCATAGCCTAGAGGTCTTCAGGGTTGCATTACCTGTGCAAACAAATGTCATCTTGAACAGCAATTAAAGAAAGGAGACAGATCTTACTCAGCCAATCCAGGAAAGTAAATGACTATAAAAAACTAAGTGGGACTCTCTTCCTCTGCCTCCCTTCCTCAGAGCCCCGTGATGGGAGGAGTGGAAGGAGTTGTTTGTCCTATGTGCCTGGGGACAACAGAAACACCCAACTCTTCAGAGAGGTTAAGGCCAGATGCCCTGCCACAAGCATCTTTTAACCTAAGTGCCTCGAGAGACGGAGATGCAGCGCTTGGAAAAGCTCCCCTTGGAAACATTTCCCTGTCTCTCTATGCCCTAAAGACGGGAGGCGCTGCAAGAACCATGAGCTTCCTCCCAATTAAAGATGCTTCCAAAGCAGCCCTAAAATGGAATGCTCTGATGCCGAAAGTCCGCACCCCGATTTCAGGGAGGCAGGGCTGAGAGGTCTCCACACAGCCATATAGCAAAAGCTAACAGAGCAGTCCAGAGGCACAACGCAAAAGCAAAAGCTTCCAAGTCTACAGGGGATATGACCTTGAGGACTAGTTTTTCTATATTCTCTTCAGAGGCCATGTGGGAGATTTGATACTTGGGAAACTGCCACATGAGGAAGGAAGGTGAGGTGAGGGAGACCACCTAAGCTGCGCTGGGACCCTGAGGTCCACCAGGCAGTATGGCCACTGGTGCCCAAAAACTGACTTTTGATTTAGCCAGAAGTGACAAAATACCCCAAAATAGAGGGAACACTCAGAATTTATTCTGGGATCTTCTGGCCAGCTGGAATAGGACCATCACTGCCAAAGGCAGTGCCCCAGAGGAACAGCCATGCAGGACAAGAGGACAGAGGGACACAGTCCGGACCCACCAGCAGCTCGCAGCATTGCCATGCTGACAGCCCCAGGGTGCAGATATCCTGCCCGGGAGACCTACCCAGTTTCTCACCATCTTCCTGCCTTCGACAGGCCACAAGAATTTCTCCTTGTTTGTTTTCACATCTTGGACTTTGCTCTTCAAATTCCACCTTGGACCCTCCAGTTTCCTTCTCTCACTGCCTGCTCTGGATTGCGCCTCCTCTCTGGCATTCACTAGTGTTGGATTTCCCCTTTCTGACAGATACTTCACATACTCAAATAACCTCCTGAACTTTGCCTTTAAGCATATGGATTCGCTTGGCTTCCCGCTCCTTTTCCCACATGATGCTATTTCTACTTTATTTCTACTCAATGACCATGTGTGGTGTGCGTAAGGAGCTACCACGTCTAAACTAAAACTTAATTTATACACTTCATCACAGCCATTTATTTAAACCATGTTGACATGGTGCCAATGAGAGGGCGCCCATGCAAGTTGGTCACGACGTTCTTCATTCCTGTAGAGTCTCAAGTTCCACTGGGAAACTCCCCTGGGAGCACCAGGCAACTTGCACATTTAAATTCAAGTGTATATAATACAGATACAGGCTTCTGAAACAACTAGGCTGAATGTTAGGATCTCCGGATCAAAAATGGCAGCGGCATCTAAAAGGGCTGTCACTATCAAGTGGTTAAGCTGGGAGTTGTTTTAGCTATATATGTTTGTGCAATAAAGTAGCAGCAAATGTCCCTAGAGTTCTAAGCCCAGAAAACTTCACAGCACTCTTAGAAATCCTATTCAGTAACATTCTTGGCCAGAATTTGCCATGTAGATGCTATACATTTGCCTAAAAGTGAAAAAGGCACCTACAAAAAAAACATATTTTTTCCTGAAATGGTGGCATATGTTTTAATATAATGGGTCAAGACATATGAGACTTGTTTCCCATTTCAAGCAACCATAAAAACAAAACAAAAAATTAAGAGCCCAGTTACCTGGCAGTTGCTCAGACAGTAAAGTCCTCCCCCAAGTAAGAGAATATTGAAATTTGTCCCTCCATGATGATGGAGTGAAGCATCTTTCAGTGGTCTCTCAATCAATAGACATTTTATATGAAAACTGCAATTATAACAGTAATTTACCATGCTTTCTTTTAAATGTACATTTGCTTTTGAAAGGAATTCTGAATGCATTCATCATCACAAAATACCTAAAGCATGCCAAAAGTTTGATTTAAAGGTCTTCAAAATCCAAGGAATCCCATTTTCTTGCAAATTTATCTTTGAAATATTTTTTATCGTTAATGAATATCATATGGTCATGAAAGTGAAACTTTTGAGGATTCCTTTGCTTTCAGAAACATCAAGGACAGCGAGCAATAAAAACCTGGAAACATATACCATTTTTTACTGCTGACATCAAGAGTTGTGAAGGTTAAAGGAAACAAACAACAATAAAATCACTATCTTACAGAAGATGTTTTAAGGAAAGCAAACAGCATAGAATAAGCTGTTTAAAATCAATCATCTGCTTGCCTACTCAAGGAGCATGGGCTTATAGCAATACAAGTTCACAGATGCACAATTCTCATACCAGCTAAAAAAGTTGATTTTTGAAAGTAACTGAGATTCTTATCTAGTCACAGTAAGGATTAACTAGTGCTTTATGAGTTTGTCATTTACATGGCCAGAAGATGAAACCTTTCTCCTGCAGAAGAGCTCCCACATCACGTGTGATCAAATACACAATTCTATTATTGGTTTATCTGCATATTTTTATCATCTTTTAGAGTGCTTACCTGCTATAAACAAATAGCTGCAGTCCCAGAGTATATGGTACAAAAGCAGTAACTCCTTATTCCTGGATAGCCTTACTGAATCCAAAGGGACTCCCCGCATGCACAAAACCCAGCAGGTCTGAGAGCCATCCCAGTGTGGACTCCTGAAGCACACAGTTAATACACAAAATTTCACATCAAGTCCTCCTTTAAAGTTTGCAAATCAAATGTGCTTTCACTGGCATCTCAACAGAAAACAGCAGCACACTTTTTCCCTCTGTTTCCTGTGGCTCCTGCCACCAGCTCCCTGATGGGCGAGAGATTTCTGTGCCAACAGGCCCACAATTAACCTGCTGCTACCAGAACATAATAAAGACAAAAAATGAAAAATGAAAGACACGTCCAAGGTATCACAGAAAGGTCCAAGAGCCGCATCATTTCCACGGGCACGTTTTGCCCACAGGCACAGGGTGCTGCCCTTACAAACACATGTTGAGTTATTGCTCCCATTTCACCATCCAGCATGTGCCTCAGTGCTCAAGGAGCAAGTATGGAGAGCAAAGAAAGGAAAAATGGAAATCCAAGGAAAGTCCCCACACAAACCCTGTGCCCTTGGCCTTCACTCGCCAAGGTGACCAACCAGGAGCTGCAAAAGCTGCAGCTACTTTTGCCCCCCAGTTGAAATTGGGTCTGTTTTAAAATCCCTGTTAATTTTTCTCCTCAGAAATTCCGAGTATTAGTGTTGGCTCCTGTTCATTTTAACTTCTCACTAACATGTCCTCCTTCTTCATTGAGAATTGAAGTTTCAACCCTTTCTTCAGCTTTCCATAGCAATGAATGTGGCTCTGCAAACACCTAAGCTCCGAGTCCTCGACAAAACTAACTGGGAGGTGCGGAGCCCCTCGGGGCAGACCCTGAATTTAGAGCATGGTCACTGCTGTGCTAGCACACAAGCCCTCCTGAATGAAGAAATACACCCACCTGCCCCAAAAAGCAGCCCGGCAGCGGCCCGGAAAGCTCTCCCACACAGCAGCCCTGTTTGGGGAACAGGACCCGATTCTTACCTCTGAAACGCCACACATGGGAACAACAGGCACACACGAAGCTACAGCCACGGCCTGCGCAAGCGCTTGGAGGAGAGGGAGAAAGAGCTGATGAACCAAAAAAGATCAAGAACACAGGAAGCCTCTTATCAGGCCCTAAATTCACTACTCTGGGAGATACACTAGAAAACAGAAGTGGGAAAAGCTTACAAATTACAAAGCTAATAAGACATGGCTGCCAATTAAAAGCCTTTGCTAGTCCCAGTAGTTTTTAATCTTGAAGGTGCTCAGTGAGTTTTTACTTGCTGCAGAGCCTGTCATTCTTTCCCAAATGAAATAGTCATCCGTGCTGCTAGCAGCTGCTTGCTGTTGAATAGGCATATGAACACTAACTTCAGTTTCTATTCTGGACCTGATTTTTGGCTGCTCTGTCAAAAATCCCCTTAGAAAAGCTTCTGCTTGTAGTGATGGTTATCAAGTCCATCTAGAACAGACGACTAAATGAATACGTGCTTGGGGTCGTGAAAATTTGCAGAGAAGCAAGTGCACTTAGACTTCTGGAGAAAATGCTGTGAAACACTGAGGTTCATCACCACTTTAAACGGAACTATTCATATTTTAGTAACTGCTATAGTTTCAGAGAACTAGGGACCAAATTAAAGTACCTTCCAAACACTTTCAAGGGGAGAGGGAGAGAGAGAGAGGAGAAATGAAGAAACACCACCAATGAATCTTCCACAGCAGTACCTTTATCAAAGTACCTAAAAGCTTTGCTGCTAGGTACAACCTGCAAAGCCTTCCACAGCTTTCATATTTTCCTGTTACAGGAATGAAGAGCCCAGCTGCCACACTTCACAGGGGTAGAGGGCTATGTTTAAGGTAAGGTGATATGGGCCATCTGTTACATAAGCAAGTGACCAATTACAAGAACGATACCTAATTCCATCAACCTCGACTGTGTAGGTTAAGCCGTGAAAAGATCCAAACAAACGTATAATCATTTGTAAGCATGACTGGATTAGCCAGACTAATCCAATGGGATAGATACAGTGTTCCTGGAACACTACATTTAAGTATTCCATGAGTTTTTTTATTGCATTATTTGAAGAGAGGGATTCCAGAGATTTGACATTTTTTAACAAAAACAGAAAAGTCATCAAGTGACCAAGTCATATGTATCCTGAAAGCTACTTCTTTGCAAGAGAACAGTCCTTTTCCTCATTGTGAAAGCACACTGTACTGAGCAATGATAAAACTTGACTGTAGAAAATGCAAAAAATGACTCTAACATTACAGAGACCTGGAAACACAGTTGCTTTCACTCAGCTTCAACACCTGCATGAGGCAGTTCTACCAAGAACTGCGCAGGAGGGATCCCTGCACCACCTACCAGGTGACCTATGTGCCGGGCCACCCCATAGACCGTATGGTTGCTCCAGCTCCAGGAGGTCTTCAACACCAAACACCTACAAGGCAGAATAGAATCTGGCTCCTACCTGCAGCTGATGGGCTGGCTGGAAGGACACAGGGATTTCTTAGCTTGTCTGGCAAATCTGAATTTTCACTAGCTATGTTTGCAGGAAACTTGTCGCCATATTTTCACTCATCAGCACTGACATTTTTCTCTCACTTTCAGTAGTATAAATGCATTTAACAGCAAAAGTTTTATTTTCTGTTACCTACAGTTGCCCAACCCAATAGGCGGAACAAGCACACAGATAAGACCCTGCTGTGGGTAAAGTGGGTGACGAGCAAGAAGGGACCACAATGCTTGGCACACATATGTTATTTTGCAAATGAATTCTAAGCCTTGGAAGAGAATTTCAGAAGAGACAAGATTTGTCTAGGCTTTTAGGCTGGGATTATCCCAAGACAACTAATACAGCTAGGCACTTAATTCCCTTAGGCCCTTCTGAAAAACTCGAGATTTAGCAATTAATCCCAGCAAGGCTCTACCTTTCCCAGAGCCTGGTGCTCAGAAGGGGACCCTGTAGCCAGACTCAATTAGAACAATTGCTTGGCTGCCCGCACTGCTTTTGGCAGCATCCTTACCGTAGGGTCAACTCTCCTAAACCCCTTATGCTGTAATCCTCAAGCATGGTGGCAAACGTGCAGAACCCCACTGGCAGCAGATGGTCTGGATGCGGCACCATTTCGGAAGCTGCCTTTGTAAAGCCTGTTAAATCACAACAGAACTCCTTCCCCAAAACAAAGCTTTTTTTTTTTTTTTTTTTTTTTTAGTAGCATCGAGACTGGGGCTCTCTCCATCCATTCAGCTCCAGGTAGGATGTCTGAGATACAGCACATTGCATCCCTCATCATATTGGAAAGCAGATACCACACAACATAGAGGATGTGAAATACGGCTGAGTTGCTGTTCCAGGAACTCACTAACTTTCATATTTCTCTGCACAGATAAAAATCTCCAAGAGTAATCTTAACACCAGGTGAATGCAGTTTATCTGCCTCTGCTGCAGACAGTTTACCTGCCTCACTGGAGACACCACTGGAGGAAGCATTCATTACCACAGCACGGGATGACAGCTTCCCCAAGCCGTTCCTAACATTTCTAATCCATCTCAGACCTCAGCATGACCCACTTGCAATTTCCAATAGATCCACACACAACAATAAACTTTAATTTCCTCCTCCTTGCATCAGCTCCTTGCCATAACTAGCCAAGCACAGCAAATCTTTAACAAATGACCTCGAGCCTTCTACAACATTTGTTAAGAGTTACTTAATTGTTTTGTTTACAACTGTCTTGAGAACAGTATCTTGAGATCCTTACAAAGGGTTAAGCAAACACAACTTGATCTTCCTAATGGTTTTTATTGGAAGATTAACATAAGTAGTAATAAAGATGCCAATTAACACACACTTAAGGGAGGCTGTTAATAAAGAATACAGAAAGAAAGAAAAAAAGAATGCAGAAAAAGTAATTAGATAAAGAAGGGGGAGATTTTGAAAGATGAGACACATCGAACAAATGTATTGGAAATATGCCCAGTCTAAAATTATTTCTTTTGTATTGCTTCTCAAATATACTATAAACACATCCATGCTCCTAATTACACTGGCATTAGGGATGCACAATTCGTTCGGCTGCATCTTATGGAAAGGTGCGATCTTTCTGCAAAACCATCTCACCCTCTTCTCTCTGCAATTCAACATGCACAAAAGCTCCAGTATGCTTTTTGGGTCTGGGTTCAGGTGCACAGAGGTGGCTCCATGGCAGCCCCGTCTTCTCAGTGCAGGGCTGATGGGCTCCAACTGCAGATCTGACTCCTGGCCAGGAGCTCCATGGGGCTGGTGTCAAACAGCTAGAGGCTTTGCATGGACTTACATTTTGCTAGTCCTTCAGACGTGATTCAGAGTGGTCATCTGTGTGCCTCAACACTAAATGAAAATTAATGAACTGTTTGCTGAATGCATCATTGTTTTGCTTGCTATAAACTATTTTTTTTTTTTAAGCCAGGAATGCTAACATGACAGAAAGCCCCACTGACAGATGTCCAACAAAGGGCCCAAAGGATGCACCAAGTAAGTTGAGGGCATGCAAAGCTTTACTAGGAAAAAAGGCTCTGTTTACAAAGCACTGCTGAAAAGTCCATTAGAACATTTTTAGAGAGTCACAATTGAAAAGAAAGTGAATTACTAAGGAAAATACCACCACTCAAGAAATTTCCACAACCTCTGCAAAGATTTAAGAAATTCCTAAAGAGCCTGAACCCCAATGAGCTGCTCAGGGTACCCTCACAGCTCCCTTGGCCACACTGAGCACTGCGGAGAGGAGGAGGGAGTGCTGACAAACTGAGCACAGGCTGCTGCCCATCAGCTCAGCAGGAGCCCCTGGCTTGTGGTCACAGCAGTAGTGTTACCAAGACACACACTTACCTGTCACGAGGAGCCAGGACGATTTTACAGAGGCTCTTGTTTCTTGGTTTACACCTGATTAAACAGTTCAAGACAACATTAGCAAAGAGACATTGCTGGCTGCAAAGAATCACCAGTGCAGTGCTCCAGGTCATTCTGCTAAACATCTGTGCTAGAAAACACCAGTGATGGAAGCAACACTACGATAAGAACTTTTGGAGGAGAAAAGATACACGTCTTTTTGAGAATCCCTTGAATGTGTGAACTTAAGTCATAGTCAATGCTATTTACTCATGCCCATTTATCAAACCCATGTGTATACAACCCTTTTTAATTCACCTACTCTAAATAATTAAAGTCTGATAAGAAGCTGAGGGCACAACTCACAAAGCATCATTTAAAGGAAAAACAGACCAAGTCCACTGTGTAGTGGACCATTCATAGACAGACTGATTTCCTCTTCATTTTAGCTCTCAGAGCCAGTTAATTTTGTACTTGACTTGAAAAATGTAAAGTAATCTCTTGGAAACCAATGGAAACACTCACATACTTTAAAATCAAGACAGGCTGGAATATGCAGGGAATATTCTGTTACTGCTTGGGGCTCATGGCATTTCTATATGCTTGACAGAGCTCTGTGAAATATAATTTCTGCATGAAATTGCTGGACACAATTCAAGTAAAAACCTGTATCACATGGGATTGTTTAGATACCTTGTGCAAATGGTTTAGTCCATATAAAACATATTTCTTCAAAGCATCACTGAGATTTTGAACTTAGTGAAAAAGAGAAACAGAAAGCAGAAAATTATCAAGCCTAGGGAATTACAAGGTCTTGAAAATATTTCTGTATATTTCTCTGTACACCAAAAATGGCTTTATACTCAGCTCTGCATGTGTAGGCAAGACAAAACATATGAGATCTTTGGTGACTGGAGAAGAAGGCTAGCTTTGCCAAACTGCATAAAAATAATATTTATAGAGATATCCCTCTCTATATATATGTAAATATCCATAAAACTGACATAATATTGACTTATAGCACTAATACTGACAGACGTATGCACTGTTTTCAGGTGGGCACATGAAAAGCAAATATTCTGCCATTTATATAAAAGGTCTTTCTAGCGTTTCTTAAGAGAACTCTGCCTTATTCATGTCATATTCAGAGGGCACAATCCCTGTTGATTTTTCAGGAAAAAAACACCCTTAGAAATCATCAAGAATAATCAGCCAAAAAGACATTTTGATTGAATAAAAGGACCAAATGTCTAGTACGATTTTTGGATGAATAAACTGGAAAGGAGAATTCTAATTTGACCATTCAGGGACTCCAGTGCCTGCTTCTTAAATTCTCACATCATGTTGACACCTCAGAAAATGTTAAGAGAGCAATTATTCTAAAGCTGGAAAAGATATTTTTAGTGAAAGACTCGAGGATCTTACTCTAAAACCTCATTCTCAGGGTGACTTTGGGAGCTTACCAGGCATCATTGTTTTGGTGACAGCTTCTTCTGCTTAGGAGACCTGAAGCTTTGGCTTGACAGAGTTTTAACTCATACAAAGAAAAAAAGTCAGTGAAATATGAGCCTAAAACAGGACAACCAGCTCACACCAAATACTTAAAAGCCTCTTGAATTTCATCCATTTATAGCAAACCTTTTATTATTATTATATAAGACTTGCTTTTTTTAAAATCTCTTTTATGAAACCTAAAAGAAGCCAAAATATATTCACAAATGATACATTTTTATGAAACTCACATTTCTTGATTTTCTTGCACATTACAGCTTCTATTCTCTCTGAAGATAGAAAATCTACTATGAAAAAAGCAGTTCTAGTTTATTTTTATTTATTTACAGCTTTCATCACAAATGACAAGATCTGAAGCTCAGTACAAGTGCTGATAAGGTAACTACCCTGCACCTCCATGCAGCAAAAAGAGCAAGATGTGAATCCATGCCCTGCAGTCAGCAAATTCAAACTGATGAAACATTTTATTTGATCGCAGCAAAGAAAAAAGCAGGGCCCTTCCACAATCTGAGGTTCATTTGCAAGAACCTTGACTCTTACCTGATGCCTGATCTGATAAGACAAGACGACTTCCTTTGGGGAAGAGGCCTAAAAAATTGCCAGAAGACTGAACACTTTGAAATAAAGGGTAACAGAAGAGGATGGAGCAAAAACTTAAAATATGTCTCATGCCTAAAGGAAAACTAAGCAATTATCCCTTGCTATATTAGTGCAGACTGCTTTTTCTTCCAGTTTACCCATTTACATTAGACAAGTTGTAGAGCTGGGAGGACCTTTGATGTTATCAATTGTTGCAATTCCTTCCCAGATGACCATGCCAAGAGATGGTAAGGATCAAGCACTTGTTTCAGAAATCAGCTGTGTCTGATTAGACAAGGTCATAGGTGGGAAATTCTGCATCAGACTTGAGAGCTCGTTCTTGAAAGATCCATCTCCTGTGCATCCAACCCTGACCCAAGGGTTCCCAGGAACAGAAAATCCAAGCACAACCCTACTGTGCCAATGATCAACTTCACCTCCTTGTTTAGAAGGCTGCTCTATTTCCACTCTTGACCTATCTCAGGTCAGCTGCAAGCTCTTGGCTCCATTAGAGACCCCCATTTATCTTTCCTTGGCCCTTCAAGCCAAGACTGACCAAACATTTTATTTGATCACAGCAAAGAAACAGCAGGGCCCTTCCTTTCTAAATGGCCAGAAATGGGGGGGAAAAAAAAAGTCCTTCCAAAAATATCAGCTTCTCAGTAATACCGAACTGCACGCAGGATCCTCTCTGTCAGCAAGCACAGGGCAGAGGCTACGGCCCTTCTCTGTTTTAGGTCTGCTCACAGGTATATTTAGCTATAACAGCATTCAGCAGACACCCATTTATTTCATACTCATGTCAGAGTGTTTCAAGCCTGAGTGTTCACCTCGCACCGCGTGGAACTGTGTGAGCAACTACGAGTACCATGAGCACGTGTGCTGCTGCATTAACGCTTCCCCTGTTAACACCGCAGCGTCAGGAAGCGCAGACAGGCCCCATAAAGAAGCTGTTTCCCTACCAAAGCAGCCGACATGAGACATGTACCAATTCCTGGCACTGCCCAGGTAATTTCCCTACTCCTGGGGCATTAGCTCTGCCCGCACAGCCTGGCTCCAGAGCAGCCACACATCCCTCTCCTTGGAGGGAGGTCCAGAGAACCAGGGATTTTGCCCAGCAGCGGGGCCCTATAGAACAACCGGGGCCACGGGAACCCTCCACCTGCAAAGCTCTACCTTTCGCACGTAATTGAGATTACATAGGGCCTGTAAATCATTCCCAAGTCTTGATTAACTGCTGATATCCAGCAGTCACAAGCTGGATAGACAGCAACCCAAGTAACCCACTGAATTTCTCATCAACTATCCCCTTGGCACTGACAGACTCCAATGTAAGATATAACAAACACCTTTCTCCCAACTGTCAGATTTATTAAAAAGCATCTACTCTGTCTTTGACCACAAGTATCAAGGACGCTTTAGGCTCTTCTGAGCAGTAAAATGTTTATTCTAGATAAAAATTATGTGAGATCTTCCAACTTCAAACTTAGAGTTTCTGAACATCAGGTTCACCCGACAAGGCTGCAGCTTCCGAGGGCTGCCACATCCCCCAGCCCTTCCCCATGTTTAATGCACGCTGCCGAATCCGCTAGGATTAGCAGCGAGTTTATCCAGAGCTGCCAGCACAGAGAGGGCACGTTCAGCACTGCCACTGCTCATTTCAGAGTACATTTACTAAGCAAACAGGGCTTAATTACCTGTCACCTACCCTCTCCGGACTCAAGTCTCATTCATTGGTGTTTCTAGCTCAAGGGATTTGCTCCTTTTCAGGATGAGGCAATCACTTATTTGCACTTTAAACTTCCTAGGCCCTCTAAGAGGCCCAATATATCTGCTATAAGACCTGTGTACTCTGCTATAGCAGGAATACATCTGATATCAGCATGAGATTTAACCAGGCTAAGAACCAGCAATTTTGCAGATAAAAGTTCAGGGTGGAACAGTTTGGAAAGCCTGTCGAGGGGTTCGGGTAACTAAAACATGTTACGCTGGCAGTGCTTCAAAGCCACTACAGCAAATCATTACACCTTTGAGTATCAAGGCCTGAAAGGTCACAGCTCGCAGTGCAGATGGGACTGCAGCGCAGGAAGGGACATCTGGACACCGAGACCTACCCCTGCTGTCTGAAGTGGTCATACAACACCCTCCAAGGCCAGCAAGGCTGCAGTTTTATCACCCAGCAGAATGTGTTCTGGAATAGATGCACACTGATAAAACACTATTCAAAATGTGAAGCTATCCCATACAAAAGGTAAATGAAAAGACTACTTATCAGCATTACTTGTAAATTCCTAGTAATATTTGAAAAAAGCTGGACTGACCCTTACACAAGCAGTACTACTCAAATTACAGCATGCTGGCAATTCTCCTGGCTACTACACGTCTTATTGAAGGTATTATTGAAACTCAACCCTATGGACAAGAGAAAACAAACTTTCATCTCTTTCCCAGCTTAAGCTGCAAGCCCCGATGCTTGCAGCAAAATGTGAAGGCAGTCTCAAATTCCAGCTCCGTGGAGTAATAAAAACCCTTCCAAGTGCATGATTACTAAGCCCATCTCCTGTCTTATGTTTTATCCCTCGGGTTTGAAATTTCTGATGAATCTGAAAGCACACTTTCAAAGGCAAGAGCAGGCTCTGTGCAAGCCAACTACCCAGACAGAGGATGCAACACGAACTCCATCAGGGATGACTCATTTTCTACACCCATCTATAGGTTAAAAGAAAAACATTTTTCCTTTCTGTATTTTTTTAAATACTTATCCTTTTAAGGCTACCAGAATTACTGCACAGGAGAGAGGCTTCCCCGTAGAACCTCTGCATTTCATTTTCTTCTAATTTGGGTACAAGTCATGACTTGTTAACAGTTTTTCAAATCTATATGTTCAATAGTCAATCTCCAGTGCATCTTGGATACTTTTGCTCATAACACGGTCCCTGCTGCTATAACCGTATTTGCTTTCACATAAGTGAACGAGCAATGCAGAGAACTGAAAATTACTGCTCATCAGTGACTTCAAGATTTTTTTTTTTTAATAGATATTTGCTGATCCTTAACTACCCAGGGCCAGGAGCCCAAGTCACTTTTCAGAAATGTTCAGAACTTACTCACAGGAGTCTGAAAGGACTTTCCTTCCCTCCTTCTCCTTAGATGGATATCCAGGTACAGCTGCATGTACATACACAGATTTGCCATGTTTTATTTGCTCTGTTTTTTTAGGATTACTGTTCTGAACATAAAGAATTCAAGTTGCTAGCGCCAGAAACTAAAGAGCACAATTCTCAAGTCATTCAATTTTAGTAAAGTTGCCTGAAGGCCTCATTACTTTCTACTGCTTTGTTTTGAATCATTCACTGCACAAAGTCAATGACACGTGTAGAGCAAAGACCCGTTTGGCTTCTCTAGGCTGTTAAAACATAAATACGGGAGGTTGGGAGTAGGGAAAACCAGTCACACTGAGGTGGAGCCTTGGTCCATTTAGAGCCATCTCCTGTGTCTGACAGATTCTTTGCAGAAAAAAAGAAAACAATAGTGGAAAAACAAATAGTGAGGAAAAAGTGAACCCTTGAAGAGAGACCATTATAAATCATGCTAAGTTACACAGAATACACACAGTCCTTTTCTGAATCCTAATAAGCTTTTAGCCCCACTGGTAGCGGGTGGCATTCACTGCCACAAGATAAGGGAGTTGGGTACAAAAGGAATTTCAAACCCCTTCCCCTTGGATATGAATGGCCCCTTATTTTAAGAGTCATGAGATGAGATCAATCAAAGCACTTCATTTGCTTCTCCTGAGCAGCTAGCGCTAAATCCTCTAAAAGGAGAGCTGGGAGGCAGGAGTCGGGGCGCTCGGCAGCAGCGGGAGGCAGCCCGGCGGGCTGCGACGGCGCAGGGAAAAGAGTCCCGGGCAGCAGGTTCAGGAGGAGGACAAGGAATGGGAAAGAAAATTAAAACTGGAGTCTTCTCCTCCACAGGAGGCATCCGAGGCATCCTTCCAAAACAGCAACTTGGTCCACTTAAGGGCAATTGCTTCAGAAAGGCTGCTCCTTATAATTTGCTATTCCTTGAGCGGCTTCCTGCTCCTCAAATGCACAAGCACAGGCACCAAACAGCCCAGTTTATTAATGCTTATTAGCACCATTTACTAATGTTTATTAATACCACAATTCAAGAGATTAAGAAATGGGGGATGGGATATCAGATTCAAAGATGAAAGTACAAAAAATTACTACCAAAGATGCAGGCTTTGACTACATCATTTCTTTCTCTGCAACATTAATGGGCCACTAAATATGTCACCTCTGTGACTACTTGATAGTTTACCATCCAAAAATAGATTAAAAACTGCCAAAATTAGATTAGTTCACCCTAAACAGAATTTATTCCTAACAACATAAAATCTAGTCTAAGTGGCTGAAGACTGACTCTTTCATAGATGAGGAAGTCCTGGAAAACAAATGATTTATTCCACTTTTGAAACTGCTGAAAAAGCAGTTGCTCTCATCCAGCAATCATTCAGCTTAAGGTGATAAATTCTGACAAATATTGCAAACCTTATCCAAATCTAAAACACCTTGTGCTCTTAAATATGTTTGAGTGTTGCAGAAAAATAAAATCTTGCAAAAGCACCAGGACTGTAGATATACAGACAAAACCAGCCTTTTTTTTAATGTCAAGAAAGCCCAAGATTTGCTGATTCACCTACAGATAACAGCAGAAAGAGCTCCAGGGACCAAGCTCCCTCAGGGTACATGGGGTGCAGGAGCCAGAGCTGATGCTGAGGACACCTTGGCCTTGCTGCATTAGCTCTCACCAGGGCGGCTGGGTATCCCCACATCTTCAGGTACAAACCAGCTGCCCATGGCATCCTCTCCTCCCGCACAGCACTGCTCTTCGAAGGACCAACCTGGATACCAGGATGGAGCACTCACCATGCTAGGCGAGACAACTAACCTGCTTAATACCGAGCCTGAATCCGCCAGACTCCCATCAAAACCCCACGCACCACAAGGCAGGTCCTTCCTTCCAGACTCTCAGCCTCTTCGCCAAGCAGCTCCCACTCTTCAGAGCTTTTTGAAGGAGAACGGGATTCTTGCCAACCTCCTCCTCTGGGATGCTGTTAAACACACCTAACCCAGACTTTCTGGCTTTCTTCTTTTTTTTTTTTTTTTTTTAACTCCACAGTCCTCTGCATCTGCAATAGAAACCTCCTTCCTGCCTTCCAAGAACTACAGCTCTCTTGGCGCAGCGTTTTCTGACTCAAAGTCATTTCACTAAGCACTTATGAGTCCATTCCTTCCTCAAGCCACCCCTATATCAAGTTGGTCTGTAGAGAGAGGTGTGAAATCTGACACTGCCTTCACTGCCAGATGGTAACTTCGGCCAAAGCTAAGGAAAACTTTTTAATTTAAACTTTGACATGGTGAATTGAATACCCACAACAGCATGAGTCGTGATACTAAGGCACCCTTCCTGCAGGCTCACATGCAAGTTCTCAAGTTTGTCTTCAACAGCACTCTGTGGCCTTGCAGTGACAGCGGGTCCAGGACATCTGTGCTGATGGAGATTCAAATCAAGTCCTTAGCACACGCTGTTCACATCTGTATTTCAAGCTCTGAAACCTAATACCAATAGACTGATTTTCTTATCTCAACCTTGCATGCTGTTACGCTGAGACCTAAAATGAGATTGCTCCATTTAAAAAACGCACTCCAGAACTTCTTAAAATAAAAAAAAAAGCCAAGACTTACTAGAAGTGATACCATAAAAGCACAATTTATCAGAAGGTTTGGGAAAAAAAAAAAAAAAAAAAAAAAAACACAAAGTCATCATTGGCAACATGACTGACCCTACTGCCAAGCACACTGAAAAAGACCTCGTGCAGCAGCAGCGCTGAGATTTATTAGTCTGGACAGAGCAAGGAGCCTCCTAAGCCAGAGGATGTTACTACATTAAGAATTGCATTGGATCAAAACACTGGATACAGTTTCACTAAGGGGATTCAATGAAAAGCATTGAATTTACATGGCTTTTCTTTCCCCAGAATATATGAAGTCAGCATTTGGCTTCCTTCATCAAAATCTTTTTTTCATTATTTTAAAGAATAGTTCATTGTTGTTCTGTATAGCTGAAACCAATTTCTTCTGTAGACAAACACATACAATACGGCTATCATAAATAATACGACCAGGAAAGTATTCAACTGTTTTTTCATGGGGAAATTCTGCTGCTTAAAATGAGCACTGCTCCAAGGTCAGTCTGAGCCACCTGATGTGTGAATGTATCCATTAAAGGTATTTTAAGGGGATGTATTTTGGGAAGGGCTGGGCTCTAGCTTTCCTAGAGGCCACTAAGCCCTTGTGCTGCGGTGCCCCGACAGAAGCAGCGTTTTCACCTGAAGAACCGCTGCCCATGCCCAGGGTGGCAGCACTGACCCCCGGCAGGGCTGCAGCCATCTGCACTCCTACATCCACCACACGGAGGAACTTCCCACCAGAGATAACTGCCAGCCACGACGTTACTGCTCTGGAGAAAAGTCTCTGCAGCAAACCAGAAGCCCAGGAAGAAGCGGAGCGCAGGATTCGGCCCAGCTTGGAGCCAAGTCCATCAGTTGTACACGGAAAAACTCTAATCCCCCAGCGACAACAGGGGGCTCCTAATGTGAGATATACGGCATGGCCGCTGCCAGAAAGTACTGCCGCTCTTCAAGGTCAGTAGAAATATTTCATTTTCTATAAAATGGTGGAAAAGGAAGATTTTTTTCCTTTTATAACTTAAGAAATTATATATAGGTCTATCTCCAGGGTTCGCTTTTATGACAAGCTACATTCTTTCCTTTCTTTCGCCTGCCACCAGTCCAAGATGCATACATTTATTTTTGATGGATTCTAGTCCTCAGCTTAAGCTGTGTTGTCCATATTGCCTTATTTTCCAGGTATTTGACAAATCGAACAAGGTCAATGCTCTGAGACCTTGTGGTAAAGAGGTGACATGCAGGAACCTGCACCCAGAATTCAAATGAAACAGTCCATTTTTTCTGTCAACATTTAAGTAGGGAGGAAAAGAAGAAATATTTCTTCAAGAACAATAGAAGAATAAGGTATTTAGCATCAGCAAGTACTGCTTGGTGCCATACTTAGTTTATCTAAAACAAGATCAGATGGGAGGTACAACAACACAGCAAAAAAGGAGTTAGAACTCTAAAGCAAACACTGAAATTGCTTAGTAAACTGTTGTAGGCCCTTTACAGAACACAAAAAGTGCAGACAGATGCACCTTTTAAGGAGAGGAGCTATAGGCTAACTCTTCAAAACCAGTCCTGATCCCTAAATATTTTTGCATGTTCCACCCCTTTTAACAATCTGCTCTACAGAAAATGAGCCTGAAGAGAGGTCAGTATCTAAGTGGAAGCTCTGGCAGTACCACATCAGTAGAAATTCTCACCAAACTCAATACCAAGATTATAATTATTCTTCTCGCAACCACTGCCAGTTTTACACAATTTCCACGTTTTATAAAAGCAGTGAAGACAACACCCACATGTGATGCTCCACTGTGGAAACTAGTCACAGGATCAAGAAACTTCTCTTCAGCACAAAACATCTCCTAGTTTAAATAGAGCTGCTTTGAACAGAAATAAAAGTTTTCTGGAGATAACACCTATATAGAGCATTGACATTTTATGTAGGTTAAGCTATTAAAAGTATAGAGTTCTAATGGATTTTTAAAAAACTCCAAACACCTTCCTAAACCGTAACAAAAAACATGTTTCTCAAAACTTGTGTCATTTACACCAAGTCTTTTACCCTCCATCATGTGAGGATGTGTGGCATGAAAAAATCCGTCCAAGGGAGGCTCCATTTAAGTGGAAGGTGGGCATTACAAAATCACCTCCCAGTAACACCGTTAGTGAAAGCTGAAGCTATCACGGGGTTTCCCACCATAGAGGATATACGTGCTGTCTCTCTCAAATTGCCATTTCCAAGGTCATTTACAAATCACAGGCTTTAATTAACATAGTTTAACCAGGCAACATGAAAAAGTCTCCAGAATCACTGATGAACTTAAATCCCTAAGAAAAAGGATGACATTTCAAGTGGCCAAGCTAGTTTTGCTCTGTGGAAAATGAAAGGAGTCTTTCACAGCTAATATTTGCTATAGTAGTTAAATATCAATATTATGCCTTAAGAAAAAACAAACAAACAAAAAAACCCACAAGACCAAGTGTCCTTCCATGGATAGGGCAAGACCAAGGTTACACCCAAAGACAGAAATTCCTCTTCAGATGCAGCCTTGGTCTTGCCCTGCCCATGGCACTCCATCAGACCCTAAGCAGACTTCGAAAGGAACAAAAGAAACAAACACATCAGCAGCACCTAATGCTTTTAAGTCTCACTGAGAACAGAACAGAAAGAGCATCCCAATGCTACCAAGCATTCTTGACACGTTTACAGCAACACAAATATTCCAGCAGATTTGGATAAAATTCTTATCTGTATCATGGATCAGTAATCACATCTGTTTTGAATAACAAACCGAGTTGAGAACATGTCCAAACTGCTCTAAAGGTTATCATAAAGGTTTAATCCCCTTTTTATAACCAAATCTTTATTCAAACAAATTATCACACATGCGAATGTGAGAAATCCAAAGGTTACTGTGTCAATAGGCTTGAGTTACATCGCTCAAGAGCCCTCGGGCTGTTGAAATTAATTTCCTGGCAGACCAAACTTGTAAAAAGATCAAAAGGGTTGAGCTACAAGTGACTATGGAGCATTTTGGTCCCCAAGCAAAGCCAAACCGGAGCACATGCTTAGGTTTAAGCACAGAGTCCAGGGCAGAACCTCACCAGCAAGGGTGGTGGAAACAGGTAAGACTGGAGCAAGCTGTCCTTAGGGATGAAGGAACTCATCCGGCAGCACAACCAACAACACACTCGATATTGAGAGCACCCCTTACTGTACAAGTAACCCAGGTCTTCAGATTTTGCGGGTGCTGAACCACATGTCCATTTTTTAAAGCAAGTGACACGGGGCCATTTCGGTGCCTGTCCAGCAGGCAGGTACACAGCCGCACCATGAGGGTTTTAAGCATGGTGCTAAGGCCCGCGTGGCTCCTCTGGGACCGTGGCTCTACGGGACCCACCTCAACCCGCCTTGGACTCAGGCGCCTTGGACATGCAGGCTCAAGGAGGAGGGGGTGGGCTGCAAGCAGGAGGTCTCCAAGGCTGCATTTTTCGCTTTGATATTTCACTTTTTATTGATCTCAAAATAACAAGCCACTAAAAGTTGCTACAAAACCCATCAGCCATAAAGCAAGATCAAAACAAGCCTACAGAAAAGATGCCTGCGTGAGGAAAAGACCTTGATGATGGGAAATAAAAGAAAGCACATCCTTAAATAATGTTTATAGCCTCCAAACTACTCTTTTCAGACAGATTATAAAATTAGATAAAACTATCTATTGCCTTGAGTGATGACAGGAAAATGAACATGTTTCATCCTCTGCAAAACCAGGAATCTTCAGATAAGATTTGTCTCAGCCATCACAGAATAAATCACTGCAAGTCTCATGCTGCTTTAATTTACACCAGTTATACCTAGAATAACTCGAAAGCCTTCACCTAAGTACTCCAGTCTCAAAAAGCCAAAAGCAAAATTGGTTTTCAGATAGAGAGATATAACCAAGAACTTTGAGAAACCTTCATTAGTTTTTCATTTCCCTTGAAGCTGTGCCATCCCTCCAGACAGGGATGGATTTTATCTTTGCTATTCATCAGATGACTTTTTTTCCTCTAAATACACAGCAATTAGATGGGTAGGTAAATATTTCTCTTCTGACAGTTTTTCTGTGTGGCTTATTTGTCCTTGACTCCTTCAGGATTTCTTCTTGCAATAGGAAAACTATTATTGCTGCACTGCTGAGGCTAACATAGTCTCCCAAACCTACCAAATATGAGTAACACTTGAGGGGAGAAGCTTGCGAATGTGAAATTGAACTCAATACCAACATTTTCCCATTAAAAAGTGTCTAAAGTACAACCCTCACCAAATTCAAACCAGCTCCAACTTAAACTGCTGCAATATTTCACATCCTCCCTCCTGCTCCAGACACTCTGCTCCAAAGCTAACAGCACATGCAAAAAATGGCAACAGCTTCAGGCTGTCAAATGCCACTTGCGTGTGGCACCAGGTAAGATATGGGAAAAAGGAATGGCTTTTAAACCCGTAACACACATGCCAAGCTCTTTGCCATCTCCATCTTAACTGCTCAGCTGCCTCAAATGTCTCAAAAAACTGGTGCTAAACAGCAATTAACAGCAGTGCTCTAACAGCAGCAGCAGCCTGTCGGCATCCAAAATTTAGAGTTTACAGAGAAGGATGATATCTTATTCCATTAATTAATACAGCTAAAGAATCCCTGGACGCTAAAGCTCTTCTTCGATCCAGGAATTCCTGATGACTTTGTGAACAGAAATTTGTCCTTTTTCCTTCCCAACTATATTGATAAAACTACTAAAACCTGGCACATCCCACAGCACCAGCTTCCCATGGGAATGGGTGGCCTCCCCCGTCCCTCAGCCCTGCAATTTCTGAAGAACATTTACTTCTTCCTTGGAGACAGGGAAGCCTAATGAAATCAGTGCAAAGATTACCAAGGATTTTAAGGGCCTCTGGACCAAAGCCACAGCAAATGCTTTCTGCAGTTGTGCAAGCACTGTATAAATAGCTTGAAAGCAGAGGAACACTCGCATGCGTTATTCCTTTGATTACAGGTAAGGAAATATACTCATCTTGGCAACTATGTCCTGCACTGGTCCCACATCCACGTGCTTTCTTCATTCAGTACCTTGATACTCCAAGGTACAACCTCCATGGGCAGAAACTACCATATTTTACATGGATTCCTTATTAATCCTTTTGGAAACTCCAAGGCAGCACGAGCTACAGAACAGACTGCTCAAGCAAACACTTCTGAATCATTCAAGTTTGTTTTACCTCCAGTGTACACACGAACCCTTTCATTATTCCAAGTAGTACTGGATTAATTGTTTCTCCATATGCAAAGACTAAATTCTCACTTGACAAAGCTGCTTTCTACTCTGCTTTCTGCCTCTGCTCTCCCCTTCGCTCCAGCAAGGATAAACAATAACTTAGAGCTAAATAAAATGTGGGATCAGCATGGGACATGCCTGTCAGGTTGCTCGGGATGGATCCAACCCAGGACAAGGCAGGTTGCGGTGCTGCTGCATCCACGCTCAGCCCCTGTACCACAGCAGGGTCCAGATGGCACCCTAGGAGCATCCAGCACCTCCCCAGCACCCAGGACTCACCTTCGGAGGCACCGCTGCTCCCCGCAGGGCCAAAAACATGGGATTCTTCCCAGTCTTGGCATATACATTAGACAGAGTGGCCCATCCACACAAAAACATGGCATCAGTTAGACTTCAGCCAATTCGGGAAGCAGGGAAGTTATTCCCCAAGTTTAATTGCACTGATCCTTACCAAAGGAGGTATTTTGTCTTTATTCAAGACAATACATTTTTAAAGGAGTAATGAATTGATCTGCTCACCGCTGAGAGGAAAAGAAAAATCAATAGCAAAGCAATCTGGGCTGAAAGGACTCTTCCTCCTAGAGGTAGTTTACTGTTTCTTTAATTTCACATTCATTTACAACTGCCCCCAAAACTCACTTTTGTTGGAAATAAATTCAGAAATGTTTATATTTTCCAGCTATTGTTTGGCAGACAACTACACTAGAAGAAATTGATCTTTTTGAAGCATGAGGTTTAACAAATTCCAAAGTGAAAATATATTCCCCAAATGTGTTTTTGATACATGCAAGCTTGCAGCTACTCCCCGTACTGGGGGCTACGGGGGCTCAATGTGCTGCTGAAGACGAGGGCTGAATCAGGAGAGCCTCTTGCGCCTCGTGCATCACACAGGAAAAGTCAAGCCTCAGTTTTTAAAAGATTTTAGGATTAAATTTCAGTCCATTTTTTTTCTACTAAAAGGTTCATTACTACTAACTGTAAGTAAAATAGAAACACTATCTGCATGACAGACGCTATTAAGGATTATTCACAGTTACAGAGTGGCAGAGGTCAATTCCCCATGAAGAAACTCGCACTCAAGTGACACGTTTGGCATCGAGTGCGTGCGTGGGGCCTGCCTGAACCCAAAGGCTCTTTTTGAAGGGCCCCAGTCCCTCACAGAGGCTTTGGGGGACCCAGCAGAGCACCAAGCAGTGAAGCTCTGAGCTGCCCAGGTGACACCAATGAGGGTATTAAGAAATAACCTGCACTTCCAGGAGGGCAGCTGATGCTCCTGGCTGGCACAGCCATTTCCGCAGTTTTTCCCCTCCTTGCTCATGGGCATGAGGTCTTCTCCACTTGTCCTGCTACACTAACAAAAATCACTTATTTGGAAGTCTCTGGATCACTCCCTGGCGAGCCAAGCAAGAAGACAACCCAATTTGCAGCTTTTCATTTAAACATCACAGGAAAAGGGTAGTTCCTTCCCCATGTGCCAGAGCTTTTCCTTAGGGGATTCTGTGCAAGCGGGAGGTGGCAGAAGGTTTTCTGGGGAGAAACCACCTTTTCTGCCACAACTTTTGCACAGTGACCCAGGCCAGAACGGCTCCAAGCAGCACGCAGGATAGCACACAAGGAACCCATTAAACGCACGCACAGCAGCAGTCCTGGCTCCCATGCCTGGATTTGGCCTGCCCGCCAGCTGCATCTCTTGCAGGGTATTTATTCCCCCCCAGCTGCTACCTGCCTGGCTGTGTGGAGACACCAACCCTGCAGCACGGCTCCCACTCCTGTCTTTTTAAAAATAGATGTAAACAAACACATAGGATATACATAATGCATTATATCGCATAGCATTATTGAAAAGGCACATACACATGCTGCTCTACAATAAACTATTCACAGTCCTCACTGTGGACTGTAAACCACTGCCTTGCAAAGCATATCTGCTCACAAAGACCATGTCCAGAGAAGCCTTCACAGGATAGCTAAAATGACAGGCTGCATTGCAAATACCTCCTGAAATAGCTCAAGTTGTACACTGTCTCTTAACAGAATGTCATAAAATAATGAAAACCTATGTCCTAATGCCAATTAATTTGAAAAGCTTTTATTTTACTTCCCCCATCTACGACCACCCCCTCACCCTCAAATCAAGGTCAAAAAGCTTCCTCAAAGGTCTTGCAACTACGAGCTGCCTAAAATATGCTTTTCTTGTTCTATAGGCCACTGTAAAGGTTCAGCCACATGGTGGAGAAGAGCATGGCCAGATCCAGCACAAGGCCTAGAGCAAACAAATTCCCCAACACACTGTCACAAAAAAGCTGCTGGCAGCAAGCGTCCCCAGGCAGCCAAGCCCTCAAGCTCGTGCGCTTGCTCCGCTCTTTGTGGATTTCCCTTCGTTTCCTTTCCTGGAAGGACCACTTGGTCCTGTCCTCTACTTTGGTTCCTTCTCTGTCTGGATTGATCAGTAATTTATTCATGTACCTTCCACCATACTTTTACGTATGTCCACAAACAGCTGGACATGGGCCTGGAAGGAACAGAGAGGAAACAAGGGAACTGCAACAACCGGTGGGTCACATACGGACACAGGGATTTAAGATGAACGCACGTGATGCACACGTTCATTAGATTCCTTGTCCTAGCAAGGAGGTGTCCCATGCACAGCACAAGAACCGCTATAAATAGGAAGTGAAGACACTGTCCCTGCTCAAAATTGCCACCCGCTGGGTATCAGATGTCAGCCCGAGCCAGACACTCAGCAACAAGTCTGCATGTGACAGTGCAGGCTGCATAGATGCTATCCTACCTAGATGACTTCTTACTTCCTTTCAGACATGTTTAATGTTTATTTCTCTCACCACTTGATATGGAAATACTACCTCCTTTCAAGGCTTTGACTCCAACAGTCCTATGAAATGTGCATTTAATCACTTCTAAAAGTAACAACTATGAAACAAAATGCTTTTGCCTCATAGTCAGAGCAATACACCGCTAACAACCAGCCAAACAAATCTGCTGTTCACAAGTACATAACAACAACCCATGGAGGACATTCTGGCTGGACTTACATTACCTCTCAGGTACCCCTGGCACAGCCGTGCACGGGGCCTGCTGAAAAGCAGCCGGGCGCTGCTTAGAGGAGCCAAGACGCGCACGGCCCCTCGGGGAAGATCGTCCCAGGGTGCTGAGCAAGGGGGCTTCATATCAAGGTCTTCCCCCTGTCTAAGGGAAAATCAATTATTTGCAATGCGGCCCCTGATTTAGGTTATGCTACAAAGGCTTCTCTGGACATGTGTTTTGTTACCAGATCTGCAAATACTGATGTACAATCCACAGTGAGGATTAAGTGCTCCTGCTAGATTTTCATTCAGTTTTCCACTTGAACTTGCTATTTTGAAAACATATCTGAAAGTCATTGCTTTCTGATAAAAAACATTTTTCCTTCCCTTGTTCCTCCCTTTCATTTTTCTTGTATTCTTTTACATGCCAATATTTTCAGGTACCTGAAAAGCCAACTAACTTGAGTGAAGGGCAGGATGCACTAATGCACTCAGAGACATTCAGAAAAAGAAATAAGTCGTTTATTTGCATTACTGCAGCACTTAAGGATATTAATGAACCAGGGGGAACCCAGGTACCATAGAGACCTAGGACAAAAGATGTTGCCTGTCTCAGAGCTGTCAATAGGCAAATTACAGACCAGAAACAGGGGAGGAAGGAACCAAAGGGGGAACGGCAGCACTAACCTGGTTGGCACCACCAACGGCAACTCGGCATGATTTGGCTTGCCCTTTTGCAGGCATTTTGTATATCTGGACATTAAGGAGAGTTAAGAGGGGATTTAAAGGAAGACAATGAATTGCTGAGGATCTTTAATAGTGCAACTCCTTGAGCAAGAAAGGCAGCACACAAAGGACAAAAGCCGTTTGACAAGGCTACCCTTACTGACCAGTAGCTGACATTTCACAAATTAAATGAGACTATGGCAGAACTGGATTATACTTTTTATTTTGTATTTCCCAGTGTATTTTAGAAGCCAGAGTAGCAACGTCACTGAGTCAGAGAATATGGTCAGGGTTGACTGGGAAAGTCATCTTTTCTGCAGGGTGCTGAATGGGCATTTGCAACATCACATCACGCTTGGAAAGATGAGACGATTTATAAATAAATGTGCTAGGAGTGTTCACAAGATTTTAACTGTGTGGAGAATGAAGAAAAATAGCATTTTAGAGATCTTCTGAAGGAAAAATCTTGTGGATTTATACATTCTGGTTGCATCTAAAGAAAAAGTCCAGGATTGAAGAGGGCCATGATGCAAAGCATGAATCACTCCAGACAGCTGGACTCAGTCTGAACAAGAAAGATAAAGAAAAAACAGAACCAACAAGGAGCTGTTTTCAGTTGTGCTCAACTTTCGCTGACAAATATATTTGGACAAAATGACATGCTTTTGCTACTGCATGGCTGATTAAGGAGACTCTGTCTCATTTAAGAGTGCAATGAGCACAAAGGGCTTATGTTGAGACCCAAGACTATCACTCTATCCCATCTCAAACACTGGCCACTGGCAGAGTCTGACAGTACACAGGAAAGGAGCACAATATTTTGGTACACTAAATCAGCTTCTGAAGGTGTGCATGCAGCTCAGCTACTTTCTCAGCTGAGACCAAGCTCTGCATTTAATGGCACTAGCACTTTTTCCCCTTTTCTTACCCAACACCAAGCAACAGTTCCCTTCACTTGCCTTGACCTGCACCTTGGCTTGCCCACCACTGCAGAGAGGTTTTGTATTGGAGCAAAAGCTGACATTAAGGGTTTTAATCTTCTCCATGGCTAAATACCAGAGAGAAGCACCTACTACCCTCCCAACAGCCTTTTTTCCAGACTGAAAATATCTTTACTCACGACAGGTCTTCTATAGCCTCCTTCGCCCTTGTTTTCTTTATGCCTTTCCTACCTGTTACTGCAGGCCTGTAGGAATCAGGGGCAGGGGGGAGCCAAATCAAAACCACACAATATTCCCATGTTACATGCAAAACAGCTCTGTTCCTAGTCATTTCTAACCTTCTACATATTCTTCAGCACCTCTGGGCATTAAAATAATGTTTTCAGAGCCCTCCTTGACATTCTCCCTCACTCTCTTGCAAACTGATATGAAACATCAGTCTCTCAAACCTCAGCTAAGGTGCACGCACAAACTCCCAAGGAGTCGCTCCTTGCCCAGGCCCTCAGGTCATCCTTCAGTCAAGAGCAGAACTGCTTTCCACCTGAGACATTTAGAGGTCAAACGCACGCACGCTGCGCAGCAAATTCAATAATCACCATTCACAGCATATCTGTAATATTTACTCAAGGTCCCAGGCACATCTCAAAGATTTTCTTTTACATTTTGTATTTAAGAAGATAAAAAGTTGGGAGCATTAGGGAATATTGCACATTGCAAATTATAATTTCATTCTTTTTCCTGAGAAAAGTACACATAGAAGGAACTTAGCACCCTCTTCCCCCAACCCATATGCAACCACTGAACGCTTAGCAATGCCTGGACTCTAAAACCATGAATAAATAGAAAGCAACTCACCTGGGATGGAAACAAATGAATTCAACTAGAAACTATTTGACTTCTAAAAAATAAGACACAAGACTCAAATATTTGAGCTTGTCTTCCAAGCTTCTGCTCTAGCTAGAAACACTCCATTTGGCCCAGTGGAATGGGAAAGAACAGCACATAAAAACAGACACTAAAATTTTACTGGAGCCTCTTTCCTATCTCTGTAGGGAGCCACTTCTGTAATGAGCCAAGACAAAATTATACATCATGGCCAACTGTCAGCTATGAGGTTAACGGGGTACAAAACCCTCCTTAGTGGAGTTACACAAGCAGAAAGAGGTGGGTAAGATTTGTTTGAATAGAAGACCAAGTATTATGGATTTGCAAAAAAAGACTGTTGAGAATAACAGCATTGCTGCTTTCCAAATAAGCTAGTAGTAAATAACAAACCACAGGCAGGGTTTTGGTAGATGATAGTTGGGTAGTTTTCTCTTGTTTTAAATAGCTCATTGATTTTGGACTGCATCCATTTCCAGCACTGTGACTACACTTCATACAGTAATTAACTCCAAACCAAAGTGCCTTTCTCCAGCCAAGCCAGTTTTGGTTTGTAAATCTCACTGCACATCAACATGGTTAACCAGGCACCCCTATTTCAAGGAGGTATTTCTGAATTCAACACCAAGGTCTGCAGCTCTGCAGACTTGGCACATTAAAACGTGCAATGCATTTGACTCGCTACAGCTCCGAGCACCTCTGTGCCGAGTTGCTTATTTCTGGGCATGCTCAGGTCAGCTGAAACAGGTATCAATCAGTGTCCACTGCATGATGATCCCAAAAGCCACTGGGCTCTGCCCATTCACCAGGAGGGATGCTTGATTGGGAATTTCATGCTTGAAGACCTTTTTGAGCAACAGGACATTAACCTTCAGGTATTTAATTGAGAACCAGGAGTCCAAGCCACATCCTTGCTCACATCTCCACTGTGTTCTCATTTTCGTCTTCCCAGCTATCTGCTTGGGCCCAATGCCAAGAGGGTAAAACATAACGTGCATTTGCACTGCAATACCACTGCAACTTCTATTTTCTACATCACTGCAAAATTAGCATCTCCCTACCACATGCACAGATGTGCCCACAGCTTCTCCAAACCCCTCCAAGCTGGGGTGAGGGGGCACAGTGGTAGCAAGTTGATCTGCCCTCCTCTAGCTGGGAGGAGGTGGAACCACAAGCCCCCACCAAGATAGGGGAAAGTGAAGGCTATTTTGGAGAATGAACCCATGTGGAACAACAACCTAACCACCACTGTGTTTCTGTTCATGAGAGCTTTCCCTTCAGTGCCCATGAGTGAACAACTCCTATGGCCTGCTGCAAAAGTAAAGCTACTCACAGCAAAGAGAAATCAGTATTTTTGAAATAGCAGAGCTCAAAGCTCTTCCCATGCATCTCTGATCCCTGCTTTATCTGGTGACCAAAATGATGCAGGCTGCCTGTATCTTGCTCCATGTCTCTGCAGAGACCGTCAGCACAGCAGATGAGCTTCCACTGGTGGGATCCTCCTCACCTCAAACCAGCCTCTGCATTCAGCACCAGAGCAGGATGGAGCTTTCAGGGACTCTTGGCCAGCAACTCAGTGCTCTCTGAAAGGACAGGAAAGAGGGAAGACAGGGGCTCTGCTGTCTGTCAGCAATACAGCTCTCCTATCAGGCTCTGGATACATCTTGAGAGCAGCTCTGCCTACACATCTGCCCATGCCACTTTTAATCCACCACCAAAGTTGCCTGGCTTGGAAGTGCCCCCAGGGAACACGCGGACTGCGCCAGGGAAGAGGAACGTGACTGCACCAAGTAACACGTAGCATCGCCAAGAAGGAATTGATCTGTTCAAAAACCAAAGCTAGAGAAGCTTCAGCAATTGGTTGCTTACATGCAAGACAAAAAAAAGCAAAAAAAAAAGGCAGAAAAAACCCACTAAGTTCAAAGGAGAACATTGTGGTTGTCAAAGGAGAAAGCGCACTGCGAAATGAAAGCATCGCGTGGGATCATTTGCTTCAGTGGTTCTGCAGGGTGTCACAGGCTGCAGCCACAGGAGCTAGGGGGACACAGATGGGCACATCTCCAGACACGACAGCATGACCCGCTCCAAAGAGCGGCCCAAACAGAACCACCTGAAAAGAGCCAGACCACAGCTTATTGGGATCACTCGGTGCTCCCCCGCTGCGCTGCTCTCGTGAACGCCGTGGCGTGCACGTGTGTCCCCTCTGCTCGTTCACCCGGCCTGTGACTCCACACGGAGTGACGCGTGTCCAAACAACACACGGGTAGAGTGGCTAACACCACGGTCATGACTTAGGGCAGACCACAGAATTTAACATCAAGCAGAAGTGAATGCACCAGCTTCCCAGGAAGCCTTCACCCGGGACCTGGTCACCCTCAAGGCACCTTTTGCCAACACATTAGGTTCCTCCCAGAGCCAGTTCGGATGAGGTGCTTCCCTAGCATCCTGATCGGCCCTTCATCCCTGCTCCCTTCTTCTCTCCTGCTACTAACAGGGAGGGAGCAAGAACCTTTACAGTCCCTCACTGATGTCAAGTGGCACCTTTTGCTGCTCCGATCAGCTACTCCAGCAACAGCATCACTGACTGCAGTTCAAGCTAAAAACAGCCACGCAGCAGTGGAATTTATTAAGTGTTTGGGCCAGCACTAGTTTGCCAGTACTGAAAAATCAAGATGAGGAAACATTGCAGGATTGCCCCACAGTGCTCCGGCTATCCATATGAAACAGGCACTAGCCCAAATATAACACATCTGCCCACAGCTGGGGGCTGTTTGACACTTACAAACTAATTCTTTTGCACAACTCTGGCACCTATGAAAATTGTCTTATTTCGGCTGTGGGCAGAATTACTCAATTTAAAAAAGAAAAAAGGACTCTCCTGTCCGCAACTGAAACGTCAGACTACAATGCCCAGGCAGCATACAGGGAATACTTATCAAACCTTTATCATAACTCCTACTCACATCAGAAAGCTCCTTCCCGTTAATACTTGAGGTATTTAATAGAAGGCCCTCAGCAGCCAATGACATTTGATTTCCATGAAAGAAAAAAAACAAGATAATGCTGTCAAGTTCATAATTTCTATGTCAATAAATCATGACAGAAGGTGAACTCCAAAAATGTAAGCCCTCTGAAAGAACATGTTGCTGTCTCGAAACTGAAGTTCAAGCTCTGCCACTACTGCTTCAGCAGTAGGCAGCAAGACCAACTACAACTTTGTCTCTAACAATACTCAAAAGAAAAATATTTTACGTGTATGTGTGCATATATGTGCAAGTAAATTGTGCATGTAGACCTCAAAGACCACCTCAGACAAATGAATAAATTGCATCTTTTTGGCAAGTCTGACTTCCTTCCCATTGCTGGAAAAAAAATATGAAAGGCACATAAGAACCAATAAAATATGGAATTTGAGACTTTAAATCTTCTTTTGTCTGTCACACTTTATCATGCAAAATAGTAACAAACTAAAATAGACTCAAAGGACACATTTCAATGCAAAAATCCTCCTTCTCAGTACATGTCTCACATAGTACTACTCTGAGCAACAGAATGTTTATACAGCACAGGATAAAGAGAAGCTTTTCACTGACACCTGTGGCAAAACCAAAGGACAAAGGCAGCTCATCAATACAGCACAGTTGCATCAAGTGCTCCCACCTAGCGCAGCCCGACAGCCAGGCATAACAAGTTACAACCACCAACCTGTTTACCCACTTCTGGAAAACACTTGTAAATTTAAACTGTGTGAAATGTCTAGCCATTTCTTTCTTTTCATCAAAAGCCTTCATCAGCAATGGACAATAAAGCTGCCGGCTTGACCTAGAGGGGCTGCTGGGTTAATCTATTCTGACCTTACCTTAATTCCACCATGATACCAAAAGATGGCTTGAATAACTCACCCGCATTAAACAATGCCAAGCCCATCACCCTTTGACCACGGCACTCCTCCAGAGTTCCCTGCAACCACCTTCTTAAACCATGTGGGATAATGAAATACTTTCCCAGATTAATTGCAAAATAAACCAAAATGCCATTTTCTTCCCCTTATACTTAAAAAGCAGGAAACAGAGGGGAATAGCCAAGAGCAGAGGCAAATTCATCTTGCGTTTTCCACACATCCAACTTCCAACATTTCCTCCTGTCCAATTTTAGACAATAAGTTATCTTTCATTTACTCTCCATTGCTTTCCTTATTGATATCAAATACTTTTTTTACCCAAATGGATGAAACTAGACAAAAAGAGCTACTATTGTTTTTTTTTTTTTTTTTTAAAAAAAAAAGCACACACACACACATCTTGTACCCACAGGTTTAATCATTTAGACCTCAACACTTCATAATTTCACAGCTACTGGCCAGTTTTCAAAACCCATTCCATGACAGTGCCAAGCACTCAGTCCCAAATATAGCAAAGCAGAGTTCAAACTAACCACATAATTAGTCCCAAAGAAGTCAGCAAGCTCAATTCAGTCAGTTCAGCAATTGATATAATCGATCAACTCTCATATTTGTCAAGGTCACAGCCTGTGCTTAAATGCCTTTCTGAAGAAAAGTCCTCAGGAACCACCTATATGAAGAAACTATGTAGACCAATATCAACCTGTTGGAGCAGGGCAGCTTTGAGAACAGTCAGTTACAGGAAGAGACTGAATGCAGAGTCTTTCCTGCATTCACATTAAACTGCACAGACATAACTCTTGAAAATTAAGTGGTCTTCCTGTGACCTAATAGCTAGTGAAAGATTTTAACACAAGGAAAGCCATTTCCTTGCTTTAAATGTTTAAGAGCTCTCATTCTTCAGCATCAACCAAGTAATGCATTTTAATTCAGCTTTTTGCATTTGTAATTACTTTGACTACAGGAGAGACTCAAAAAGCATAAACAACCGCTGGGCACTTGAAATGTTTTTAAAACACCTCAAAAAATCCATGCCCATCTTTTTCAACAATCCCAGGAACAAGGTATAAGCTTAAATCTATTCCTAATTAGATTTAGGCACATGCTTAAAATACCAGCTGAGATTAAGTGCCCTCACCCTTTTAGGAAAGGAGGATCCTGAAGAGAGGGAAGTAAAACAAACCGGTGACTAGAGCATGTGATGAATTGGGAATAGAAAAAGAAAAACAAAAAGAATAACATTCCCATTATTTATGCAGGATAGTTTTATACGTCACTCATCGTGAGACTGCAGCAGCTGAGGGGTTCCTACCTTGAAAGGCTGTGATATGACCAACTATCATGTATTTCAGCTCAAAGTTCAGAGCCTGGATATTCTGCGTCCTCTCCCTCCGGACGGCCGCCTGGTAGCTTTCTTCCATCTTTTTGGTGCAGCATGTTGGTGCTCTGTGTTGACAGATCTGTAGATCTGAATCTAATAGAGGCAAACAGAAAGAAACACAATAATTAAAATACTTATTGTTATGGTGCAAAGGAAGGTTATGTTTCTTAGTCCCAAAACAATAACCACTGTAATAAAACTTGAAAGGAACAGCATTGCAAAACTCTGTTTTTGTCTCCAGGGCACCAATTTATTTTATGACTCTCACCTACATCCAGATAACATCACATTTCCTAATTCTCCTCACTTATTCTGCACCCATGTTCAAGCTGGGCACTATCACCTGCCCATGCTGACTGCAGGAGAGAATACTTAACACTTCAAGAACCAGCACAAGGACAGAGAGCAAGCACCAAACCACTGAAATAGAGGCAACTTGGCATTTTCAGAGACCGTGAGCTACCAGCAGCAACAGAGAAGGGGCACGATGGCCATTCCCGGGCCCCAGGGCTGCAGCAGAGGTGAAAGCCACCCAGTAATATCCACTCGGTATCTAAAGGAACAGCATTACACTGCACCACTGCCTTTAGGAGGCAATTAAAAAAAAAAAAAAAAAAGCAAGAAAAATCATACTACTGCCTAGTCTACAACAAAAATATTTTGGAAAGCAACAACCATCCCTATTTACAGCTCTCCCGCAACCTGAAAACACGTTGTCCATGCCAAAAGCACCTCCCTACCCTAGTTATGAACTGCTGAGGGTGCCAAGAGCACAGAACACCCCTGATGAGCTCTGCTCGGGGAGGCAGGTTGTGAGCAGGTCTCTGGTTTGAGCTCAATTTTGTTCTGGATCGCTAGAGGTCAGGGCTCTGCTCTGGACTTTGGTACAAGTCAAGGCAAGGAGACTTTGGCCATTAAACTAGTTGAATGAGCGCACACATGTAGTCCCCAGAGGAAGGGGCAGCCTGCCGCGAAGGCAGAAAAGGCAGCTCTGGAGCAGCCAAGCCTTCACCCTCACCCTTCACCCTCAAACACAGGCCAACCTGCACAAACAGGGCCTGCAGCTCCCATTGAAGGGACTAGACCTCAGCTACCCCTAACCAGAGAGCAGCACAGTGCAATTCATCCCCCAATAGTGCTTATACCTTCATATTCTGCCAATCTTCCCAGCAGTATTTCCAAACAAAGCCCTAATCCAGAGCCCCACACTTCCCTGCCCTGCACTGTCTTTGCAGACCAACATGGACGCCGCCTCAGTGGCGCCGCGCCCAGGAGCTGCTCGTGCCGAGCGCGGCCCAACTGAGCAGCAGCCAACGCGCTGGCCTGAGCTTGGCCCTCCCGGGCAGCTGCTGCCTCCTCCCCAGGAACGGTCAGCAATTAAGCACAGTCTAACAGTTGTCATTTAATTTGTCTGCATTGAAATGCAGGCAGCTACGTGCCAGGGGTTGCAGTAAAGTCACCAAGCCATCCATGAGAGCGGCTGCAGAGAGCAGGACGCGCTGGTGCAAGCGAGCAGTATGTTAAACAGCAGCTAGTCTGCAACCCTGTGAGCAAAGGGAAAATCCAGACAGGCTGCGGGGACCCTCCGGACCCCTACATCACAGGGAGATGTCTGCTCTTTCTGCCTCAGATTAACTGTGTCATCGAGACCTCATTAAAAGCCTCCTTTCTGACTATAAGGAAACAACTTATCCATTTATTTCCATCTCTTCTCACCATTTTATAAAAACAATCCCATTACCAGCTCTATTATAAAGGTTATACATGCAAACAGCATGTTAAAAGGCCTTGCAAGGCCCAAAGGCCGCAGACCTGCTGAAGTGAGCCTGCCCCCACAACCCAGATTTGTTCCTGCTCTCTATACATCTCACAAAGGTGCATGCACACTTTAGAAAACATTAGCAATGAAAATCTCCCTTTGCCTAATATCTCCCTTCACATCATAAAACATGAACAGAAGTTTTCTTTAACTTGAACACAGGACTTTCACTGTTATTCTAAAGCACACTGGAGCACCATTAAGGCCACCATCAGAAATGCTGCTCCAGGTAAAAATCACCAACACTAAAGGATTAACACCTATAGTTCATAAAGCATTACTTAGATGACCTACTACTGCAATACTGGCATGTGCAGCTACTTCCAGGCCAGCCAGAATACCTTGCATTAGTTCAAGGGAATGTGCAAAAATATGTACATACGCCTACAGATAAATAGAAAATGGGAGGACCACTTTGACAGCCATGGGATTATGCCAGCAAATTTAACGGAGTGGAAACAACAGCAAAAAGCACTGGATGTCACAACTGCAGCGAGCTGGCAGCATCAGCGAGGGCTGCAGCTTGCATGACAGCTGGAGGCCAACAGGCACTGGCCCTGATCCCTTTCCAGAGCAGGAACTCTCCAAAATACACAAGTCCTAAGGGCAGCATCTGCACAAAGAAGCCTTGTTAGGCATGTTGCTGAGTGTTTCACTTTTTCCCATCTCCCTGTGTCACTTGCCTGCTCTTGCAGCTCTCACTCTGGTTTTTAGCCCGCTTTCCAAAATGCTTTCTGCCCTCTTCCCACAGTTGGTGCTTGGCCAGACTCCTTAGCTTTGTCACCATGGCTCGTAACCTGCCCAAAGCCCCTTCACACCTGGACAGGAACACAACATGTCTCACTAACATACACGGAATTCCACTGCATTCCCAGAAAACTCCATCTCCTCACTTCCTCTTGGGACCTCTCCTCACCCTCCTCAAACAGGGTGCCCTCCTACCCTTCTCCCTGCTGTGAGGAACCCAGTGGCCAGGGCATGTTCCCAGGCCATGGCTTCCTCGTAAGCAGCTGGAGCTGTTGCAAGAACTGACCTGCTTGTGCCACTCCCCCGACTCAAAGTCTTTCCTTGGAAATGCTGGATATCAACGCCAGGCTGCCCCTCTGCAAACCGATGTGGCAGTTCCAACGGGTGTTGCGTCCTGCTGTTTGCAACCACCACAACGTGGTCTTGCAAGGGCTTCCTGAGAGAAGAGCCAAGAGCTGAGGGAAGCAGCAGCTACCTCGTGCAAAAGCTGCAGACCATGCAAGTCACAAGCAAGAGCCTCTCCTGCACACGACAGTGCCATATGTCCTGATCTTGTACTCCCACAGGCTGCTTAGTGTTGAATAAAAGGCTTCACATCAGGCCACAGCTGAGTCCTTTAGGGGGTGAACACATGACCATAGCACACAGGTGAGAAAATATTGCAAGAGCTTCCATAAATTTCAAGAGCCTACTATCACTCTTCATCATTATGTCTTGCATCTTCACAGCAGAAAATAAAATCCCATCCATTTTTCCTACCAATACAAGTCATAAATATATACAAATTATTTTCAAAGGAATATCTTCCTTCCCCATGACTTCCCAGGACAATGAACTGCATTTCTCTCCAGTGGCAAAAGCAGTGCACTGTCACAGAACTGGGACTTGCAGTCCTTCAAGGAAATGCAACAGAAACTAAATATGGAGAAAACTCAACTAAAACACATAGGTAGCTCTCTGGACTACAGTCTTTACAGCAAAATTGAAATTGTTTTTAAATCAAAGTCATGAGTTTCTAGCCCAGCACAGTTATAAAGAAAACTTCTGAATGCAAATCAATACTGGGCTGTCTGTCTGGAGCTACAGGGAGATGAAGTGAAATCGCTTCATGAAAGGTGTGAATTGCCTCATTCATCTCAACTTTAAAGCCTAATGATAATTCAGATGTTGACGCCGGCTGTTTTAGCAGTGACAGACAACCTTTTTTCAGTAGGAATTTTTGCTAATATTCTCTTCTTCCTGCAGTAGGAATCATACAAGGTAGCACAGCAAAGAAAATTTCCACAGTATCGATATGTCCATTTTCGATTGTATTTCTTATTCTCTCTCATTGCAGCTGTCAACATAAAAGTGTATAAGAAGGTTAGATTGAAAGTGGGGGGAAAAAGAAGAAAAACCTGAAGGGACAAAGAGACTGGTAACTCTTTGACCAGCAGCCTCAGAAGGGGACACTGAAATGAAGAGTACTCAAGAGGGGAGTGAAACTTTTCCCTGGGCCTCCCATAATGCCCCCAAATTTTGATTTTTTTTTTTTTTTAAACCATCTCACTTGAAAATCATATATGAAGCCCAGTGCTCAGCTTGGCCGATTCTCATTCTAACATCTTGCACCAAAGGTATAAACAAGTCTACTGGATAAGCTTTAAATCCATGCTATCCCCAGTATACCAATGAACTCCTTTAGGATTCCATTCTCCTCTCCATTTTATGCCTCTAATTTTAAGGAGATAGGGGAAGAAATTATAGAAACCCCAAAATGTAGAGAAAAGCATGATGAGCACCTTGAGACTATTGACCAAACAGGCATCGCAAACACTGACAGGGCTCAAAGCAGGCCAAGCAGCTGATGCTATGTTGGCAAGTACTCACCCCTTGCACTGGCCTCCCCAGTGAAGGGCAGTAGCTCCCAGCTCGGCTCAGCACCCACGGGTGTCAGCGAGGACACCCAGGGGCACCAAGGGCCATCCCAGGCAGACAGCAAAGGACACGGTGCTGCTTCCGCAGGCGAGGAGGACATTAACACTCATGGGAGCTCAATGGGATTGGGGTCCCAAATGGCTCCTGTGCCAGTAGCACTGTCAGGAACCCCAGCTGCAGCTTCCCATTGCACAAAAGACAAAAGTCAATCAAAAATGAACCTGCAATGAACTATAATTTGGAAGCATTGTAATAACCTAACAGATTCATATCATAACAGGCATTTGATTTTAGGCAATTAGTTGTGATTTTGGCTGCATGCATCCCATTAAAATCCATGGGAGATGGGAGTCAAATCCCCAGACACATGGGAGAGTTGGTGATGAAATGAAGTAGACCAAAAAGCAGCAAGGGCCCCTTCGAAAACTAATCCATGCCCGGTGAGATTAAAAGGCCAGGACAGTACTTCCATTTGGGCATGTGGATCCTCTGAAGAAGTCAGGAGCGGGAATGACCTTTTGCCCTTACTCCTTACTTTTTCCTCTGCCCTATTCTGCCCACCTAGACCACAGACAACGCTCTGGTTGTTCTGAGATCAGATGTGAACTGGCACTTCCTTCCTCAGGGCAACAGCAACCACGAAGTAACGATTGGTTTGTGGACAAAGAGAGAGGCAAACCCTTCATGAGGGGCTCCTAAAGCCTTTGGGCTGCCACAGGACTTTATACACTGTACTAAATGTAAACTGCACTTTATGCACCAACAGGTACTGTGAAGCCACCGCTGCTTTTTGAGCAGGGCAAGTGTTCCTCCCCCTCAACTTATCTAGGGCAACACAGATTAGGAAGAGCAAATCTGATTCCTCAAGCTTGAAACTGAAAGGGCAATACTTGAACCAAACACAACTCTGAGCTGCTCTGAATAGCAACAGATATTCTTTCCAGACTTCAAAACTAAGATTAGGTGACTAAGATCTAGCCCCTCTTAAGGCCAGGAGTTTGAAAGCATTACTCTGACAGCAATGTTCTCGCCTCGGTTTTTAGATCTCTACCCTGCTTTGGGGGGAGTTTCTTTAAATGTGTTTTGTTTTCCTGCCCTTCAAGCTCATGCCAGCTCTCAGCTGTGCAGGCTGACAGAGCACGGGCTCCTCTGTGCACCCGATTCCTCTCGTGGGCTGCAGGGACCCGTTTCAACTGCAGGCACAGGGCAGCGTTACGAGATGCTGGGTGCTGCTCCCCAAACATGAACCAGCAAGAGCCTGGCCCTGCTAACGAGGTCTCTCAGTGGCCACTACTGGCTCCTGGAAGGGAGCAGGGCTGGGTTCCGTATTTTGTCCTCTAACAGCCTCCTTTGGCCCTGCTCTTCCAGCCACAAAGAACAAATTTCCCTGCTTTGGTAACACTAAAGCACTGCTAAACACTGCAGCATGAGCACCCCAAAGCAGCAGCACCCCAAAGAACTGAAATTAGATGAGGAGGCTGAACTGGAGATCCTCACACTTCCCTTCCCCAGGTGACAGAGCATTCTCCCCTGCCACACAACACTGTTCCTATCTGCCAGAGCCTTAAAACTTTGGCCACCTTCTGTTTTCAATAACCTGGTTTCTACCTTCTTGCCTGCACATCCACAATAGTTAGAAGTGGTTACTGCCAAAGTCCAGGGTGAATACGTGCATGTTCCAGCTTAGCAGCAAAAGTTCTACTGTAGCCCTGAGATTGAATCATATATGTATCTAAAGGACTCTTGTGTGTGTACATATATATACATCCACACACTATTGCAGCCCTGACACTCCATAAAAGCCTAATGCATCCAGGTACCTCCACGCTGTTGTGCTGCAAACCTGCAGACTGCCACTAACCACGCTGCAAACTCAGTGCTATGCAGTTCGATCACTCAAAAGCAGTTCTCTGTGCTCCTCTCCATCACTATTAAAGTGTTTTTGAGGGGTTGCTTTGCCTTTAACGAGCATGGAATTTGATATGCCCATGTTGTGTCTGGCTACACAATTCCTGCACTGCAATATTCTAAAATTTACATTGAAAAACCTTATTTGGGCCCGGTTCATGTGTTACTGCATCTTGACTTAAAATCATTCATCAAATCAATTAAACCGGTGCAGTTTTTCCAATATGCAAATCAGTTTCAGAGCAAGCACAGTTACAAAACTCACTTCACAATAAGATATAACCAGAAGTGGTTTCTTCTGTGTGTCCCAGTCTCAGATTGATTTGCACAGAAAACCTCAACGCTGTCTCTGTGGCAGCAGTACATGCACAGCACCGGATCAGAGCCAAACACCCCACAGCAGCTCTCAGGTACACAAACGTGACATGAAAAGGAAGGTGTTAGAGATACGATAAGCAGCCGTATTTTAGTGAGAGTCAAGTTTTGCACTCAGGAGAAACAAGTTGGAAGGTATTTAAGCACTGGAATAGATAGCTGAGGAAGGTAGTGATCTGCCATAAGCGATTTAAATACAGCTAATCCTGGCTGCAAATAGCAGGACTGCACCAGCTGATTGCTTCAGGTCCATTTCAGCAGCATTTTGTATTAATCTATTCTTTCAGCAGCTCTCAGCAGTGTATTTTCATAATTACACTCAGTTTTCATCAAATTACCCTTCCTTTATCCACATTCCCAGCACAGCACTCAGGGCAAGCTGCTCAGGCCACCAGCTCCTTAGCACGATGCTGCTGTACCTTTTGTGAGGATTTGGCCCCTAAGATCTCTCAAGAGTAGAGCTTTAATTTCACAGCACAAATCTTGCTCATTTTACTCCATATTTAGTGAGTACAAAGGGAAGACTATGCAAATGCCCCACGACTTAGACCTGAACAAAGTGGAAGCAAACATGTAGATGTGAATGGGAGGCATAATGGTATGGAAAAAAAAAAGCAGCAGCTCTTTTCAAAAGTAAAATGACTTTGTCAGGGTCCCTTTGCACTGTGTGCATGGATGATTTGTGACAAAACACAAAAGTGCTAGGCTAGCACGTCACCCATGTCAGAGATTAGAGCACTTCAAAACCCTTAGTAGTTCAAGCACTCTCTGGAACTTGAAAGGCTTTCTTAGGCGATGCTTAGCTTCTTTATGGCTTTCACACCACTTTGATGTGCACCTAAGAGTGAGGAATCTTAATCTGAAGGTTTTCTATGGAAAATACCCATATTGTATATAAATCACAAAATCTTGTCACCCTGATTAGCATGAGTCAGAAGTTTGCAAAACTTCGTGGCCCCAGTTAAAGGCTCCGAGTCACCACTTCAAGGCTCAGATAGGAAACATGAATTTTGGAGCACTTAGTAACTTCCCAAAGGTTTCCCTGGTAAAAGCATCATGATGCTATATGCACCTATCGACTAAGGCTGCAGCAGTGGCACAAGCGTCACTTTTCCTGCTGTCCTTACTTTAAAGCACAGAAAGCCAAGGTACCTGTGAAAATGCAATCAGTCCTCCTGTTTTACAACATCTCTTCCCCAGTGCAAACACAAGCGTGATCCCCCCCTCCATCCTCATCCGCACGGATCCCACAGCAGCACTAAGGGGAATTTCGCCTGCATAACGAGCGGGGCGTCCCCATGAATGGGGCCCTTGTTGCAGCCGTGAATACATCGAACCATTAACGCTTAGGGATGCGCCCAACTACCCCCTTTAACCGGCTGCCAAACAAAACGGCGCGAGCTATGCGGGACCATGGGGTTCAGCACGGGGCTCTAGGAAACGGGCCTCTCCTTTTGCTTTTAAAGGACTTGGCAGTAGCCTGGGCAGGGGATCGAGGGCTGTCTCCTCCGACAAGGGAACGGTCCTCTCGGCGCAGCCGCTCCGGGGAGGGAAGGACCATGACCCCAGGGAGCAGGCAGAGCAATTACAAGAGCAGAAATTGGTATTTACACACTCCAGAGGCATCACACGCTGGCCACCGCTATTAATAGAGACCCAGGAACAACACACAGGCAGGATACTGCACAGGGTCTCAAAACACCAACTAAAGCAGACACATCACAAGAAAAGGGGAGAAGCTGAAGGCAGCTTCTAGGGGAATAATTTGCCACCTTCTACACCTGTGAAGTTCCTATGCAACTGCCTCAACTACATGTGCTTTATTCTTGTCTTTTAGCCTACCAAAATGCAAGACACTAAACTTGAGGGTATTATATGTATTAATGATACTTCCTGAGAAGTTTGACTGCATAAGGTAACAAATTCAGAAGTAGTTATCAGCATTTACACGTCTCCCATTGTCTTGAGTGTTTTTAGTCTTCAAACTAATGCCTCGAAATTTCAAAAGAACTCTAAACATTAATCTTGCTTGTATGAATAGATTAAGTATAATTAATACCCATCCTTTAAAACAGATATACCAAAAGAGGGAAAACAGATAGATTTCCATTATAAAATCATCTAATAATAGTATATGCATGGCACTTAGCCACAATGAGACACAAGGTTGTGGCTGCTGCATTATAAATCATTGGCCAAATACTGATAAAAGAGCTTAGTGCTTTATAACAAACCTAGAGGAGACCCCAAGGAGCTGCAGCACAGCCAAGGATGCTATAAAGTTAATGGTAAGAGGGCTAGGATAAGACTATGCCTGTGAAGGACCTCATACAAACCAGGAGACCCCCAACCCAGAGGAGGCTCCTACGTGTTACCTGCTACCAAAGCACAGAAGTCACAAATCATGACTCCACGAGAAGCAGCTCAAGTGTTTGAAGAAGATCATGGAGCAGGGGACTGACTACATGGTATTGCTATGACACATAGGTCTAATTGCCACCAGGTATCAATACTAGTCCAGCAGACTGCACAACTCAAAACAGAACTGGACAAGCCGTTTTAATCCAGAACAAAATACTGTGTTCTGCAATTCTGCAAAATAATTCCTTCCCCCAAAGGAAAAATTAAATAAGCCTGAAGCACCTAGCAGAAGGTAGAGATACATGTGCTGCTTTTTTCATTCTTAAGGAGATAAATTGTTAAGTGTTAACCGAATACCTTATCTCATCCATTGATGATGCTTAGAAATTACCTTAATGGGACTGAAACAAGTATCACCACATTACATGATCTGCAAACATCTCATTTCTTCCAAGATTCTTCAATCATATTCAACAGTAACACCCAACCAAGCTGACAGATTGAGGGTCTGGGTATAAATTCTCATTGTGTCATGGGCTTGGCTGTCGGTAAGAAATTCATTTTGATCCATCAGAATTTGTAATTTCTTGTAGAAGCAGATGCAGGACTCTAAACCATGCAATGATGAGCATCTACTTGAAGTATTATTAAACATATGCCTGAATTATTTTATGGTTTCATGAAAAAGGAATTAGAAAGGCTCTGCAACACTTGGAACTATAGCTATAGTTTTATCCCATCTAAAAAAGAAACAATTCAAGATAAATCCATTTTACTGTGCAGGATGCATTTTACACATACAGCCTTGCTTTTTGCAGACACCCTCAGGTTCATGCCATTTTTCATGATTAATCTTTATAAAAGCTTTTACTCACTTTGATGTATTTACTTTATTGATTTATACAGCACTTATTATCATGCCAACTAGGTTTCCACTTACCACATTAATGCATTTTCATTAGTGCTGCCCTTTTGGATGAGGACGCGCTGCTCAGCCCCGCTACACCCGGCAGGGAGCACGGGAGACACTCGCCTGTTATTCCCTATCGCAGTCACTGACAGCAAAACATTGATGCTACGGGGCAGCTCTTGAGAAGCACAAGGATCTCAGGCACAGGTCATTTCTTCCTAAATTTGTTCTCCATGTTAAGACCCAGTTTACCATTAGAAAGCCCAGATCTTGGCAGCGACCATAGGAAAAACCACTCGACAAGCTTTTTGCAGCAGCGATTTTTGAGAGTGGATGGACAGCTTCCATTAGAGGAACAGCTTGGCTCCGTCCCTTGGCTCGGCTGGATGGCAACACCAAGCTCAGGGGGGCTGGAGGAGTCAGTTCTCTGCTGACTTTTGGACTCTTTACCAAGACATTTGCAAGAAAAGGGCTGATCTAGATAGTTAAATCAGTCTTTCTGCTCACCCAGAGCAAACACTTATGCAGATCATTGAGGATACTGTTTTTTTCTGAGGCTCAGGGATACAAGAACTGGAGATTTCCCTCTGGTGGTGGCAGAGTGATTCCACCTTTACGAGGAACTACTTTTAAACAGATTTTTTGCCTGTGATGGTTCTCAGGAGGGCACACTACAGAATAAGCAGGTGGTCAAGTGTCAAATTTCAGACATAGCAAAAGAGGGAAGGAGGAAAGATATTACTGTTGGCATGAGTCCCATCTGCATCCACAGTCACCACCAGTTTCAGGTTAACACTTCTGGAGACAACCTGGGGCTGCATATTGCTATAAAACCCTGCACAGATTAACAGAGGAAGCATCATTTCCTCCAGGAGCTGCAGGATCAGAGCCTTTCTGAGCAGCTGCAAAGTTATCACAGCAACCATGGTCTGCAGCTCGGACTGCGCAGGCTGTGGAAAGCCTGCTCCTTCCTTCAGGCTTCCTTGGAAGGAGAGGAAAAGGATGGATGACTCCATCAGCTTCCAATTCACCAGAAACCAGGTTCACTTCTAGTGGTTTTTTTGTAGCATGGAGAGGGGAATATTCTGAGGTCAACATGAAACATGGTACCTCTTAGTGGTACTTTGCCTATGATCTTCCTCGCTGTTAGAGCAGTGTTTCAGCTGCAACCCCCCCAAAAATGTATTTCATTATTTAGCCTGCAGAAGGGGAAATGAGCACAGCTGGACTTGGTTTAGGCCATACAGCAAGAGAGCAGCAAAGATGGAAGCAGGATCCATCTCATGAGACCCGCACATCAGTCGAGTCTGTGGCTCAAACTGCCAGAAAGGCGGCACATCCATAGGGAAGTAGCGAGTGTGGCAGCGAGAGGAGAGGCACTGCAAAGCAAGGCCCACAGCAAGCAGTAATGCCAAAGATGTTGGACAAACATACTTATTGGGATTTGCTAAAAGAAGCAAACAAGGAAACGAGATCTTTGTGCTTTTCATGTGACTGTGCAAACCCTGCTCCCAGGTACCCCTCCATCTACTCCACCAGCCTTACAGCAGTATCCAGGCTAACAGCAAACACATGCATAAACTGCAGTTCACAGCAGAGACCTTTAGTCACTCAGATGGGGAAAAAACTTTCCAGACCCCCAAAAGAAGCACCCGTCACACCTGGCATATGCCAGATCAAGGAGTGACTTCAAAAAAGTGTTGCTGTGAGCAACATGCACTCCAACACTGCACCTTTCCTGGGGGAATTAGTGTTCTTGTTAGGATGATAGAAATAGAGACCTTGGTGGTATTAAAACAAAAATAATGCATGGCATGATCCATTTCATGATAAAAATGGTCAGTTTTATAGATATATGGGAGCTTTGTCCCAGGCTGAGATAGGAGGAAACACACTTTAACACATACATGGCATGTGGCAAGGAGCTGCTGGGAAGAACTGAGGACTCTCCTGTTGCTATTCAGAAAGTAAAATAGTTTTAACAGAAATTGTTAATGCATGTTCAGCCCCGCAATAGGATATTCAGCACATGTCTATGGTAATGAACTCCTCTGCTGATTTAAGGTGCAGAGGGAGAGCAGGGAATAAATCAAGCTTTTAAAAGGACAAAATCCGCCCTTCAGACGTTAGTCGCCAAGAGCAATGGGGGCAGCTTAAAGCAGCAGCAGAGCATGCAGTATGATCATCAGATAGGCACACCTTCCTTGTAGCAGTCCTCAACATGATTATTTTGGACATTAGAAGTTCCTGGGACTCTTTAATAAGCAACAGACTCATCTTTTATACTCTGCAGAAATCAGCTGGCTCCTTTTATCTTTATACACTCACCATACACTCCCCACACACTGCACAGGGTAGGGCTGCACAGCCACATGCCAGTCAAGAAGCATGAGACAGGGCTAGACCTGTGCGAAGAGGGGGGATTTTCTCTTGGTGATGGATAAGGGATGACCTCAGGGATCAGGAGGGCCACGTGTGTCCTGGCTCCGCCACAGCTCGCTGCCTCGATATGGCCAGGCTCCAGCGGGACATTTGGGGCTTCCTACCACAGATTTGGCAGGCGGTGACGCCGCGGAGACGCCTGCCCATAGCTGGGAGCGTCAAGGCGGCCCGTGCCCACGCTCGGCCGGGCTGAAACACAACCCGGGCTCGCCGGGGGCCACGGCGCGCAGCGCCCTCCGCAACCGCGCCGCGAGCGGCATCCAGACACGCTGGAACCGCCGGCTTAGCTGCTGGCAGCGCCCTCGGGGACGCAGCCTGCGACAGCCAAAGGGCAGGAGCAACTCAGTCCCAAGGAGCGCCACGAGGAGCCCGCCTTGCCTCCGCTGTTACCCCAACAGAGCCATCCCCAAGGCTTTCGCCTCTGTCGGGTTTGTTTTATTAGCCAATAAACACTGGCTTGAGAGCTGCCAAGGGCTTTCAACACTGCTACGATGGAAAATATCTAGTGCACAGGCAACAGGGCTGCAAGTGCCATCTGCTAGAAAAGAAGCCAAAAACAGCGTGCACACACCCGAGACCCAGCCCAGCGCGCACACAAGCCCGGAGGCGATGGGACAGCGCACAGGGCTGGAAACTGCTCAATAACATGAGCCTAGTAGGGGAAAAAAGTCTAGATATATTCACAGATAACAGCTGTCAGAACAAACCCCTTCTGTAGCTCTTCATAGGCAGACCAGGACACGAGGCATTGCTGGACAAAACACGTGGGGGTGGATTGGAGCACCCTGAAGGTGCAGGTAGGATCAGTACACAGAGCTCCCCTCCAAGCAGCCTCCTCACCAGAAACCCTTGTGAGTGCTGAGATTTCCAAGCGTACTGCCCTCCCTCATGCTACTCGCTTACTCAATGCCAAGTTCAATATGACCCACGAATGCCACGAAGCCACCTCCGAACCATCACAGCATCTCCACCTGCCCACTGGAAGGGCATCGCTGCCCCCAGGCTGTACCTGCCAAGCCTGTGTTTGCAGAACATTTAAAACAACCTAAGTTTAGAGGACATTTTTCAGAAAGAGCTCAGGGAAAAGGAAGGGGGTTAACATGCAGCAAATTGGGTGAGAAGCCTTGATACACCTCCTTCCACTGTCACCGCTAGCAGTGCAAGAGAACAGGAACATAATTCAAGTGTCCAAATGCCTTTCTTGCAGACCTCTTCTTGCCACAAATAATGAGTAATTTCTTGCTCAGCGACAACTTTCTAGCCGGGTGTCATCACAAATGCTTTATGGAAAGGGAAGGCAAAGATCACCAGCACCACAGTCATTTACAGCCACAGCACATCACACCAACAGCCTGTCCCACCTCGTCTCCCACAGCAGAAACCCACACCTCAATGACATTCCTGGCTCAGTTTAGGTAGCAGCACTCATCAACTTTTTTTGGCTTTAAGTGGAACTGCTTCAAAGAGAGATGTGAAAAATAAACTGACCACAACAAGTGACAGTTATACCACTGAACACCTACAGACAACTACACCAGCAAGGAGCAGATAGGGGCTGCTTTATGAGAGGCTGATAATCTTTTTTAATTCTAGCTTTAAAACACAAACACCAGGGAAAGCAGGGGGGAACTTAATTATCAACAGTGAACTCTTACGAATGACCGTATGTCCATCGGTTTTGGACATGACAGTATTTGATTTGCAATGAATTCCTGAGGTTAATTACACAATACGCAGAAAAAGCTCTTCCTAACCACAGGTTACTTTTGCATTTCAAAGGTGCCCTGAAAGCCTGGAAAACTTTACGAGAAGGCAAAGAGCAACCCCCATGCTACCGGTTAACTTTTGCTAACCCCATAACGACGCTGTGCGGCTCCAGGACAGCCGGGGACGTTCCTCTTCCTTTCTCCTGTCCCTGCTGCCGAACGCACGAGCAAGACCGAGCTCCCCGCTCCCAAGTGCTGTACATCCCTGCGTCCCTGCGCCCAAGGGATGCCACAGGGAGGCAAAGGGCGTTAAAGCCGCCCAGCCCGACGCTGCAGGACAGCAAAGAGGCAGCCACAGAGCAATGCTGCTCAGGGCAAAGCACAGAAGTAGCCCTATTCTAGGGCAAGATATACGCATCACACATGTGCAGCTATATATACATAAACTTATTGCACATATACGTGCATAGCTATACATATAAACTTTTTAACATTATTTAAGCGTGCTGAACGCACTCAAGCCCGCTCTGCCCGCGCCCCGCGCTCCCCCCGCGCCCCGGCCCTGCCCGGCGGTGGGCACGTCGGGGACGAGCTTGAGGGGCCCGATCTGCCGCAGCTGGAAGGCCGTCCGCACCTCGTGGCAGCTGGGGGCCTTGGCGCCC